>VXBZ01005875.1:144505-323520 GCA_013399135.1 Heliornis fulica | reverse complement strand
TCCAGGTCTGGTCTCACCAGGGCCGGTTAGAGTTCGGGAAAGACCTCTCGACCTACTAGCCACCCCCTTCTAATACACCCCAGGATGCCATTGACCTTCCTAGCCACAAGAGCTCACTGCTTGCTCAGTCCCACGCTCTGACTGGCTGGCCCTGTGCGGAGCCAGCAGTTGGACTCGATGGTCCACATGGGTCCCTTCAAACTCATGAAATTCTTTGATACCACAGTGAGTCAGGTGTAGAAGGTTTGATGGGCTCTGTACAAATATATCTGTAGTAAAGCTGACCAGAGCCAGCTTTGAAAACAGTATAAAAAACCTTCATGCATCATCACCCCACAGTAAGCCAGCACTGAACTCCAGCATTCCTCATCCCAACCCAGGTATTTCTGTTCAAATTATTTTGGCCTTTTCTTTCCTTTTCTTGACTAGAGTATTCATTAATCTCATTTTTAATGCATTTATTTTCGCACTGGGTAGGGACAATAGAAGGAAATAGTAATTCCCTCTCTGTTCCACAATGAAAAGTGAAGTGCAAGTCAGATTAAGTGACTTGCCAAAGGCCAATGAGGAAATTCATGGCAGAGTTCAGAACTGAATCCCTTTTTTTTTTTCCAGACTCTTTCCCATCAAGCCATCCTTCTGTTCACAGGAGTGGGATACTTCAAAGACATACTATGGAGACGCAGAAATATGTCTAAAGTAAAATACTTTAGCCACATACCTCAAGAAGACAGAAAATTATGATTTTCCTTTCCAGCCTTATTCATGTTTTCATTTTAACAAAAACCAGCTCAACAATTGACAAGAAATTATAAAATAATTTATCCTTTCTTTGTGGTCACTAAACATGATTGGACAGACCTTTTCTTGCTTAAGTTATGCAGTATATAAAAGTAACTGTTGAGCTGCTTGTTGTTTTTTTTTTAATTGTAAAAATAGCATTCACAGCATTTGCATCATAAGTTCTGTTACCTAACAGGGGTAGCTCATGGAAGAAGGTTTATCTAGTTTCCATTCCTTGCTGAAGGCAGCACTTCTCCAGCATACATGTTTGTCTGATTTCCCTCATTTGCCATCAGTACTCACAGATGAATCTCTGAAGTTACTTCACTTTTTCTTGACTAAACGGATAGCAGCAACTCAATTGGGACTAAGAATAACGCAGAACAAAAATACTCATTTTCATTGCCAAAGTCTTGCTTATAGCAGAGAGCATTTGTTCCAAAACTGGTCTCTTGCTCAGTAGTTCCCAATTGTGGGGAGTCAGTTGTTCTCTCTTCTATATGTGGGCACAAGCACTTTGCAGATAAAGAAGGATTTTATTCTCAAGTGCTTCAATGTTTTTTTCTAGCCAAGATTCAGTCCTGTTCTCAGCTTCCGAAGCTGAGACTGCAACTACTTATACATATCTATAAATGGGATTTCTTAAACCATTTGCACATGTTCTATTGACCTTGTCAACAGCAGTCATTAATTCTTCTAAGGTACTGCAGGTTGCATTCAGATTTGATTTTTTTTAATAAAAAAATAAGCAAAACATTTTGGCAATAAAAATGGAAATTGTGAAATTTCAACTTGGATTTATGAGAGTAGATTTTGTCCCACTCTGTTTAGAATTTGCAATGTGTTTGTCCTACTTTTTTCTTATAGCTGAAAGCCTGAGTATAGCATGTACTAATTTTATGCAGCACTTAGATAGCAACCGACAGGTGAAGCTGGAAGAAATGGTGAATAGAAAGAGACAGTGAATATTCATTAGCTGGCAAAATTAAATTGCAACACTGAACACAGTACCTTAAATTCCATTATCATCAGTGAAATCTGACAAAAAAAATAGATGTCAGCCCACTGACTGTGGGCTTTTAAAACAGTCTTACACACATAGCAGTATCCCACAGTGATTTTACTGGGGTAGGGAGGGAGCACGTGAGTTGAATGGAACTATTAACTCAACATTTCTACCAGACTCCAACAGTAGGGGGAAAAAAATGCCAACAACCTCATGGAGAATTCACCTTTTCTGTAAGTCAATGCAAATTTTTATTAAACTGCAAAAAATTTCCCCACATTTCTGAAATTTCAGCAGTCGACAGAAAAAAGTTTGTTCATTCCTACCACTTCTTGTAATGATGGGGCCAGCAGAGATTACAGCATTGCCAGATGTGCTCTGAGGACTCCAAGTTGTCCTCCCACCAACGTCTCTTCTTTCTCTGTTACTGCAAACCTGAGTGGTTAATCAAAACAATCACAGTTTCAGAGTGGAACGAAATTATTACCCTTCTGTGCGTCCTGCTTTAATGTAAACTCCTTTATAAGCAATACCACAACTTTGATTTTATTTCTTAGTATGCATTAAATTACTTTGCAATAAAACCAGCTGCAATATTCCCTAGAAGTGTATCTTACGAATGCCTAGCTTCCTGTTGTATTTTGCCTCACTTTGTTTACAGAACTACATTGCTGTTGTGTACAAGATCCATCTTATAGTATATTAAATTTTCAGTAGTTAATTTCCTAAAGCTTTGTTTACAGATGGTTTTCCCCAACAAATGTGTTTTGCTTGACTAGAGAGAGATAACATACTACTCTAGCAAGTTTCTCAGGTTAAGTTCATGCTTTTTCCAGAGAGGTCTAAACAGCAATGACCCACATTAAAATACTCCTCTCTACTGTCATCTGGAATTCACCTTTAACATCCTTATCTTCTACACCTTAATCTTGAGTAACCTTCAGGGAACCTTCAACTTTTTTTTTTTTATTTCAACCTCTTGTGAAAGAACTTAAAAAACCTCAGAACAGAAATTCTCAATCGAAAAAAAAGAATTATTTAGAAGTGTAATATAGAAACATAAAACAATGTACAAAGTGTCAGAAGCATACTGAACTCATAGCATTTTAAAAATCTAAATGTAAAGTCATTTAGTAGGAAGCAATACTGTATTCTGAAAACATCAACACAGAATATTGTGAGTTTATATGTATATTTCTTCCAATTGACAAATATAATTGTAGCTCCTGACACTGTTAAAATCAAGTAATTTTTTAATTGACACCAAGAACTTCAAAATAGCAGTTTCCAAATTATAAGGGAGATGGTAATAAAGTAGAGGGATGTAGGAAGTTGAGTTTTTTTGTTATGAGAATCTGTTTCAAACTCATTTTGTCAGTATAACTGCACTTGAGTTTTTCATAAATTCTTTTCTAAGATATTTATGTTCATCCATTGTGTTTGTGGATACCTTCTTTCTTAGTTGTTATACCAACAGTATTAGCTCTGAAGCTGTCAGAGTTGTTACTTCGAAAAATGAATTAAGGACCAAAAGGCAGAGAGGCCATTTCTCACATGTTAACAACCTGTGTTTTGCACAAGTCTAGTATTATTTTATCTCCAGGTGAGGACATTCATTGCCTTAAGTCTTCATCAGTTGCTTTACATTCCTTCAGACACAAAATACATTTTTACTTCACATTCTACAAGTCACCTTCACTCTGTTTCACCCAAACTTCTACAGCATTTGGATCAGAGTAACTCCAGCGTGCCTATTTTCTACCCAATTAACAGCTACTTCCATCCACTGAAACTTACAGGCACAAGAAAGGGACAGTCATCTGCTCTGCACAGCTTTGTCACGCAGTGAAGGAAGACTGTAGACATCTTCTGGTTCTTGTGCTTCACAAAGCGAAATACCTCAAAAGAAAACCGGCCCATTTGGCTCTTGCCATTTTCAATTATAGTTGTCTGTGGGTCCTTGTCACAGCTAGTTTTAGTAGAGAAGATTAAAACTGGATTATCAGCTGTATGATCAGCATTTTGAAGCCGTTAGCTGAAAATAACTTAAACAGCAAGTTCAGTGATTGAGCTCCTTAGAAAAGAACACAACGCCCTAACATCCACAACATGGGCAGCCACAGTCTGCCTGTGAAGCTGCACAGTCCTGTGCTGAAATGCATTGCTACAAAACCATGATGCTTTGGTTTGCATCATCCCAGCTATAACCAAGGTATCATTTAATTCCAGTGCCCAGAGAGGCTTGAGACCTGAAGCAAAAAGTAATCGGGTATGCTAACCAGTACAGGCAGTTAACTCCAAATGAAGACAGTATCTCTCCAGCAACACCCACTGATAGAATTTAATCTGAGATACTGCCAAGAGGATTTTCAAAGTCCCAATTAAAATCAATATTTTTACTGAAAGTAAGGATAAATAGATGCTCTGCTGCTCCTCATTTGCTTAACTGCTTTGCCCAACTGGAGTCTATGATGTTTTACATCACGGTCACTCACCACGGGGGTACCTTTGGTAAAACAAAGGCCAGTTCAGGCATTCAGTGTGGGTGCTTGTGGTATCTCTATTGGAACCATTTTAGATATATACTTTTCTACCTTTATAATTCTTACAACTTTGTACTTGCTGCTATGTTTACATTCACAAACAAGATACGTTCTGACATGTTATATCTGTAAGCCCAGCCCTTGGTCCTCCCTGCCAATATTGCTTAGACTTTCCATCCAGCTTGGGATACCACCTCTGGAGAGATTTAGCATTGCTTTCTATAGGAAGGACCAACAAATCACAGGGCTTGCACAGTACGTACCTGAAAAAAAGATCGTATCGGAGATCGTCGCTAGGATTACCAGATGGTGTTGTGTAACAGTAGTCCATCAGAACATTCCACCTGCACAAGGAGAAGAGCGATAGATAAGGGGAGCTGGCAAGGTTAGAGTAGTGGTGTAGACAGAGTGAGATAAGATTAAAAGACAGCACAGGCAAGTGTGCAAGCTGATAATGCAGTTGGTTACACTGAAGCTGTTACTGCATTTAGCAGATTGTATACAAGTCATCCCGCACTCTTCGTACATCACCTGCTTCTTCACACAACTTCCAAAACTGAACGGAATTGTATGAAGCAAACCATTTGGATTCATGCAAGTCAACCACCACACCAAGCCCCTGCTGTACACCACCCCTCTGAAGTCAGGGCCACGCAGTATGAGAAATCAGAACCATCCCATTTCTTTCAAAAGCCCAGAAGTTCCTCGCTTGATCCTACAATGGCCCTTTCTTAAACAGCAGCAATAAAGGATTTAAAGTCTAATTCAGGAAAATTTTCATGAGGACAGCAGCAAGATACACATTCACTATGCAGTATCAAACACTAACCAGTATTTTAACATGCAGAAGTAAAGGACAGTTTTTTCAAAGTCAGAAAAAAATTTGAAACACCAACAGCCAAATAGCAAGCCAGACAAGAGAACATCTTTTACAGTACCTGCCATCGAGGTTGGTTGCTCTTACAGCTGCATATATTTTGGTTTTCAAAGGTAAACCTGCACTTGGAATAAGGAGCTGCTGGCTGTAGGTGGAATCCTGAAAAACAAACATTGCCTCTGTAACAACTCATCTGCATTCACAGACTGACATCCCACCTAATGCTTCTGACTTTTACACAGGACAGTCACTTACTTTGTTCTCTGTAAGGGAAGAAATAAAAAGCAGTGCCAGAGCACTTGCCTACAAGTTCATCTGTGAAGAAAATTAATACTTGACTGGCTTATCCTATGAAACTATTTTGGGGTCTCTATGATTTTATGAGGTGGTTGGATAGATGATTAAAGAAAAGGTATCATTCATCAACACCTCACTATGTCTCCCAGCACCTACAAGCAAACACAGCAGCTACTGTGGTTTCCTGAAGGAGGAGCTTAACTGGGTTGTCACAGGGCACCCTTCCCCAGGAAATGTTTTTAAAGTTATTTGATTTAGTGGAGACAGCAGCAGCACCATCAGGTTTTATATATCTTAAGCTGCAGTCTGGGAGAACAGACATAATCTGTCATCCAAAATGTAGTTTCTATGGAAGCTGACTTGTTGAAGGCTTCAAGTAACGTTTTCATTCAAACTCTAGTATTTCAAAGATGCTGTTTCAAGAAAGGTTCATATAACACAAAAGCTGGGAATTCCCCTTAAACTACTACACAGACACAGCTATTTTATTGGTTACTTGTTCTAAGGCTGAATCATTAATGTCCTTTAGCAACAATGCTGTGAAACAGGTCTGAGTGACATATCTTAATTCAGCATATCAAAACACACTTACTGGCAGTATCACCTATGTCAAATAGGTTGCTAAACCAGAAAGCACAAGGACTCAGCATCTTGAGACCTCTTGTGAGGGGTTAAAAACACTCAATAAATTAAAAAACTTTGTTAAACAGAATTTTGACCAGATTCAGTGTGGCAAGCAAGACAAGAGCAGCAGCTGATGGCAACAAGGAGAATTAAGGTGTCAAGTATTTTTTTCAGAGGGAAAAATACCAAAATTTACAGCATGCCCAATATTCAATCTTGACAGCATCGCAGGCCTTGGGAGCTACACATGCCCATGCCAACCAGCTCTGCGACATGTGTAGAGCAACTCTGAAGATCCATTCAAGTGAGATAAAGTATGTTTGTTTTCATTATAATTAATTACACATTGCTCTAATACATAACTGTCATTTTGCAAAATTATAAGTCTACAATAAGTCCATCACTATTACATTCCATAGTTGCCATTTTTTTCTTAATAGCTTTTATTCATTTAGACAGACGTTTACAGGAGGACCTAAAAGAACATAGCCACTTAGGCTCTGTAAAACCCATAAAATGTTTCACTATTAAACTCTGAGCGCACCATAACAGCTCCTCTTGCCTTTCCTACCACTAGCACATAGTAATACTACTAAGTAAACATTACCTTTTGAGTAAATACAGAAGTGAGCTAAGAGGATGAAGGGTCAATGCTAGGAAAAAGCGACACAGCTCACGTTTGAAAGTACAGCTGCCCACAGTCAAGAGACACATCGGTACAAACCCCCTCACCAACACAGGTGGGCAGGAGCCTCAAGGCTTCTCCAAAAACCAGGACCCTCAAACAGGGACCAGCAAGCCCAGAGCTCACAAGACCACCACACACTTCCCAAGAGGCACTCCCAACTTGGCAGGCAATGCACAAGCCCTCTGTATGCAAACCCACCGTAGGATGTGAACCAGAAGAACACATCCAGCACTTGAGTCTGCCAGCCCCAGCAGGGTTATTCATGCTAGTACTACTCACCAGAGTAATAGGACCAAAATCAGAAGGATAAGACACCACTGTTCATGGGCAACTTGTGAACTCAGTGGGGTAGGGAGGATGAAAGCCCAGTTTGGTGTGTGACATTTGAGGAAAAAACATGCCCGGTACAAGCACCAAGAGCATTTATACCTTACTGTGTGCAGAACTGGGCCCTGAAAAACAACAAACATTGTCCTAAGAACTTCAGCTACCCTCAGCCTGCTCCACCTTTTTGGTCACAGGTTTATTTAAAAATGAGAAAAGTATAATCTTCATTTTAACAGATTATAGGTACTTATTTGAAGCTCTCCTCTGGCAAACACACATGAACATTTTTATTTTTTTTAGCATGCCTTTGGAAAATGTCCTGTTACAATATTTATAGCTCATTATGTTCAAAGCATAAAGCATTGACTTTTAAATCAGTTGCATGAATTATAATTCAGCGCCATGATGGCATGAATAATAATGCAAAAAAATCGCATTCATAATTTACAAAAATGTTGCTCGATAGATTGAAAAATTGATATTTAAATCAGGTATTTAAAATGTATGAATAAAAATTTTAATCAACACAAAAATATCATTTTGAAGAGTAACGTTGTTAAACAGAGGTCCGTACATTTTTCACATTTTACTGTCACCATCTGTATTTACATAGTAAACCCCTGTACAATAATGCATACTCAAGTTAAATTAACTAAAACATATGGAAGAAGTGCAAGTTGAAACCCTTAACATGTTGAAAGTTCACACAATGAGGTAACAAGTGTGGTGGGCTATGGATTTGGATCAAATCCCATGTCCTTCACAGCAATTACGGATGATCAAAACACTGAAGAGGCTTGAACACAAAAACACCCCAGCAAAAGCGACACAATTTTTTGTTAAGAGAACAGGTCTAGAATATTTTTATAGAAGAATTCCACAGAGTATTCTTTGTATCAGTACAAAGTACCTACACGTATACACTGACATACAGAAATGTGCGTATGCATAAATGTAACCACAAGCATGCACTCTGGAGCGTGATTATTATTGCAACTGATTATTCACAATGCACTAAAATCTGACAGCCAGAGCTGTAAATTGAGGAACTGTGAACAGGACAAGAAGACTCTGTGTGTCTTCAAAGAAAAATGAAAAGGACAAGGGAACTTGGAGATGGAAAGATGCTGGAACGAAAGGCTTGCTTCTTCACAGGAGGAGGAATGAGAAGCAAATAGCAAACAGTGAAGAGGACTCTATATTTTGGTCTGCTAATCCAGTTTGCAACCACATAGTGCAGAGGTGGATACAGTCCAGGTCATTCTGCTGTGGTTTATACTCACATTGTAAAGCAACAAATTCAAAGTGCTGATAAATGTACCATTATTCTCTCTCACAGAAATAGCGGCTGATGACCTACAACAGAACCAGAAATGAAAAAACATCATGAAGATAGATATTTTTGTGTTTACATACTTCAGAGCCTTTTCATCATTAAAAACCCACTAAAGCCAAGTCACAAGTTATTAATTTATATATTTTGGTTATAAACTTCAGAAATAGGAATTTATAGCAGAAACACTGACAGAACATCAATTATTTAGAAAGTAATGGATACTGCTCAAAACATGAATCAGAAAAATAATTAAGAGGGCAAAGCGACAAAAGGGAACCCACTCTTCATGATGTGCAAGGCTTACCCATTGAAATAGTTTCTCTTGCATTCTAAATTTACATGCTTGAAAACTAATGAAAAATTTCCTTTTTTTTTGCTGCTACTTTTTGTCATCAGAACATCTGAATCTTGAGGGAAGTTTTTCATTTCTAAGGCCCTCTTCACAAACCATTCTCTCATTTAATGATGCTACAGAATTTTCTTTTCCTTTGTATCACCTCTTCTTTCAGTGTTTTTTCCTTTCCCTTTACTTGTGCACAGCTAAGAACCAATATGCTGACAATACTGCTATGGCATGAATATATTTATGTGTTTATGCATATATACATACACACATACACACACGTGCATATAGGCTTACATAAATATGGGTATGAAACAAACAAAAAGCACACTTACGAAGCAAGCTGGGTGTTGTTAACCAAGTACTCCAATGGATAGCTACAGCTGAATTTGTACAGAAGCCCAGGCAAATAGCTGATAATTGTTGGTGGGTCTGGTGTATCAATATAGCCTGAAACATTACCTATCTGTACCACTGAGGTATTTCCATAAGCATTGATACCTCGAGCTGAGGATACCTAGTGAGGGAGACAAAATAACTATTAATCAGAAGGTTAACTGGGAAACAAGAAATAACCAAGGCCAATGATGCTGTACAGCCCACAATTTACCTAGTATAAGGTAAGGGTATATAAAATTAATTTAGCTTAATAACATATTCTGTGTCCTCTTTTTCACATCATCAAAATCATGCATATACAGTTTGCAAGTAATGTCCCCATCCTTAAAATACAAACAGCAGCAACGTTTGGAAAAACATAAACCCTGGAAGAACTATTTTTTTTCATAGGTACTTGCTTTCCTGAGCATTCCCAGTGAACTCACATGACTACTGGGAAGAGCTGAAGGAATTTTCCTACTACAGTTAAAAAAATTATCTTAAAATGAACATTCATATGCAATAATAAAATCAATACACAAGCAATTTCTTTCATAGGAACAATACCCTGCCATTTCTAAATTTTCCTTTTGACACATGAAAGCCATTGTAGTTTATAAGCATTGTAGTTTACAATCTTAACAGGTGAGCTTTCAGTCTGTGTTTCTGTCCATATAACACATCTCAACCTAAATTGTAAACCACGTGCAGAGAAACACTGAAAAGAAAAATGACCACCTATAAGGTAACACAACCTTAATGCCAATGCAACCTAAATAACCTGGACACATGCTGTCCTGAGTTGCACAGCCTCCCAGAGTGTGCAGAGCCAGAAATAACATACAGCTCTTCAGAAAACTCAAGGGCACCCTTTCCTCTTGTTAGCAGCCCACTCCCATTTCATCTGTAGCTTCTGATCTGAATGAGGGGGTGGTTTGAAAACGGCAGCTAAGTGTCAGAAATTTCTTTCCCAGTTGGCACATACACAACAGCACTGAACTTCCACTGTAGCATTATTTTTTTATATAACTGTATTAGTAAAACAGTATCTTTTAATAGCTTTAGAAGACAATTTCTTAAAAAAGACATTTCATTCTGGAAGAATCATCTCAAGGTGTGCACAAGTTGTAAGATTTTACTCTAAGGAGCTCAGGAGATACAGCAGGGTTTTTGATTCATTTGGTTACAGAAAAACCAGCTAGAAGACAGATGCAGCCATGCACTTTGCCAATAGCACACCCAACCATTTGCTAAACAGTAGGAAAATCATGAAAATTAAATTTCCTGGGATCTATTCCTTGCCTAAATGCACAGGTTAGAGCACTCAGGTAGTACAGCCAACTACAGCTTCATTTGGCTTCCTCACCACCCCCAAAAAATGAAGACTCTTGTCTGCCTTATTACAGACAGACCAGGGTTTTACCCAAGTTCTGCCTGACTGCTGTCTTTACTTTCCTTGCACTGAAAATTAGTCTTTATCGTGAAACACAGACAGACATGCTCAGGATTGCGCTGCTCCCATGTAGGGAACATAAGAAATGCTCCTGACTCCTTTATCCTCTTTGTGACACAGCACACAAACTGAGAGAAGACAAAGGGAATTTTTTATTATGTTTTTAGCAGCTATTACTTTGTATCCTGCACAGCCTTGTGGGCAGCAGCATCGGGAGCTCAAATTATTTGGACTTAGCAGACTGGTTTTTGTTTGGGTTGTGTATTTTTGTGGGGTTTGGCTATTTAAAAAAACCCAACACAAAAACCTACAAACAAACAGCAACCTCTTACAGTTAAAATCATATAGCAGGTTCAGGGAGTTTACAATGGCAGTGACTGCACAAGAACAGGAAAAAGTTGCCTTCCTGGCAAATTCTTCCACTGCAAGTCATGGAGGTGCTACAGCTTTTCAGGGAAATAGAAAATAAAAATCTTGAACTTGCTGAACTGTTTTTTGTTGAAATTTTAAAAGAAAACCTGGACTGAGACAAATAGATCACAGAGCACATGGAACACTTCAGCCCGGTTTCACAAGATTATTTGCGACCGAAAACAAGGGGTTTGATATAACAGCTGGCAGGAATGCATTCCACACAGAATGTAAGCCCTAAAATTAATATGTATTTACACTTGGCTTTAAGTTATTCATAGATACTTTTATACAAGTCATCACCACTTGTACAGTTTGTGTGTACATTGTGTTGTACAACTACCCTCTCCGTTGGTCTAGAAGGTTTAACACCTGACTTCTCCCCTTCCTCCCCATCCAGCACGAGAGCTTTTAACTGAAGAAAATTAAAGTCTACTAGTACAAACCAGACTTCAAAGTCAGCTTCTGGACAAGATTCTGGTTCTAAAATCTTACCCACAGCTAAGGATTAGATTTAGCTATTAGCTGTACAAATATGTGCAATATCCACACATGAAACAGCAACATAAAGTGTAGATACTGACATACCACTATCAGGCAAAACACCATAACATGGAGGGCCTGTGTACCAAGAGATCAAAGCTGAACATACAAATCTGAACTTCAGTCCCACATCTAGACTTTTCTGTCATTAACAGAGCACACAAGTTAGACAGCCTTCTCACTGTGTGTCACAGAATCACAGAATTTTTGGGGTTGGAAGGGACCTTGAGAGATCGAGTCCAACCACCCTGACACAGCAGGTTCCCTAGAGCAGGTCACACAGGTAGGCATCCAGAAAGGTCTTGAATATCTCTAGAGGAGACTCTACAACCCTCCCTGGGCAGCCTGTTCCAGTGCTCTGTCACCCTCACATGAAGCAGCTCTTCCTCATACCAGTGCAGAACTTCCTATGTTCCAACTTACGGCTATTGTCCCTTGTCCTGTTCCCACAGGCCAGTGAAAAGAGGTTGGCCATCTCCCTTTATTTCCCACACTCCAAACATTTATAAATATTGATGAAAATTCACAATTTCCTTGAAAACTTCAGCTTGTTGCCAAGCAGTACCACACTGAGCTGAGAACTTACAAGGAGGTGCAAGACCTTGAGGAACTGCTAGCAGGGACACAGTCTGGCCAAAGGGCCCAACCTATCTTCCCCAAGACACTCAGTCACTGCCTTACCATTGAACATAGAAGGTCAGTCAGTCAAGCAAGCCTCTCTCATATGAGATTGCAGAGGTAGGCCCTCAGACTATTGTTCTCACCTAACCCACTCTTTAAAATAGTTTACTTTTTATTTCCAAGAGGGTATTTGAAAAGTTTCAACAAAATTTAAAGCACATTCAGCAAGTTTTTAAAGTAGCTTGGAAAAAAAAATCTCATTTTCCATTGAAAAAGATTTCAAATTAAAAAGATACTTTCTAATCAGAGGAAAATGTGTGTACACTTCGTCTTCTCATTAGTAATGAAAACTACAAGTTTCCAACTTTCTCAGGTTTTCTTTGATGTGTTCAATTGCTAGCTCAGCAAGACAATGTAAACATTATCTGTAAAAGATACAATGCTGTCAAAGCCATTCAACTATACATAAACAGCTATGCTAGAATTTCACCTAGACCTTGTCTTACCACCAAAGTGTTTCCACAGGATTCCAAAGTACTCAGATTGATGATGAAAATGACCACTGCTGGAAAGGTGTTGTTATTGATGAAACCTCTGCAGTGGGCATCCCCATGTCTCCCATTCAGTGCCAGATCCGTCTCAGAATAACCAGAGAAAAGAACTGTGCAAAAATTTATCTTCATAGTAATTGTCTGTACTCCACAGAAAACATTGATATCTCGTTCAGCTGCAAGAAAAATACAGGGAAAGGCAATGTAAGATGTATTTCCACTCATCTCCATATCATTATCATAGCAGTTTGTCTAGCGTTGTAACTTCTGATAAAATCAATTTTTAGACTCTGGTCACAGCAAAATGTTGGAATATAAAGGTCAGTATTACACTGTTCTGAAAAACAGATTTGACTACAATATTACTGAAGAAAAAATATGGTAATAATCTACTATACAAAAACCCTATTACTCCAACATCCCCAGCAAATCATTCAGTAGCACATTCATGAACAAAGCACTGCAACAGCGTGGAAAACAGTAAGTGGTTAAATATTTTGAGTCCCATTAAACAGCCCCCTTCCGGAACAGAAATTTCTGGTGACTTTTAAGGAACTCGGGAGGCTGGGTTCAGCCTTCCAGCCCACTCTGGTTGGAAGTTGGGTGCATTTGAAGTCCACTTGGTATGAGACTGCAGTCTCAAGCTGTGCAGACTTTGAAGTACAATCAACAGTATATCAGAGCAATTTATTATAATATCTTTAAAGTTTTTTTTTTTTTTTTTTTTTTAAGAACCATCAAATTTAGCTTTAATGGAAAAAAAGTTGGCTCTTGAAAGATGGTGATTGATACTACAAAGCATCTTGCAATCTTTCATTCTATACATTATGACAATACAAAAAACACCTAGGAAACGTCGATTGTTGCAAGTGATCAGTTTTTGAACATAAAGATTAAAAAGCTTGGATGAATTTGAGCTTTTATTCAGAAGCTCTGAAAAATTTATGTACTTGAACAGAAAAGCATCGGGCTAGGATACAGGGACAAGCAACAGTTTGGTTTACTTTAGAGCTAGGACATACCTTTTCTACAAGCTCTTTGCTCCCTGTAGACAATTGAGGGGGTTATTTTGGTTTTTCCCCCTAGCACTTTACAAAAAGACATACTGCGTTGTGTTAAACACAGACATTGCTCCTTTTTATAACAACTCATTTGTTACATCTGCTTAAAGATTAAGTGCTATTAAAAATTGCAGAACAACTCCAGTCAATACTATGCCATTAAGCCTGCTGAAATGAATCGCTTCGCTGTGTTGTCGCAACAGAGAGGAAATGAAATCTCCATTACAACGAACTAGCTCTTCCCTCATGGTACAGGAGCACCAACAGTTTAATTGAGACAGCTTTAATGATGGCTTTAAAGCCAAAACAATCAAATGCAGGAAATAACAGGCTAAACTCAGTCCTGAGCTAATGTGGTGACAACTGTTCCTCACTGGGTGTAAATTCGGGCAGGAAGGTACTGGAGGCAAGACAGGAATTGAAGTGATTCGGCATGGGATTCTCCTGCTTTGTACACATACACAATTCCACTAAGGTAACGTACATGATTCAAGAATCAGCCTGCCTTGCTATTCACTACATAAAGACTGTTCCAATCCATTTAATGGGTATACTACAGTAGAGGGAACAGAACAAAAAGGCAAAGTGTGCCTTTACACTTATCCGGACCAGTGCACAGTCAAATTATAACAAATTGCGGGATGTAATATAAAGTAGCTCAGTAATGTTATAACTCACTTCAAGCCTGTTAAAATGTAGGATATTACTTTACCTCTTAAGGTACCATTACCACTTTCAAAATGTGACAGTAAGGGAAACGAGACTACGATACAAGAACAGCCTTTGTGCTACATAGTAGGATAAATGACTTTTCCAGACTGAATCTTTTCTAGCCACTACTTTATGAGGAAGTAGTGTTGCCAAATTAGTCCATTCTGGAATTAAAAAAACATTATTTGTTCAGAAATTAATCTGAAACCAGATGCAAACAGATTTAATGTTCCTTTAGATGCTAAATGTCTTATTTCTCGTGAATTTAGAAAGATAAATATTATTTCTATATAGGATTAAGTTTAAACAGAAAAAAAAATATTTGCATTCCTTCAGTAAAAGCTTCTGGTTTTCTAAGCAAGAGAGGAGCAATGGTTTGAATGTTAGGTCATCCGGCTAATGGGACCTTGAAAATAATGACCTCTTTGTCACAGTTCCCATATAGGCAAAGCACCTGGACTCTGACCCAAATCACTACCTACCTCTAGTCAACAGTACCCAGAGGGGCATCGCATGCAAAACAGGATAAAGCTCAAGAGGTACATAGATACTACAGTAACAGAGACCATCTTGAATCAAGGACAGACCCATGGTAACCTGACAATTGCTGGCAGCATCACTGCCTTCCTCTACTTTAGTACCCTTCCACATATTGAGCAGACAAGTGCACCAGTACTCACGGCCTTTTTTATTATTTTAACTGTTCTGCCCAGCAAACAACAGAGGCAGGAAAGGTAAGCATGGTAAGAAATACTAAAAACATTCTTTATCTGAAGAAACCCTTATACGTATGTAATTAAGGCTGAAATTTCATTCCTATTCCTCATTAGGTTAGCAGCTCCAGACATCTAATATCTGCAAAACAACGTAATTCACATTTCTATGCAGAGACATGAGTGTACATTATATACAGATACATACTATTGCTTCACCTCTCTCCATGCACTTAGATTGAAGTGAGGCTCTGAATTTTGCCATCAACTTCATTTGCTCAGAAACAGATATATATTACTTGATTTCACTAAAAGGCCATCATCGTGTTATTTTACTCAGATAAAACATGAAAGAAAACCCAGTTAGAAGTTTCAGACTCTCAAATCTACAGAGAACATTTGTAACAACACAACACAACCACTGGTGAATTTCTTAGACAGGAGAGTACTCTGGCAAAAGCAGGTCAACCCCTATGAATGGGAGAGGAATTGTATTCATGACTACTAGGCTGAACTTGACCCGTTGTGCAATTAACAAGAAAGTAAAGTGCAACATCAGAGGAGTTTCATTGTCACCATGATACTTAACACACATTTAATGTGGAGTCCTATCCGCAGGCTTCGGACAGATTTAAAGTTCTGCATTTAAAAATAAGCACTGCTTCAAACCAAAACAATAAAGAAGCCATTAGGAAAAAAAAGTCTATTAAACACTTACCAGGAAACCTGCTATGGAGGTTAGCATCACAGTTGTATCCGTTGAACTGAGCAGTCACTGATAGCACTTTAATCGTCAGCAGGAGCAGTAACCATACCTGTTCCATTGCAGAACCTAGTAAAACATTAGGTGGTTATTACAAACATCTGTTCATCACACTAAAGATGCTTACTGCAGACATTTAACCTCTTGGGAGTTTCAGCAAAAGAACTGAGGATAAAGCTCACAAGCTTATTGGAAAGAGGACCCAGGCAGCAGGACTCATTTCTCTACTTCTGAGTAATTTGTAACTTCTATTATCTTCTATAGCTTTTAATCATAACTTTTAGTGAAAAGATATAGTCGAGGATGATGCTTAAAAGGAATCCCTAATATATACTGATAGGCTAGGATTACTTAAATACTTTAACCTTCTAGAGCTTTTTTGACATTTCAGTTTAAAAATGTAGAAAGACATCTTGGAACAATAGTTTTATTTTAGCCAAGTCCTTGAAAACAGTGCAGATAAATGTCTCGCTGAGCAATGCTCAAGCTCAAGGTCTTAGAATAAAAATCAGTTCATATCTATTTGCCAGAAATCTGTTCTTTGAAGCATGAATGCAATTGCATTGAGCTTATGTACAGAGCTGGAACAGACACTTGCATCTACTAGAATTGTATCTGGCAACCAGACCAGGACATCAGAACACATGAATTTCTAGTGTCTTCAGCAATTATTCCTCTTAGGAGGAAATCTCCAAGATGTAATACCCATGGTATTTAACAAAAGTAAAAAAAATCAGATTCACACTTTTGTCAAAAATATCCCAAAATATTAAGAGTTTTGTCCACAAATCTAAGTGCTACCGGTTGTTGGCTTTTGGGGTTTGTTTCCTAGTTTGGTATTTTGTTTGGTTGTTTTGTTTTTGGTTTTTTTTTAATTGTTTATAAGCTTTTGTAATCCAAGAAAATATCTCTGCTCATACAGCTCTCAAATGTGGCAGTTCTCTCCATTATTCTCAACAGGAACTGAGCAAGATCTTAAGATTTTAGAGATTTCCTTTCTTTAAGACTATAGACACAGAGATGCTGATCGAGCTGTTTCTTTCTCCAAGTGACCCGTCTCCACCAAAGAACATTTGTAAACTCTATAGATGCAGCACACCTAAACACAGCCACATTTGGCATGGTGAGTGGCTGTCATGCATCATGGAGAAGACCTGGCAGCAGTACACAGAGAAACATGTGAGACCAACCCTCAATTGTAACTAGATGTTTCATGGCTACACGGTCGTCTGAGTTAAAGTCTGCTCAAATTAACAGAAAGGCTTCCACTTGTTTTCAAACTGGGGTCACAGTGTACACAAACCTGGGATTTCACATAATCACAGAACAGTTTGTGTTTGAAGGGACCTCAAAGCCCATCTAGTCCCAAACCTCCTGCCATGGGCAAGGACACCCTCAACTAGACCAGGTTGCCCAAAGTCCCATGTAAAGCCTTATATTAAAAGACAGACCCATAGAGAACAATCCCAATTGCTCTTTGTCAGCAAACAAACTACAACATCACACTGAGCTAAACACTACTAAAAAGTAAGAGACACATCCAAATGCCTGACCTTTCCCTCCTGTGCAATTTTGCTTAGAAGTACACAGAAAAAAAAACCAGAGAACTGAAAATAGAAGCCTCTGGCAAAGAATGTGCTTTTGTCAGGTATAACTTTTGCTATCATATCCAAAAACAGTTCTATGAGTCCAGAACAACTTACTCCAAGTGTGACCTACAGATACAATGCAACCTCCTCCCAGTTTCAGGTGGATAGAAAACTCTAAAGCATCTTTTGACCCTCTAGTCCTTCTCCATTAGATTCCTGTCGAGGTTGACAGCACTTGCAGCTAACACTGATGAAGAACTGTGAGAACATAAGAAAATAAAATTCCTAACTGGATTGCTATGAAATCGCTGTCTTCTCATAATCTTCCCGCCCTCTCCAGTATTTCTTTGTCAGTCTTAAACTGCAGAACCCAGAACTGAACACAGTACTCCAACTATGCCCTCACCAGTGCAGAGCAGTGGAGCAGGAGAACCTCCCTTTACTGGACATGCTTTTATTAATGCACCCCAGGATGCCACTGGCTTGCTTGGCCATGAGGGCACACTGTTGGCTCACAGAGAGCTTGCTGTCCACCAGGACCCTCAGGTCTTTCTTTACAGAATTGCTTTCCTAGCAGGTCAGCCTCTAACCTGTACTGGTGTCTGGGGTTATTCCTCCCCTAAGTGTAGGTCCCTACACTTGTCGTTGTTGAACTTTGTTAGGTTCCTTTCTGCCCAACTCTCCAGGCTGAATGACAGCACAGCCTTTGGGTCTATTTTTAACTCCAGTGTACAGGACCTTACCTCTGCTTAGGCAACAGCTACACCGATAGAGTGGCTGTTCTGTTGTATATGAGCTGGTTTCTGATGTCCAGTACAATGGCATAAATCAAGGGCAATTTACGAAGATCTAAATCTGACTTCAATTTTCTAACTGCCACAGTACTTTTTGCTACAAAAAACCCCCACACGTTTGAAATGAATTTAATGAAAGATGACACTGACAAAGCTGTAGCTATTATTTTAGATGAAAAGCAGAACTTACAATAAATTCTAAAATTTTAATTATTAAACTTAACTTCTGCTGCTGTGTTTCAGAGGAAGGAGAGATGATTGCTAAAGAACAAAGCTGAATTAAGACATTAAGTATTTATAGCATTAGTCCTCTAGCTGTATTCAGAACAAGTCAAATTTTAACACAACCAATAATGTCCTACTTGCTTTCTGGCTATTGACTCATCTGCATACGGATCAGCGTGCAGATCCACATCACTACTGCTGACTTCAGTTAAATAAGTTAGGAACACATATTATTTCACAAGAACTGCAGGGCTAGAAAGCATCTAGAGGCCAACCTCACCTACCTGCCCAACCCAGCAAGAACCAAGACAGCCACTCTTGCTTCTCACCCTGTTCTTAAAGGCCTCTGGCAATTTATTTCTCAACAGAAACTTCTAAAATTTCAATTCTTCAAATGTATAAGGAATTCTAACCAAAAGATTTCTGCCATATTGATATTATTGAAAATTTCATCCAATTAAAGAAGCATAAAAGTTTTACCAAAATATTAACTTCATGATCTTATTGCCTATACGTGAAAATGAAATGAAAGCTCCTTTTATAAAAAATTAAAATAACATGCAAGTGTCAGGAATAGGATGATTTATAATCCAGAAGTCAACAGATACATGCATGAGACATTTATCTTTTTTCTTCAACTGCTATTCTTTAAGCCTTTCTTCAACATATACACATAGCTCCTGGTGATTTAAAAAAAAAAAAGCTTCTTTGGTCTAACGGCAAACAGTTGACTGTTAAGATAACTTCCATGATTCCAAAGATGTCAATACGTACTGCAAGGGAAATGTAATCCTTTCTAGCTGCAAAACTCTGAATTGACAAAACCATATCAGGTTTTACTGACATACCAAGAGTATTCTTGTATGTTCTTCAGACTTCATCTTTGGCTTTCTTTGCTCAGCATCTTCAGGGATCTTAATGTGTGCATGATTTACTGTGGCTTCTTTATAACATTCACAGTGTGATGCTTAGTTCCAATGAAATACAAAAATCACTTCCAAAAATCCTGTGGTAGTCATGTAAATAATTTTCCTTACAAATGCTTCCTCCTATACCCATCCATAAAAGGATCCCTTCCAAATAAGATCTGGTCTTTTCTGTTTAGCAAGGGAACAGTTCCTTCCCTTGCGGGAGCAGGTAGAAAAAAAAAAGTCATGTGCAGGATTTCCATTGACAGCTATATCAAGCATTACTAGAACAAAATAGATTTAAAGGCCAGGTATAAAAACAGAAAAACCCTCAAGACAGCCAGAGATTTAAAGACCTGCCAAACATGGTTGGTTAAATAATTATTTACAAGAAGCCATGGTTCAGGTAGATTTTTTACATCAATCAGTTCAATGGAAAAACAGCCCAAGTTATCCAGGTTTCAATGTAATAAAATGACAGCAAGCTTCAGCAATGCTGAAGTTACCCAGGTACAACTATCTGCTGAATCACAATTGTCTACATATTCAGCACTGAGCCACAGCTGCAGGTCATAGCATGCTTCATACCATGGAAGTGTACAAATGCACAGTCCTGAATTTGTTGCCATTTCACAAGGCTCTTATCCCTGGTTTCAAACTTCACCATTTCAGAAAACCTGCACAAAATTTCAATGTGAAGATGTTTAGAATTGAAAGAAAAGCAATTTTTTTTGCAGTCAATGTAGGTATTTAGTTCCACAGAGAAGCAGTAGTTTGACCTATCTAGGTCTTCTCTCATCACATGGCATAGATTATTCTTCTACATGCCCTACAACCCCTCTAAAAAGATCTTCAAAAATTTTCCATTGTGAATTGCATTCACTGTTTCAGCTCTACATTTTTATTGAAAACCATTTGTAAGCCAGTTCTGACTTTTGAGTATATTACTTTATCCTGTATTTTATGAGAACATCCTATAATCTACTGCTTGTTCTCTATTTCTCTTTGACAGGGTGGGGCAGTTCTGCAAAATAATATGGTGATCTTAATGCCTTCTGACAGGCTAAGTCTTTCAAAAAGCAGTTAACAGTAATAATGAAAACTTCTGAAAGAAAATTATAGATGTGATAAGCACATAATAAAGCTGGTGGAAGATTTTAAAGTGTTTCTGTACATACCTACTAAATGCTTAAATGCTCTATAGTACTGTAGTATAGTACTTGTAGAGACATTAGGTCTCTACAAGTAATGAAACAGAAGCATTACTGCTTTTACTCACAAAAGTATCTTCAAATTATTATTACTTATAGTTCAATAGCTACTTCTCAGTCATCTCATGAAAAAACAATTCTTTGTCTTTTTGGTTTGCACTCATCTTACTGCCACACTTACTCCTGCATCTGCACTCCAGTTGTGACTAGTTATGATGTATGTTAACTGCACCACTGGGAGGTCTTCCAAAACAGCTTTGATTCTATACATTTACTAGATCATTTGCCATCATTTAGAAGTAACCTGGTGAACAAAACCAGAAGATGACCTCTCTGTGTCAAGTTCTGGAGCAGTGTTCTGTCAAAGCAGTGGAGCTTTCAATTTGTACACCTCATCGCAAACAAATTATCCAGATCACATTTTCACTATTGCCTTCCACCTTTATCTCCTGGGCTCTTCTGATGCAAAGAACACAGGACTTGGATATTTACAGTATCTGCTTTGTAGACAAGCCTAGTGAACACTGATAATTCTTTTTTCAAAAGGATAGTTACAGAAAAGAGGGCACTTGATGCAAAGAACTTTAAGACACATCTCAACTATGAAACTTCCCTCAGCCTGTGGATAATCTTTGGTGCTAAGACTTTGAAACACAGCATTTATTTTCTTGCAGATTTTTCTGATTTCAGACACCACAGTGTCATCCCATTTCTGACACCAAACAAAACCTGCAAAGCTGAAAAAATACATATGCAGATGTGTACACAAAGATATATATATACAAATATTTATACAGAGGCAGCAATATACATCTTGAAGGTCAGCATCTTCCTAAACAAAGGCCTAAAACTGATGACAGAACTAAAACTGTGAACCGATTATATGTTCCCAAAATTACAGTATTTGAGGGTAACACAGCACAACAATACAGCAAACATACTAACTTTATTATTTCCTCATATATGCTAAGAACATACACCCTGGCACGTACAAAGCAGCTGATTTTCACACACACAAAATAGGAAAATAGTTTTGGTAATAAATAAATAGGTAAGCTAATCACAAAATTGTAGGGGTTGGAAGGGACCTTGAAAGATCAGAGTCCAACCCCCTTGCCAAAGCAGGTTCCCTAGAGCAGGTCACACAAATATCTATTTCATGCTATTCAGAACAGAAAGTGGTTATGGACTATGCCAAAAACTCTACATGTTATACACACAGTCAGGCATGAAGTTGACTTCAGCATCAATTATTTCAACCTAGAATGAACCGAGATTATTATCTAGTTATAAGTTTCCACTCAGTTCCTAACATTCAAAATAAAAATAAAAATAAAAAATTAACAAGTACTGGGTTAGCTCCATAGTACAAAAGCTTTATAATCAAATGTTGGGTCAAAGCTCAGATCCACTCCATAATCAAACTTCCACCAGAACTGAACAGGAGCTTTACCTCGTGAAGGTTAAATCACAGCTGAAGTCTCACATGTCAAGATGTTTTGTGAATCGAAGCAGGTGCCTGCAGAGTCCAAGGGAAATGAGACTGCAGAACAAATTTTGCACAGATTTTTAAAAACTATTTACAAAGCTTTTACTTTGGCTCTAGAGTTTAAAATGTTCTGGTTTATTTTCCAGTCCCTTTATAATAACCTTCTTCAAGGTTAAAAAAAAGCTGTGGGGACAGAGATAAAAGCAGTAATTTTCCAGAAAAGAAACCATACCAAAGTCACTAGACTTTAACATGAAAGACTTCAAATTTTGACCAGTATGTTACATAGGCAACTGAAATTCAAGACCATAAAATATCTATATGGAAGCAATCCACTGCTTGCTTACAAATTGAAATGAAATAACACTCTAAACCCTACTGAACACCAAAGCACTGAAGACTAGATCTGGTTCCCAAAAACAGAGATTGGGCTTTTATTTTTTTTAATCTCCTTACTGGAAGTGAGTATTAAATGCATGTTTTGAGTAAATAATAGAAGTCTTAGAGCCATGCAGTGATCTTCAACCTATAAAAAAGATGTACTTAAAGAAATAGTTATTAGCATAGGTCCATCAGGAGCTTCATCTTATTGCTTTGGATAATCAAAGCTCCAGCTGAGACTGGTTTTTTGCCTGCCTGGAGACTAGGGATATAACCCAGAACCATACTGATAATAAATAAAAAATAATTTAAAAAGTTACATTTTAATACTTCAAAGATCTACAATAATCTTTTAAATATTGCACTTTAGCACATGTGTCTTCATTGTTACAACAAATCCTTGGATGCACTGTGATTTTTTTAATCTGATCTGAAAAGAAACTAAATTAACTGCATACATACAAGGTAAGAAGAGAAACTGATCAAATTAAGATCCAACTATGTGAAAATTTCTACAATATTATACAAAAGTAGTGCACCACCTTCTTCCAAGGAAACAGACTTATTGGGGAAATACAGGCAATGCACAAAAACCTGAACTGTTCGTCGAACAAGCCAGAGAATTTGACTTTAAAGATCTATTTAAACTTACTCAAAGACTGCTGAAGTCAGAGTAAATTGCTTATCCGCTATTCTGTGCTAAACATCAGTTATTCCAGCTTCTCCTACATTCTCTTGTGAAATGCTGACATTCTTCAGATGTGCCACCTTCTCCCCACACTATTCCATGATGCTTTCACTGTAATTATGCTTAGCGATGGAACACTTGGATCTTACGTGCTGCCAGAATACTTGCTTTCCTATCCTACAAATATTAATTCAACACAATATTTAACTCTTCCTACATTTCACAGAAAATATTGTCCAAGCTCTTCATCGCATCTATATTATCCACTTAAAGAAATGTCACTGTGTTGTATAATGGAAATACATAAATATGTATCTGATAAGCAAAAATTTTGTTTGAAATTGTGTTTCTGCTACATGCTTCACAGATACCTCGATAAAATGAGAAAACACAAACCAGCTTGAAATTCCACATATAAAAATGCTCAAAAAAACCCATGTGTATATAATCAGATCCTCACAAGAAAGACTGATTTCTAATCCCTTCTTCCAACCTGTATGAACTAATCACTGTTTTCCACAGGAAAACAGATATGAAGACTGACATGCAAATATGAAGAGTAGAACGTTGTCAGTGAGAGCAAATATGAAGGGAAAACTGGTCTGAAAAATGATTTATGGTCAAAGCTTTTGACCTGAATTAAAGAATTTTGATTCTCCTCTCACTTTCACACTCTCTTCACATTCTCTACTGCATCGGAATAAGTGTGACAATGGCAAGAGACCTGAGAAAAAAAGAAAGGAAATTCAGTGTAATATTTGGAGACTATTACAGTGATCCAAGAGGACTGTTTTAGCACAAATTTAGAAATTCTTCACAACACAAAACCTGCTTTTAAACATTAAAGTCCACATAATTTAACGTTTACACTTAGCTCTACATTTCTTTAATCTTAAGTTAGATTCTTCAGTGAAACTGGTAGATTCAGCATGAAACACCAAGAATATGTCTACTGAAAACAGATTAAGTGTGCTATTAAAGCCACTGCATATCTGACTTGAACTATAAAAATATAAAATCATCTTGGATTTTCCACTTCTCACTTAGCGACAAAATACTATAAAGAACTAAAAGAAGTATAGTTAACAGTTAAACCCGCCTGATTACAAAACAAGGACCATCGGGTAACCACTAGCCACTCTGCAGCCACCTACAGACTGGCTATTACAAATAGAAGCATCTGTAATGTACACTAACTGCTTTGAAGACATTGGGTAATTAATCCAAATTGAGTTTAAAGAAAAAGGGGGGCTTCTTTTTATCTCTTGCAGCTGTTGAAAATCGCTGAGAGACTAAAGCGAGTCCAGGATCATCTCAGACAGAAACACAAAAGCAACAGTCCCATCAAGTCCCCTGTGTGGGGAGTGTACAAAGAGGGTCCCTGAATTCTGGAATGTTCCTCAGCTGAAATACACTCTCAGTACACACACATTCAGTCTACAGATTTCCTTCTCAAACCAGTGATCATTATGGGGGTTCCATCAGCTAGCAAATTTAGAGAGGCCATCAAATCATTTGATATAGGCCACTGAAGAGTCATCAGATGCTGATGGTCTTCAGTTGCCTCTAACCAGAATCTGGATTCAAGCACACGGATTCATGGTGAGATGCTCTTAATCCTACGCCTGTCCCCAGAGCCCTGCAGCCACATGGGCAGATAAAGTTTTAAATGAGTATCATTCTACTTAATTACTCTTTTTACGCTTCTGAAGAGAGCGATATAAATATAAATCTTCAGTAAATAATGCTTGATGTCACTAGCAACTAGATTATATTGCAGCCATCTGCTTGCAGCTTGAAAAGTTACCAGTAAAATAAGACTTCCTTGACAAAAAGTGGCAACAGTTTACGCTATCACGACGACTTCAATTTCCCTACTTTTAGGAAAAGAAATTAAGCAGTAAAGTTTAAGAATACTGCTGCAGCACAGTACAGCCTTATCTAATCCTTAGAAGTTAAACAAATTTGAAGTAAATTATGCTGCTAATATCTTGGCCAAAGAAAGGATCTAATATGACAGATTTCATAACACTGAAATCAGAGAGCACTTATGCTGTTCACAGATTTATATTTTAAAAGTATTTATATCATAAAATAGGAAAGATTCATTTATGGATATTTCTTTCACCGTGTTTCAAATCCCTTTCATAGCTGTTATGGCCTTAAAACGAAGTTTGAAGTCATTTTCAAGCCAACCTCTAAAACAAGCCTGAGGGGTACTGCTCAGAAAGAAAACAAAACGTCACACATTGACAGAAATGTTCTTTGATCAAAAGCATACAACCAGGGCCAACATTCCTATCTTCCGCTGCTCTTAGAACATGATAAAGTTTCTCCTCAAAGTACACAAAGCAATTATAGTAACTATGTCAATTTGAACTGTATCAGTTCATCAGCTTAACCAAAGACTTCATTTCAAATCCCAACTATCTCCGTTCAAGAATATATTGTCAACTATTATTACTTTTAAAATAAACAATGGTGGTTCAATTATCATGTCCAGTCACTTTTGTGCAAACTACTTTGTCTCCTATCAATCAGCAAACCCATGTCATTCGATTGCAGTGGAGCCAGATAAGAAGCCTGGCTTATCAAAACTCTCCTCCATCAATGCAACAATTGTGGGAGCAGGCTGACCGACACCAGGAGCGGGATAACATTGTCTCCTTCGAGCAATTAGTTGTTCCGCTCCTGAAAGTAACATGAGCGGGTCTCACATACATCGATAGCCTCAGTATTAGCAAGGGGTTTGTAACCTTCCTCCCCTCACATTGATAGCATGAGTCTGGCCTGGGGACCTTTAGGTAGAAACTAAGCTGGGAGAGGAAGGTGTTGGAGGGAAGGGGGGATGGTAGGGAGAATAAAAATTTTTTTAAAAGTCACCTCTTTGCACAGTTGGATGCTAATTTGCCTTCATGTTCTCATTAGCCATTCCCTGCATATTTCTTCCCCAACAAACTCCCACTGAGATTTCCCAGTGAGGTTAAATTTATCTGACAGCTGATAAAGTAAAAACTTTCTTAAAGAAGTAACTAATAATTTGACATTTACCAATATTTTAGTAAGTTCTAGTTGGCTGACATGGTGGGCACTTACCCAAATCCCCTGTAGCTGTTGAGTCAGCTGTACTCCATCTATCCCGTGCTCCTGCATGTGATCAAGTGTTCAACTCCTCTGCCCTGCAGAACTTTTTCAGAAAATACTCTGAGCCTGTGGATGGGAGAAAAGAAACACTCATTATGAAAATTCTTTTTAAAATGGGTCTGGATTTTAGATGGTGAGATTTGACAGGTCTCAGAATACTTTACAAGTGTGTTCACCATCAGACTGAAATCTGAGCAGGATTTTTATGTTGGCTTCTTTCAATCTTCTGCCTTTTTTTCTTGCAGCCTTTTGATCTGCTTCTTTCCACTTGTATGAAGATCTCCACAGGACCATGTGGGGCAAACAATCAACCTCAGAAATTTTTCTGTCATCAGCTTGTTGAGGGAAAACCTTGTCTGCTTAAAGAGAGGGGTGGGAGGAAGGAGAGAAATGGAAGCACTGAGATAGGATCAGAAACTAAGCTGCAAGGTTAACAATGTCCCATTGTGTGGTGTGAGAAGTATCTACTTTTTTCAATTCTGGGCTAAATTCATAGTACTAAACAAAACAAAAGCAAAAAGAGTGACATTTCACGCTGTGATGAAAATGTGATATAGGGGTGTCATCATGAATACAGGTGTCAACAGAATGATAATTACCAACAGGACATCAATGCACACAAAACCAAGTGCACACAAAGGCAAAGATCAAGCTGCTAGAAATCAAACCTGCTTCATAACATCGTCTCCACCATCTCAGATTTGGAGGGGGTTGGGGGAGAAGTGATTAACTCCCTTTTGTTGCATTATTTTTTGCTTCTTCCTGCTTCCTTTTGCCCTCTCCCTTCAACTTCTATCGCAGCCATCTATGCCTGGAAGCTTTCGTTACACCTTTGGCCAGAGAAAACAGGAGTTTACAGGCTTTGGCACAATAGTGAAAGCTTTGAGGTACCTGGATTTGTTGGGATATTCTGTTTTTAGAACAGAAAAGCCCTGCCTTTGCCATGACTTCACTTTGGCCAGCTCTTCTTAAACATCAAAGTGCTGCAAAGCACACTGTGCTTGTCCATGGTTACTCAGGCAGACCTCGAAGAGCAGCCATGACAGACCTGTCAGCAACATGACTTATTGACTCCCCTTCCTCCTCATGGTCCTACCACATCAGGGCACTGAAAAAAAAAGAAAGATTTCCCTTTTAACACTGAAGCATCCTACAGAGGCACAGGCCTTGATGAAGCAGGCCCTAGAGGGGGTCTATCCCCTGCCATTTGCTGCCTTACTCCCTGAAGTCACCTCCACACACAGGAGACCACTGGCTGCCTCCTCCCAATAGCGCTGGGCACAGGTCTTCAGAGCTGGAGAAGAACAGTTTCACCCTCCTTCCACTCCTGAAAGTGGACAGCCCAGACCCTGCACACACAGACCTTGTGCTCTGTAACAGGGAATGGCAGACCTCACCCTGCAACTCCAGGGCCATCAAGGAGAGCCCAGCCATGACCCCGTAACTCAGGCAGCCAGAGCTTTTCCTGTTCCCAACCAGAGCTTAGTTCTAGAAACATTCCAGCCTTCAAGTTGTAACTTTGGAGTCATCAGGCACCAAAGGGCTTTTGCAATTTTCTAGTCCTGTATTTAGTCACATACCCTATAATAATTAATGCTACTTTGGTTGGGTAAGGACTCAAACGAAAGCCAACCTTATAGTATGAATAAGATACTACAGTCTGGACTAGAGGAAACTTGACCTAATCAAATGGTAAAGCAAGAGATATGCAGCAATGACACACTCCAGTCTTTTACTTCATAGTAAGCTTTTAGACAGGTTTGATACCTCATCACACAAACACACAATCAAAGACTTCAGCAGAGTATCAGCTTTCAAATACAAGAGCATCTAAAGCACAGTCTACCCTCAGGAATGTTTCCAAAACGGGAATCTCAGTTTGTTTTAAGACAATAACAGTAGTCATCCCTTGCCTTTTGGTCTTCAGATGAGATTATTAAAGACATCAAATCATTTAGGCCACTGCATGCATTTCTTCTGTTTCCACTGGCAGCAAGGACAGCTCCTTCAACATCTGGGTTTCTTCTCTATACAGGGATATGCACATAATGAAATCCTGACCCAGCATCACAGCTGGCATCCCATCTTTCTCTTACTGCACACTGTTTTTCAGCAAATAAAAGACACAGCACCAGGCAGCAGGACAGGACGTTATAACCTGAGACTCACTGAAGAATCTGGCCACCTCAACAGCTGTGCACTTTCTGGGAGACCCAGCTCTCCCCACCAGCAGTAGGATGCTACACACATGCAAGTAGAAGCAGGTTAAAGGCTGGCTGGGCAGCACAGCTCACAGTGGCTGGCTCCATCATGGCCCTTGGTTACCAGCAACACCAACCTTCATCCCAGCAGATCACATCGTGTACGTCCATGAAAATTATTGCTCCTGGACCACTCTCTCACCATATGCTTCTCAGGGAAAATGATTAGTGAGTTGTTCCCAACAACAAGCAGCTTTCACAACCCAGGAGTGCAGAAGTTCCCCACTCAATCTATTAAAACCCATAGGCAAGGGGGAAAACTGCCTCAAAGTGTTCTACCATTAATTAACTGCTCTTATTTAGAGAAAAGTCTCCTTCAGAGACATTCAAGACCAATCTGGACATGTTCCTAAGTGATCTACTCTAGATGATCCTGCTCAGTCAGGGGGGTTGGACTAGGTGATCTTTCAAGGTCCTAATACTCTGTGATTCTGTGAAAAGCAATCAATCAACAAATCTGTACTTTGAAGAAACAGGCATCTCACTGCTATCATAGAGCATTTGTAAGTGATCTGAAGGATATGCTGTGTGGACCCATAAAATCCAAGGTTCTGTTTAAAGTTCCCTCTGATTAACAGAAAATTCAGTAATTCCTCTGCTATATAACATGTTATTTATCTGTTTCAATTTACAATAAATCCCTGAATTCATTCACTTGGAAAAATAAAAATTAAAGGAACATACCACCAACTATTCGATTCTCTAATCGAATTCTCACAGTTTACTTGTAAATAAATTATTTTCACTCTATAATATTCAGTAGTTTTGCAAGCTTTCAGTGCAATTTAAACAATTGTTCTGGCCAGGGCAAATATAAGACCATAGTGTTATAAACATATCATATAAAGAGCTTATGACAAGACTACCTTTTTCTAAACTGAAAAATCTGTCTCTATCCCACAGATCCCTCTGAATGTGTATCTATTTTGTGCATTGAGCTCAAACAAGCAGATTCCTCCAAACACTAACTTTAGAGAGTTTTGGACACAGTCTCATTACAAGTTTTAGCAGTTAACATCTAAAGAAGCTTTCTCTTTCCATATAGAAAAATCACAATACATAATCAAAACTATGGCTCTTCCACTCTCCTTCTGGACTTGGGAAGCCTATGCTTACCCACAATTTGCTGCTTCTATCTAAATGCCTGAGAGGAGGCAGAATGTCTACAAATGATAAAAAACACTCATGAGAAGAGAACAAATTCCAAATAAAAGGGCAAAGCCAAAGATTGTTACATACTCAAGCCAAATTCTACTGCTTATTTGTCCATGATATAACTTCAAACTTTGATAAATTTACATTAAAAAAAAAATAACAGCCAAGATTACCATTTATTACTAGGAAAAAAAAATCCTTGTATTTTTATCACTATTATCCTCTTCTATAGAGCTCTGGAGATATCCTAGATTTGGTTTTACCAAGTTTATGCCAATAACACATCTCCACCATTAATATGAAATTTCACAAACCTCAGCCAGACTGCTATCTTTAAGCACAGAGGAGAAATACAGCTATTTCAAAACAAAATATTCTTCAATTTTAAGAGTCATGAAATTCCCAAGCTTAATTCAAAAGTGAAATGTTTTGCTCTGTGAAGAGGTAGTCTGATTTTTTGGGAATGAGTTCTGAAGCTTCACAGTGTTTGCCAGAGGTTCCATGAAATTAAGTTCACAGCCTAAACAGCCTAAGGGAACAGCTTAACCTAAGCACATTTCTATTGTTTAGGAAAAGAGGAAGTCTTACACGTGATTAGACAAATAGCTCATCTAATCATACTTCTTGTCCAGAATACACCTCCACACCAAATGTTTCAAAAAATGCATAAGAAAAATACAAAGGATATTTAAAAGTGCAACCTCAGCTGGCAAAACACAAGGCGGAAAGCCTTTGCCTCGAAACAACCTGGCAGAAGTTGGCTTACATTTGGATACATATTTGCATACATTTGGGAGGGATCTCACTGATTTTCTCTCTAGACACTATCAACATCCACATACAGCTATGATGTCCCCTCTTACCTGCCTCTTCTCCAAACAGGCCTATACTAGCACTTCCAGTTCTTACAATGAGATTTTGGAAGACTCAAAATACTCTCCACCCCTTCTCCATATAAAGAGCTTATGACAAGACTACTTACTCATTTCTAAACTGAAAAATCTGTACTGAAAATTTATCTGTATTTAAAACCTCCCAACACTTTTATTGTTCTAGCTATTTCTCAGTATTAAACCCAAATTACATCCCTTGGCATAAGCAATTCACACTACTACCCAGGTTTCTTTCCTGAAAGATCAGATTTAATTCAGAATTCAGCTAATGTAGATTAACAACTTATACCTAGTCAATGTGTGCTGTAGCCACAAGGAAAAAAAAATTAAAAATCAATACTGCATGAAAAATTTCTCCCTAGTTATAATCAAATATACTCATACAAACACACAGCTTAAAAACTGTCATGGCTATTTCCATTATTGGCATCTAGAGAGAATGTGCACCAGTTTTAAATAACTGAACAGTATTCAACCTCAAAACTGACTAGTTCACTTTCTATCTTGCCAAAGAAATTGTAATTTAAATCTCTGTAATGCAAACTGTTAGCAGAACAGGGAGCACAAGTGAGAAAAATGATCATGAAATTATACTTGCGCTGAAACATCACACAGAACCCAAATCCAGTTTACGCGGCGTTTTACCAAAGGCAAAAACATGACCTGGACAGATTGCAAATAACCTGGCACCAGCTTCATCTGGGTACAAACCATGGAACTGGGATATATAAATCCCTGTTAGTCATGCTAGCACACAACAACATATATCAAAGGACCATCTTGTTTCAACATTACCAGAGGTAAACTTGAGTGAGGAATGGCTACGGTAACAAACTGTGAATTGGATTAAAAACACACACAAGACTCCTTCAGCCTCTATGGAAATCTGCCTGCTCAGTAACAACAAATATATTCTCCCAGTGCTTTAAGAACAGCATTAAAGACAGCTTGTTTCATGTTTTAAATTTCCTCTTGTTTTCACCATTTGCCTGCTTTTGGGTTTTAGATATTTAAGCCCCTATGGGCAGCCTACACCAGGTATCAGCTTCAGCTCCCCTGAGGGTGATTTGAAAAAGAGCTTTCATGTTGCCATAACAGACCTGGCAACTTGGTCCACAAATAAATCTGGAATTAAACTTCCTTTAGGATTATTTAGAGAGTTTTTGTTTAAATTCCCCCAAAATTAGACAAAGTAAAATCACTTTGTTACCACTTTTCTTCAGTCATATAAAGTTACACCATCCAAACAGAAGTTGCAGTTTGTTTTTAAGACAATCATTTGCAATATACATTTTAACAGCATTAGATGAGTCCCAAGCATTACAGCCTCCTACGTGTATCTATGATACACTCCTTTTTCAACCCATTCCTGCCTCCTAGACCAACCCATAGCCCCCGTTTCTTCTTCGTTATATTTATTCTTTCAGCACTTCAAGCATTTTTCTTCAATGAGATCCACAGATTTTCAGATGAGAAAGAGAGGAGGCTATTTTGGACCTGAAAGGAACATTAATCTGGTCCTCTTGCTTTACAGTATAGCCTTTCCTTGTCTCCCCTTGCCATTAGCTTCTTCAACTAAATGCAGATGTCACCAGCCTTTCTTTAGCAAAGGGAAATAAGTGTCCCATTAAGTACTTAGAGGAGTGGACAGATTCTCCCATTCAGCCGGTTCCCTACACACTTGCTGGTGCTGAACAGCAAATCTTGTATTTCTGAGAAAAGTCCATCACAGAGAGGTTATTTTCCTCTAAGTGGTTTCCTTATTTCACCTGTTCTCAAGCTTAGTGTTAACTTGCTGAAAGATGACCTCATTCATATGATTGGGAGCCTGTTAGCCTCCAGAGTTTAGGGTGAGGCAATAATTATTTGTTTGAAAATTCAGGTAGTTTAGCTTGCATTGCACAAAAATATGCCTAAATTTGCTATTATTCCAAGTATGAATCCCAAAGCCTCAATTTCCTTTTCAGAAACCCAGATCCTGCTCACAATGGTGAAGAATTACATGCAGAGAGTCTCAGGTGCCACTTGCATTCAGCAGGAGCTCAGAGGTAACTGAAGCAAAGGGACAGCTGCCCAAGCAAGTGCCACTGCAGACCATGCACCGACACCCTGGGGGTTCTCCAAGGATGAAAGTGAACTCTGCTTAAGGTAGGATATAGTTTAATATACTTTAATACAGTGTTGAAGCTCCCCAAGCCAACTGTGCTCAGCCCCCCCGCGCCTTCATCCTTTGTTGTAAAGAGGGTGGAGGTTTTTTTAATTTTGTTGTTTACAGAGCTTGGTTTACATTGAGCTGGAAGCTTCTTTTGAGGGCCTTATTTGTGAGAGTTGGGGTGGGGGCAGGGCTGGGCTTAAACCTACCTTTATTCAAGAGAAAAAAGTAAGCAAGGGCAGAGCTAGTGCAATAAATGCAGAGTTTCCCATGCTTATTCAGGCCACTGACCCATTTAAGAACACTTTCTATGAGTTTTTTTCCTAGATAAGTATAGCCACTGCTTCAGTAATTTCTATAATTTAACTTGAAAACTCAAATAATAACGTGTTAGGTGTCAGAAAGTATTAATCAAGGAGAGAGTGACAAAGATTAGGAAGATTTTTCCAGAGAAGAGCCTTGACCCACTCCTCCTAGATTGTACCTGCTATCAGAATGCAGAGGCAGCAAACTGCCCCCAGGAAGATAAAAGCTCGCTACACGACCTCTATGAACTGGATTTAAGATGCATGTTCATTATTTTGCAGAAGGAATGTTCAGCAGGATCAATATGCCATCAAGATAAAAGAAGAGTATAAATTGTCCTGAGAGTTGGTCAGAATTTTCTTTACTGTCAGCCAGGGAATTAAAAGCAGAGCAGGAGGCATATTAAAACTGTGCTTTTATAAGCTTAATCAGTAGGCTGGAAAATGAGTTTCACAAAGAGATAATGAGCTCCCAAATCATAATTTGCCAAGGGTGCATTGATTTTCACTGGTCTTCAGATCATTTATGAGCATCCAGCACAAGTACACCTTTCTGCTCCCAAGTGCCTACCCCCGCCCACCCCCCCCATGCAGAAGCATGTGCCAGAACAGACTCCACCTACGCAAGGAGTTACCGCTTCAATAGTTACATGAGGAAAACAGGTGATGAATTTGGATCCAGCCAAGATGAATATTTCAGGTTTGCTACCAAAGCTGTGAAAGAAAGCATTTTCACACCCTCTTGCAAAAAAATATTTTTCTTCCTGTCTCTAGCATCTTCTCAGAGATGACAAAGGCCTAATCATAACAGTTAATTACAAAATTTGTCATGCTGCCACCACTGTGGCTTTACCAACCCCACAGTCACTGTCCTTATTGCCCTCCACACCCAGCAACGATCAGGGCATTTATCCAGTGCATGGGAGAGCAGACTGACAGCATCTCCTCCAGCTCAAGGAAGTATAACTCCCTTGGGGACCACTATGTTAGGTCAAAGACTGAAACCTACTCCTGGGCTAATGACAACAGTTTTTGTCCCCAACAACTGTTCATATACAGACACTCTAATATCAATTAATGCAAATATGAGAAAATGCAACTCAGCATATGTTCTAGATCCATGCCTAATGCACTGTCCTGGCAAACATGAAGTTGAAATAAAGCCTGTGGATTGGAGGAGCATTAAACCTGGGTCTGCTACATTTCAGCCAAGGCCCCAGGCTACTGGACTAACCGAGAGGAGCTACTGGAAAGGCAGGTCTCTTAGGACATCCAGAATTTGTTACAATACATCACAAGAGGACACAACCAAGTTTTAAAAAGTTTTTTCACCCAAATTTACATTTAATTTTTTCTTTCACGACAGCACACAACTAACACACCTATATTATGCTACAAAGAATCAGGCTTAGTTTTCCATCCTTCTACCCAACATTAGCAATCCACAAGTGCTCTATGCTGAAAGGATTGACTGGATTTTCTCAGAAGGAGGAAGATTCGAACCTAAGAGAATACTCCCATCAACCTGAAACCTCTATAGCTGATGCTCTTTTAATTCTTCTATGTCTTCTTTACAGTTTACACGGAGACATTAAAAATTCAATGTTAGTCTCTTCACACTGGTTTCACCCTCTAGTGCTTTCATCATCTTTGGTTGCACCCTGCTCTTGTCACCGAGTTAGTCTGTCTGGGTATTGTCTGATGTTCTGTTATCTCACTTCTTCCCTGTGTAGTTGGTAAAATTTTCTGTTAAGAGGTACCCTCATCCCAAGACCTGGTTGCATTCCAGGTGAGCTATTTTATTAGATGGGGCAAAATTCAATTTAAAAACAAAATTCACCTTTAAGACTTATTTGTCTTCTGCTACGGAGTAGAGCAATTAAGCAGTACAGGTTAGGGTAGCTGAACAGGTTGAGGGGTTAGGATTTTGATTGCTTTAATTTAGTGTTGCACTCAAGTTCATTATCAATTTAAAAAATCCCTTTCTTTCCTCAAGCAAAAGGACAGACTTCACAGGGTGGGGGTGGGGTCTCTGGTCTTTGCATATATCCTGTCTTTCATCTATACTGTCACATCTGCAGAATTCAGACATTAAGTTGTTCATTTTTCACAGATAATGAGGATGAGAACCTTTGCCTTAGTAGTTGGCCAAATAAAACCAGATACAGAGGACTACATGACTGAGGGAAAAAACACAAACCAAATTTGCAGTAAATCCTGTTACTCACTGTTCCTTGCATTGTTTGAACATGTATTTTTAATAGCACCATCTGTCAATCACACACAAGAAAAAGCCTCCTCCAAGCTCTGCATCAAAAGAAATCACAGAAACCTGTAGATATCTTCCTTTGTTCATTAGCTGAACATGCCCAACCCCAGACCTTAGCAGATGTGTCTGAACTGCTATGACTACCTCCCACTTTGAACTGCCCTTCTCAGAAATACTCATAATTTTGTCCTGTCTTTGTTGTTACATTATGAATGCCTGTAAAACACCATATACTGGTGGTACAGCACTAAAGACTTGAATTTTTATTTCTTCCTCCAAGCAAAACCAGTGTAAAGGGCTAAAAAGTTGAAGTTCTGAACTTCACGCTCTTCTGGAGAAGACATGGGGGAAATTAATGCTTGCAAATCTTCATTAGTCTGTGCATTGCGGAAAGATACTGTAGGCTAAAATATCAGGCTTGCCTGTTAAGTACAATAGCAACAGATCAAAGTAAATGCTACTATACTAAATGAAAACATTACAAAAAGAATTGTGATTAGAGATGCTTCTTTTAAATAATCCATAAAATCAAAAAGTGATAAAAAAGTATCTTCTGACGAGTTACAGCTCCACTTGATCTATTTCTTCCCTCGCTATTAAGTCCACTGCATTATTTATTCATTCGAGTGCTTTAATCAAGATAACCACTTAGAAGTCATTTGATTTAAAAGAATGCAGTGCTAAATGTAGCAGTAACAGATCACAGCAATTCACAGTCCATGGTAATGTACAGTGGTACAGAAAACCAGCTGTATTGAGGACACATTGCATTGTTAGAGCTGAGAATCTCATTCTGTGGTGTAAAAGACATTTTTTGTTTGGATTTGGTTTGGTTTTTTTTAAAGAAATAGCACTGTGAGAGACAGTCATCCCCCTAAGCTTAACCCCAGGCCTCACGTCAACCACAGTATGACAACTCAACTACAGTTTAGAAGGCTTATTCTGCAAGCCAAGACACGATCTGAGGCACAGTCCAAGCATGCAGCCCTACCTGTGGAGAGGCAGGCTCCAGAAGCACAGGACACCCCGAGCACTTTAAAAAGCCTGTCGAAGAATGGGGTAGATATGTGGCATATTTACATGGGCAAAACACAGCTCTGTTGTGGGCACGTGCGGCCACGGTTTTGAGTGCAGAGAAGCGGTGGCCAATGCAGTGCAAAGCTAGCCATACACATCTGTCACTAACCACACAAGGATAACAACTGTTCCCAAAACCACTGGGTTTTAGGTAAACTCTTGGATTTCCGAGGTGCCTGGACACTACAATGAAGAGTAGTACTGTAACTCCTGTAAAACATATCCAAGTTAAACTACACATGTTGTCATAAAGTGCACAATGAATGTTACATATTCAAGCAACATGTCAGAACTACTGACTGTACATATATTGTTTAAAAAATTCTTGACAGGCTGAAATACAGTCATAGCAGGTTATTAGGTCAGGTGGAAAGAAAAGAAAGGGTTTTTCTAAAATCTATTTGGCCTAAACAACTATTGTCAGTTTAAGTGGTTTTGTTGCATTTTTCAAGCCTTTTTAGCCTTATTAAAAACTAAAATTTAAGTCAAAAAAGTGTTGGTGAAGCCATATTCAACAGAATTTTTATTTCCTTCTCTACATGTTCTCACACTGTGGCTGGAGATTCTAGTATACTTTATCATGTCTGAAGGTACCTATTCTTTTCTCTCTGCTCTTCTCGGCAGTGAAAGCAAAATCAAATTAAAAGATAACAAAACAGTAATATCTTGACTGCTGAGAATATCTCAAAAACAATGTTAAATCAATTATTACACAGCTATAAGGGTTTGTTTTAGTACTAGGGTTTTTTAAGCTTGATACATACGTAAGTGTTAAGTGATAAGATTTTTTCAGAGCTAAAATTCCACAGAAATGTTGACCTTCATGCCTATTTCAAAGCAGGGTGCTGAAGTAGTAAAGAAATCTTTTTCCTGAAATAAGGGTGGGGTTTTGTTTTTCTTCTGTGAAATGGAAAAATCTGTTTCTCAGCCAGCTGGCTCCATTACATCTCTCTCCAAATCAAGCCACTAAGATATAAAAACTTCTAAGTAACATAAAAAGGAATCATTGAACACTCCAGCTAAATTGGAATACAGACATTTAAAATTAGAACAGAGAAAGGAATGCATGAATAACAATGGGTCACAAAACACATAAGTAGCAAGAACTTTAGTGATGTTATTCCTGAATAAAATAAAAATGACAGCTTCAAGACTGTCCTTGTAACAAAGGAGAGCTGCAGCCCTATGATGAACTTAAAAGAAATACTGCAGCAGCTAGAAAGCTCACATTAGATTGCAGAGTTACAGACACTGAAGATCATGTTTTAGAAATGCATCAGACAAATAAAAGCTCTCTAAAAATAAAGCTTTAGCTTTGTGTAATATTATTTCCCTTAATGGGACCCATGTACAAATTTGGAGGCAGACAAACAAGATAAAGAATCACTCTTTTGACATCAAAATAGGTGTAAGCTCATGTCAACAACATTATCAGTAGTAAAAAGCAGAGTCCAAAGAAAGTAAAAAACCCTATTGCTAAAATAAACTTCAATTTTAATCACTATTGACTGCAATAATCTCTGAACACATGCATCAGGGTGCAATTTTGTCTGTTTTAAGGCAGTGTTGTCCACACCACATCTATACTTGTAATTTAAGCTAGTGCACAGGAAGGAAAAATCAGAAACACAGCCTATTGTGTCACACTTCATGTAAGTAAACCCTTTTTCCACATATTCAATGATTTTCATCTTTACATTCAAACAAGAGTGATTACTATTGGTTTTTATTACTGTATGCAGAAAGTTCCTCTCTTGATGAAAGCATCCTACTTGCACTACAAATACATTCAGGAAAACAATCTTGCTTTGGAGAGTTTACTGTCTAGTTTAATACCAAACACTATAAGCATGGATAAAAATAACATATGAATACCCTAGAAATATAGAATGATTTGGGCTGGATGGAACCTCAAATATCCTTTGCTTCCAACTCCCCTGACATGGGCAGGGACACCTTCTGCTTGACCAGGCTGCCCAAAGCCCCATCCAACCTGTCCTTGAACGCTGACAAGAGGGGGGCAGCCACAGCTTCTCTGGGCAGCCTGCCTTATCATCCACATAGTAAATAATTTCTTCCTTATATCTAATATACATTTACCTTCTTGCAGTTTTAAACCATAACCTCTAATGACTACGTGCACTTGTATCACCCTCTCCAGCCTTCTCACAGGTTCCCTTTAGGTACTGGAAAGCTGCTACAATATAATATGCAATATTATGAGCAAGTTGTACAAAAAAACCCCAAAATCCCTTTTTGTTAAATACCAACCTTTCCAAACATCATTTAGTTTTATATTTCTATTTTCTTACAGTGAAAGCTCTAGCTAAAAAGCTTTATCTACTTAAAGCTTTCTATTTAAGAATCCTTTGATTATTATATATTCAGTTTCTATCCTAACACTGCTTCATGTGTGCCAGAGCCTGGATAAACACCAAGATAACAGCATCCAAAAAAACCTTATAGCTACATTGGCAGTACTCAAGCACAAGAGGATACAGGCAGGACAGACAGTAAAACAATGAGATCCCACTAAGAAGTGGGAGTTGTGATCTTTGCCTGTGGTTCCTCAGGTCCTTCTCTTGGGGAGAAGGGGAAATTAGCTGGGGAAGAGATGAAATTTGCTTTAGCACCTTGTTCCCAGTCTTACCATGCTCTCCACTGTCATGTTGATGCATGAAAAGTAAAACCTACATAGTCACCTCAGTTACAGAAATTCAAAATCCTTTCAAAGCCATGATGTTACCATCTGATGTACATCATCTGCCTCTGGTTTCGTAGTCACCCTCTACTATAGCCACTCCATTGGATTTCCATACCTTTCAGTACTATTCTTGTCTACGACCAAACTGACTTAAAGATGTACATGAAAGTAGACCATAATCCTTCTGTTTTCATGCACCACCTACCACAAGTTTTTCTTCTCTCCCTAATCAAACCAGGGTCAGCTCAAGTCACTCCTATGCCCTACACCCCCAGAAGTATCAATTTTAAGTCCTCTGCTCCCACCCCGTCTTTTGAACACTGCACCTCTCCAGTCCTCTACTTTTTAGTGTCATTTTTGTAGTATGTTGCAAAGGAAAACACTCCATGGGTTTCCTCATGTAGAACTGTTTCAGATGCCTTGCTGGCTGGCATCCAAACTCACCATATTGCACCAAGATCCGTAGCAAGTTTTACCATAGTACCAGCATATTTCAGGTGTTTGAAGAGGCATTCAAATAACTGAAATCCCAGATCTGTTTTGCTAGTCTTGCAGGACTTGTCACAAGTGCTGCATGTCTGTCAAAAGGAATGGCAGATGCATCACAGGTTTCAGACCCCGCCCAGCAGAAAACCAGTTATTGTATTTCTAAATAGCTTAGGCCACCACAGCATTATTTCATTATATTCCAGGAGAGAGGTATCAAAGAGCTACTTTCTGCCACAAGTTACCATAAACACTAACAATTTTTCCCATGTAGAGCTAACACCCTAGATTAACAATTAGGCAAGTCAAACACTTATTTCAAAGCCTGATTCCTCAAGAAAGCACCAATGAAGATGTAAAGGGTCATCCAGGAGACAAGGACACCAGCAGGACTGAAGCCATAGATGGCACCTGGGGAATCCATCAGGTGGGGGGGCTGCCAACCACAGAGGCCTGGGGTCCTGCTGGCACCCAAGCCAGGGGCAAGACAGGGTACAGGCACTCTGCAGCTTTGCTGGGGCAGGCATCAATGGTCCTGGGGGGTGAAATGAGGCCTGGGCACGTGCAGTCAGGGCTGGTGGTGCCCTCAGGGCCTGGACACTCAGTACCCTACATCTTCTCTCTTCCAGGCACTCTGCACCTCTGCTCAGCTGGGAATGCACCATGGCTCTGCTGCCTGGTTCGAAGCAAAAGCCCAGCCAGGCTGTCACAGGTAGGATGGTGGGACAAGGCACCAGTTTCCCTCCCGTCAGCTGCAGGTCTGAATCTTTCTGTCCAGCAGCACCCAAAGAAGTGGCAGGAATGGTTTCCCACTGCCACTCCTATCAGCTGCTACCAAGGCCTCTTCCAAAGGCAGCCAGCCTCACATGCCTGAGAGGCCTGCTGCTCACCCATAGGAGATGCAAGGGCCCACCACCCTGGAGACCGAGCACTCTGCTCCCAGGATTAAGCCACTATCTCTTTGAGGAAGCAGCCTTGTGAAAAATGCACCACTTGGAGTTTATGACTAGAATTTAGTTTCACCAATTATCAAAATGTTTGGCTTAAAAATAGCTACTCTTGATTTCTTAAAGAGCTTACTGAATAATTAGAAATATCCTTACTTCTCATTATTTTATACCAGACAGATATAAACATGTCAGTGCCAGGGACCCTTGTCACACTGATTTATTGCCCCATCTCCTATTCATTTCCAGCTGCAAGGTACCCATGCCAGAGCCCTGGAAATGCACTCACAAGGACCAGTTAAACAGGGACATTATACCATATCTGTGTCAGGAGTTCCTGACAAGAAGTCCTTAAACACCTCCAGGAAAGACAGTCAACACAGGTGAAACAAAGGCACCAAGGGGAAAAAAAAACCCACAAAAAATCTCTTACAAGAAAACAGGTATTGCTCAACACCCTACAAAGTACCAGAAGACAGAACCAGCAGGGCAGAAGCAGACCAAAAGTTTTTCTAAGTGCCAGAAACAAATTTCTGAGTTCTCTGTATCATGCTCCATAGCATGCATTCGGTTACCAGTATTCCCATCACAATCAGAAACTTGTGTGTTCCCTTCTCTAGGCTGCGATTCAGCCTCAGAACAGTATAAACCTTGCTTCCAACTTCAAATCAATACTGAAGGCCAAAGGGACTTCCGTAATGTTCAAGCCTGGCCCACTGTCAACAGACCAGAAAGCCCCAAATTCTTTCTATACCAGGCTCTAGCTCTGGCTTGAGCATTTGTTGGGTTGGGTTTTTTTGTATTTTTTTTTTTTTAAGAATCATAAATCAAGACCAGATACAAGCAATAAAAGCTGTTTCTAAGCATGATCAGTCATCTGTGAATAGGCTTGTCAGTAACACAAGACTGAATATTGCCAAGTATTAAAATAGAGTAAAAATGAAAATGTAGACAAAAGTATGCTTTGTGGTTGAAAGAGATAGTCTATTTAAAAGGCAAGTAGAAAGTGAGGGAAAAATATTTCCTTAGGTCTCTTAGGCTGTTTTCAAACAGTAATCTTGGTGTTGGTTGAAAATAAATAGAAATCAATAATCAGAGTCCTAGGTCAATGACTAAAAGTGGCTTTGATCTATGCATTCCCTATAGCATTTGAGAATTTATTCACCTTACATATTTGGCAAGTGTACAGAAACAAGTGTCCTTACATTCATACAATCTTTCACAATCTACTTTGATAACAGATCTCCTAAAATAGCTGTCCCAATCAGTACAACATTGACACAAGTATGCCAATGATCAATGCAGAATTTGCAATTAGACAAACACTAACAAATACACATTTACTCGTATGTGACAGTGGTGTAAGTCACATAATGCTTACTCATATCTTAGTGGTGTAAGTATGTCTCCACTGCAAGTATCAAAGCAGCAGAGAAGCTGAGTGTAACAGAATATGCCAAACTGGCAGAAGACAACATGTTTCAACATACAACAGCTTTTTACTTTAGAGGGCCTGAAAATGACGCTGGCCAATAAGAACAATAAAATCAGTTGTCATCAAGTAAATGATTTCAAGGCAAAAGTTAGTGCAAACCTCAAACTTGAGGCAAAGTACAACTTCAAAAGAGTGCCATGTCCTGTTTTGACCATCTTTTCTTTGAGAAAGGGAGAGGCTTAAGCAGGAATCTCTCCCTGCAGTTCTCATTACTTCCCCTAGAATCTGAGACTAACTCAGAGCATTATAGAATCATTTAATGTACAGCATTATTTAAATTTACTGTGCAAACCACAGCATCAAATTTAACAGTTGGATTGACTAAAAAACTGATTTGTCTTTACAGAAATGAAGCAAGTATCAATGATTATCTGTTGTAATTAGCAGCACCCACTTACGCCAATTTTTTTTTTTCTTAGGCAACAGTTAAACACTTCAGCTCCACAGAAAAGGCAGAGAGTTCATACAGAAAAAAGATAGGAAATAAATAGAAAAGGAAAACAAATTTAGAGTGCTTAGAGATCAAAGAGACATGATAAAGAATCAGATTTAAAGGAAAAAACCCAACGCACCACCTTGTACTTTATTTTGGAATACCAAGACACCTGAGGCTCAGACAACATAAACATGAACAAATAGCCTGAATTTTTATATGCTTTCCTTTATCTAGGAATTGGATTTCAAAAACTAACAAGAAAAGTCTTCCTGCATTTGTTCCTGTTTAAACTCCATTAGCTTCCAGGAACAACTGTGCTCTCAGCCACACAGACCGTATGCAAAAGCTACACTTACAAAATAAAAGCCTCAAAATTCCTTAAACCCACAAGTAGAAACATGCCTAGTTTACAATGCTGTATCTCTCATGCATTTGTAAAATTAGATTTAAAAGACTTCTATATGATAGAAATACTTTTAGTATTTAGAAAATACTAGATAGAAATACTAGAATACTTTTAGTATTTCTATCAATTAGTGCAAATACAATTTGCACTAATAACCTCACAAGAGAGAGCAGGTATTTAATCCAGTTCCATAAAACAGGATCTTTTAAACGCCATTGGAGTTGCACACACAATACTGCAGATGAGATGAGCCACATCAACTCGGGACAGAACAGTAACAGGGGCACTAACTAGAAAGGTACTACTGTTTTTTTTAATTCCTCAGTCATGTTTTCAAGTAACAAATATTTTGAAGGCTGAGCTCTGTATATGCAAGGTTTGTGGGTTTGGGTATTTTTGTTGATTTTCTTTGCTTATTTGGGTTTGGTTTTGTTTACTTGTTAGGAGTTGGAAGAGACCTCAAAAGATCATCTAGTCTAACATCCCTGTCTGAGCAGGATCACCTAGATTAGAAAACACAGGATATCCAGAGAAGCACCAGCCTGCCAGCATCAGTTGACACAGGACTTTAAGTGACACAGAAAATACCATTCAAGTAGTGACATAAGCACAGAAACATACACCCAAGTATTAAGCTTCTGCAGGGAATAGGAGAGTGGGGTTCAGTAGTCTGACATTCTTCTGAACCCCACATCACCAGGATGGAGATTAATTCCTCATCTCTGCCTCTCCACACTTACTGCACAGCCTTAACGCTTTTTTAATGCAGGGTTTCGTTTGGGTTTTTTTTTAACGCAGTACTTTGTTGATGCTGTGAAAGCTACATTGAGCAGAAGATTCATATCCCAGGTGAGAGACAACTCGAAATTCCATTCCCACTTCATAATTACAGCATACAACTATGGAACAAAACATGAAGCTACTGCCCACCCCCCGCAAAAAAAAAAATGACAAGACTATATCATCAAAATGTATTCAAGGAAACCAAGCACTAATGGACTGCAGCATATTTCCATATGTCTATATGCTTACAATGCATTCTCAACAGGAGACTCCTCATACTCCTCTACCAGCCCTCTTATGATTGTTATTATTATTATTATTAGAGTACCTTTCTTCCAGCCTGGACAAGCAGCACCGACACTGAGATTGATGAGGCAGTGCTATCCATGCAGGGAAATGACAGCTGTGCCACATGCCAGCAAGCAATGACACAGCCTTTCTGTTATCTAAAATGCCTGTGGTCATAACTACTTGTTGCAAGGTGTGAAGGCTACTACTATTGTATTTGCACTGCTAGGGTTTTTTTTCCTCTTTGTCCCTTAGGATTAAAAGCAAAACCCCACAATGCTGTTTGGCTGCAAGACAAGCAGCAAAAGGTGTCTGGTGTGACACCTCACTACTTATAAGCATCCCCTGCACAACAGTTGAGGCAAAGAGCAGCTTCCTTAAAACAAACAGCTTTTTCCTAATCCAAAAAGCCAACTTTTACAAGGCCTTTCCCAAGGGGTTTAAGGCCTTGTTTTCTGTGCTTGGGGGGGAGTGAAGAGGACAGGATTTCCTTCACAGAGCTCCACCCTAAGTAGGCTTTCACAGCTACCCTGCTCTAAACTGCTGGTCTCACAGCAACAGCAACTCAGTGCAAGTTGAGGGCAAGCCAAAGCAGATGCAGACAGCATGTTGCATTCATGGGAAAATCCTAACCCCTGAATCATAACTGGGAAGGTAACTACTGGGCTCACCCCTCTCAGACAGGGATTCAGGCCCTGGATTACCAGGGCTGAGGACCACATCATTGTCTAGTTTCCTATTTGCTTAAGGTTATCTTCAATCCTCAGAGGCTCCTGCAAAAGCCCTGGCACAAAGCAAGATGACAATACAAGACCTTGTGCCAGGTCTCACATGTAGTATGAAGAATAAGCAAAACAGGGATATTTTATCTCTCAGACTCTGTAGCAAGGACCCTGGAGGCAAACCCCCACCATGCTTTCACTCTGCTGCTGATTTTCAAGCCATACCCATGTTTGACAACTGGCTACGATGTGATGGCCAAGCTTCAGCTTGAAGCATACTCCTCAGGTCCACTGATTTCAGCAAACATTTGGGGAAACAAAATCTGCCTTCATGCTTACCAAGAGGGGCTTACACAAGCAACATTTCAAAGCAAACTGGACAAATCCAAGTTGTAGCATGCCTGATACATTCTTATTCATTATTAAAAGTATTCCTCCATAAAACCTTGCTACAAAGTGAAACATGTACATCATTAAATTTAATAAACATTCTGCAAACCATTTGAAAGAATCCAACACCATCATTTGTCTCATCCATTCCCTGAGCCAGCACTGATGATTGCACACTATTCTCTGCCCAGCTTAGATTTGAACATCTCCTGTGATTAACCTCCATATGTTCAGGCAGTCCCAATCTCTCCACATAAGAAAGATACATTAATCACTGATTACGTTCTGCCTACAGACAGCATTAGTCTTCCTGGCAAGCTAAATATTTATGCCCATCATTTGGCTACCTTTGGCTACTGAGAGCAGTACTTGGGAATTTCTAGGTGCTTCATTTGTTCTGTATTTGTTCTGCTGGGTAAAGAGCTGAATAAAGACAGAGCAGGCTAATTAAGAGCTAAATTCTGCCCTGTAGAACATAAATATGCCCCTGCTAAAGTCACTGTACTACCTCAGGCACCATCAGATAAGTTGATAAGCCTCAAGACACAAAAGCAAAGCCCACGCTTTTAAAACTCCAAACTGCAGAACTGAACCTAAAAGAAAGGAATAAGTTTTGCAGTTGATTTTGTAGTTTCTTTTATTTAATAAAAAAATCCCAAAACAACAAAAAGAAAACAACCCGACAAACAAGCAACAACAAATGCACACTGCAGGCTGAGAATGTAGGAGCCATGAAGATCTGCAAGACTGCTCAGCTTCCAAATTCAGAGCATTAATCAGGTACGTAGAAGGAGCAATGTTACCAACTGTAAAGATGGAAGAAGGTGAGAGGAGCAAATGCTGACCAGGGGGTATTCATCTCTTTCTTTGCACTAGGATCTATGCTTCGTGTGCTGTGCACAGTTGTAACTGCTATGAAAAGAAAGCAAATGTGATAAAGAGAATTCCCTTCTCGACTGAGTGCTGCTCAAGTCTAGCTGTATGACATCTTTAATGCCAAGGGTGGCAAGTTCTCATGGACCCTCTTCAAATGGTTCCGGTTTATAGTTGCTTAGAGAGCCCCAGACAAGATCTGAGATGTGAAATAGTGACAGTACGTCATGACATGAGTACTCTACTGAGAATCCAAATGTACCCCAGAAATTTCCATGTTATCCATACTACTGTGCAGCAAGAAAGTCACAACCAGAAACTTGCAGATAGCCAGTATTCAACTCGAATGTCACTAGATCTCCAGGTTTAGTAACTCCAGTAAGCTAGAACATAATTTAGGAACTTATTCTATTATTTGCTCAACTACTGGGTAAGGTAACAGCATTATCTTAATTCTGAAGTCCTCTGTCAAAAGACAGTACTAACCAATCACGACACTGAGTTACTTTAATATTCCTAATATATTTTTGTAAAGTTAAAAATAATTGGAGGATACCGAATCCATCTGAGTTGGGAAAGTTATGCTACTTGCAAAGCAAAAGGCAAGAATAAGAAAATTTTACAGATCATTGAAATCTGAGTTATCACAGAGAATAACTCTCACAGTGCTTTTTTGGAATAATACAGAGAAATATTTAGACAGCAAACTATCACAGTCCACAACCAGCAAGAGTAGTTGCTGATAATGGTCATGTAGCCTATACAGCCACAGAGAGTGGTCACAGTACATTGCTGCAGCAATGTCTGGCATAGCTGTAAGAGCACTTGAAGATCACAGGATTTTGGTCCTAGGGAAATGGTAAGGCAGAAAGATGCAGGGCTTTCTTTCTCAGCTTCACCCACTCACATGACCTTCAGTCACCACCACACACGTGCACCACACACCCACACTCCAATCCTTTACGTTGCCTGTACTCACACAGGCATATCCACGTTAGCTTCAGCCTACAGGAGCTCTGCTAAAGGATCCATCTTTGCCAATGTTATGTCAAAAATAATACTGGACTACATAACACATAACTGCACCCTGCTGTTAGACTGACAATTGACTGCAGATATTCTTGTTCCTGTGCTTGTGATCCCCCTGGGAGCACTGACGGGAACAACAATGCCAGAGAAAATATGAAGGTACAGAGCAGCATATTTGCCAGAGGAACTGGACAAGGTAGATAATATTTGTACCTTCTTACAGTTAGTGCTCTTTCTGCTGCCTATGGTGGTCCTTCCACTTGGCACAAAAAAAGCCCTAACTAAAATAAGTAGTTATTCCTAGAAGCTCTGCATTATTGATGAGGAACATTCATTTAACAACATTTTCTTTGGGATTGTCAAAACTGATGACCTGAAGTGCTTACTTCCGAGGCATTATGTATTGATAAAAGCATAAACTGATAATACAATTTAGAGTGGATTTTTCTCTACGATCCTATTTAATGACCCATACTAATGCTTAAAAAGGTTATTTAAATTATTGTGATCTTATTCCTGGAAGGAGAAATGTCTATTTTTAGCATCTCTTCTGGCTTGGAAGGGTGGGGAAACAAGACAGGCAGGGAAAAAAAAATAGACCTGGTCCATTTGTGCAAGTGAGAGCAAGAGGAGGGGGGGGCAGGAGAGAGGAAAAGAGTCAGTACAATATATGATTAAGTATACCATGTCATTATATTGCCTACATAAAGAGTAATTTTGGACTCAGACCATTTCTAGAAGTAAGGGAAATTCTTAAGAAACGTGAAACAAACAATGATCAGAACTAGGAGGAGTGTCTAAATCCTGAGTCTATATGGGAAAAACTGTATTAGCATATCTGTAGCAACATTACACCAATGCAATTCTGCCATTAAAATGATACATAAAGACTTCAGGTTACACTTTTCTAAAAAAACAAAAAATTCCGATCCTTCCAAATTTCAGTGGGAGCTGACATTCATAGAAGGTTAAACTTGGACAAGTTGCTATAAACTTCCAGGCACCAGGAGCAAACTATCACCAAGAGTAATGACTCTGAGTGTCTGGGCCTAGTTTTCAAATCTTTGGTCATAACAAATTCAGACTCGTGTAATTTGCCATATATAAGTATAACCTATCCCTCACCTCAGGATTCATGTGCACATCTCCCAGTGTGGAGTTCAGCATGTGTCCTTCCTCTCAGTTTCATTGAGATCTGCCAGGAGACCCATTTAGGCATGAGTTTAAAAGCAATCCCGAACTAGCCTGATTTTCAGAGTTACGATGAGCCGATATATTCAGAAGCGCATGAAAGCAGAGCCTGTATCACGACAGGCCTCAACCTGGAAAACCCTAACTTCAGTTCGGATCATCCCAGCCATTCCACAATTCCATTCCCATGGTCACAGTAAAAGAAAAATAACCTTCCTTTCAGAAAGATGTCCAGGATACTAGCAAGGAAGATCAACTGTGCTTTCAAGTGGAAGGCTGGCCAAGGCTCATGGGGCACAAGATAGGAAAAAGGTGCATCATTTTTCTCTGTCCTGTGAGCCCACACAGAATTCAACTTAACTTTCCCCTTATTACAAAACTAGAACTCTTGATGCAACAAGAAACGATACATGGTACAGGAAATAAATGTCTATTCCAAGTGTAAGTTAAACAGACTGCATATTATTTGGTTCAAAAAAAAAACCACATACCTGTTATTTTTGATCTCAACAGAAACCAAATAGCAAGACACATCCTGATCACTGCATTTATTCCAAACAAATACCCTTTGTTCCCACAGCCAGTGGCTAATTGCCAATTTGTTTCATGAACAAAACCTGACACAGAAAAGAGAATCCAGTTATTAAGTATAGAGGGTTACAAAAGAATGTAGGGAGTATTAAGCTTAAGGCAGAACTGCTCTGCCAGCAAGCATCAATGCCCTAAACACAATCCCACCTTCTATATCTCCTGATCTGAATCTAACTTTTTTGCAGTAGATTATTTCCCTCAAGGGCAAATGTATTCCAAACATTTAAGGGCTCTTACAAAAGGCCAGCACTGATCTTGGTGCTTGAACAATATCCCAAATGGACCCTCATTGGTAACACGATAACAAAATCAGTGTTTCAGTAAAAAGAGAAGAGTCTTTTTGCTCCTCTGTTCTTTTCTTTTTTGTGCATTGATATAAAGATCAGAGTCATCTGCATGAATAAGATTTAGAATTCTGATGAAAACAATAAGAGATACTAAACACTTTCTGGCCCTCCCAAATTTGTATTCAACCTCTCCCTTTGTTAAAGCTGTAATCACACTCCCATCGGTATTCAAGGGATTTATGCAAACAAGGTCTCCTCTGTCAAAAATCATAGCAATTTAACACAGTTGCAGGCTGTTTGGGTGTGTAGATTACTGGCACCAAAGAAGATGCAACTTAGTATTCTGATGTGTGTCAGCTCTCTATAATACAAATCAGACAGTCTTGGCAGTCTCATCTCATGCATTCTAGCATTAAGATACTGTATCTGTATACAGGCAAACCAGAAAAATAAGGGGAAAAATAAAAGAAGCAACTTGCAGCTGAAATCACAGCAAAATTTTTAAATTAAGCTAAAAGTCAGTCTGTTGCTTAATTGCTGAAGTATTAGCTGAGTATGTCATAAGTTTTCTCTCCACAGAAAATCACCCACTTGCATAAAGATGGACAAATAAAAGCCTGCAACCTTTGCCCCTGTGCAAGTGCTAGCTACCGCTTGTGCACATTACACATCCATCTTATACACCCGGCACACAAAGGAAGTTCACTACAGAACTCTCAGGCACAGGCCTTAACTCCTTAGATCTAGCTGTAAAAATCAGCACCTATAGATATAGTGGCTTCCTGGCTGATGCTCTCATCACATACAATATCATAGCTCCTACATCACTCAGGGCCATATCCAGCCTCCTTTAGTAAAGCTGTGCAGTTTGTTTCAGTGGGCAACATTCAACCCCTTGAAGTGAAAAGAGTGACATTTAGCCGTGAACTACTCCTCACATTATTGACTATTTATAGACAAATCCAGCAGTGTTAGAGAAATTCTACCTGCACTTGCACAGGCAATTATGATGTCTGTGCTCACTACCACTGTCTCAGGAATGAAGAATGGGTCTGTCTTGCTGGCTTAACACCTCTTTCCAAAACCACTATGATGCTGTGAGGAAAGGAAGAGAGGGAGTTGATTAAAAGCCATAATGAAACACGTGAAATAGAGAGGAGTATCTGCAGTGCTCTGTCACCTCCACCCACTTTCTCCCCAGGCAGCCAGTGGCATTTTACAGGAAAACAATTACATCATCAGGGCAGTCTCTAATAGGCTATACTCTGGATACAGTTTCTGACCCAAAATACACAAGGGGTTAGATAAAAATATGCTGTTCCAAAAAGTATGTTTTAATGGAGGCAGTGTAATACCAAGCACCTTGCAGATATGCAATAACTTCAACTCCCTTCAGTAAAAGGAAAGACGAGTTAAGGTCTGAGATAAATATGTATATAAGGCTGAAAACATGCAGAAGACTTGCTTTCATCACATGGACCTCATACTTTACAGTATGTTTAGGTCACTGAGTTACACTAGCAGAAAAGCTTGAAACAACTTTGGTTTTAGCAAGTAAGCACCTTAGTGTTACACTTCAACACAGTTCTTGGTGCCATGACCACAAAAAAAAATTTTGAGCTTCATACACATCCAACTATAAAAAAGGCAAGAACTTACCCCAAACACAACTCATCTTCCTAATTAAAACAGTACACAAATGCCAACAGAACTGGGTTTACATTCAATGTCCTAATGCAAAATATTTACTGAGTAACTGTTATGGGAGATCAAAAGTTGCTCATGGATTTTTCCACAAGCGAAAAACCAAGATGCTATTTGCAGGATAAATCACTGTTCATTATTTACTCAGCTCTAATACTTAGTACTCTAGTACTATAATAGCTGGTTGCAAATAAGGACGTTGACACAACACAGAGCCTTATAAAGGGCTCATTCTGCCAAGTGGATTAGGGCCAAATACTTAATAGGGAAGAATCATTCAAATCTCGTGAGACCAGAAGAAAATCGGGTTCTATCCTTTACTTCATTCCACTGCTTATCTCCCTTTCCCAAATACACAACATGCATAACCCAAGCATTATGGCATTCTGCAGAAATGAGCATCATTATGTATAAAAAAACCACTACATTAGGGAAATCCACAGAAGGAGATAAAATAAGGTGACATCTTTTTTTTCAGGTTGGCTTACAGCTCCTTAGAGCAACAATCTTCTTAGAGTTCTGTATTCACATGTTGCATATGAGTGGTCCCCTTACCAACAGCTCCATGTACTATAATACTATAAATAAATCAGCTAGTAAAACATACCATGTGATGGTGGGGAACTGCGGCTGTCTGAAGTTCTGCTGGTCTCAGTCAACAGATTATTAGGCTTAACAGCACAGAAACACCTATGTTAAAGAGAAACAAAAAGTTTGGCTGCTTAATTGTGAGGGGGGTGAGGCCCTGGCACAGGTTGCCCAGAGAAGCTGTGGCTGCCCTCTCCCTGGAGGTGTTCAAGCCCAGGTTGGGCATCCTGGTCTTCAGAGGATATCCCTGCCCATGGCAGGGGTTTGGGACTGGATGTGCTTTGAGGTCCCTTCCAACCCAAATCTTTCAAAGATTTTGCCCTATTTAAGTGCCTTGCCTAGGATTATAAAACATGGGATCAAATCCTGAAAACTTGCATTCTGTTTGCAAGCGTTTAGAGGAGTGGCTCTGTCTTACAGAAAGTCAGGAGTTGGAAGGGACCTTGAAAGATCATCTAGTCCAACCCCCCTGCTTGAGCAGGATCACCTAGACCGAATCACAGAGGAATGTGTGCAGACTGGTCTGGAATGTCTCCAGAGGAGACTCCACAACCTCTCTGGGCAGCCTGTTCTAGTGCTTCCTCACTCTCACAGTGAAAAGGTTTTTTCCTTACATTCACATAGAAGTTTCCAGCTCTATCAGCCTGTCATCAGAAAGATGTTCTTTTCCATAATCTTGGTGGCCCTGTGTTGGACTCTTTCAAGGAGTCTTATGTCTTTCTTGGCCTGAATGGCCTAGAACTGGACACAATATTCCAGGTGCGGTCTCACCAGGGTGGAGTAGAGGGGAAGAAGGACCTCTCTTGACCTACTAACTATCCCCCTTGTAATACACCCCAGGATGCCATTGGCCCTCTTGGCCACAAGGGCACATTGCTGGATCATGGTCATCTTCCTGCCCAATAGGACCCCCAAGTCCCTCTCACCTACACTGATCTCCAATGTGCCAGTCCCCAACCTATACTGGTACCTGGCGTAGTTCCTCCCCAGATTCAAGACCCTACGCTTGCCCTTGTTCAATCTCATTCAATTTCTCCCTGCCCAGCTCTCCAGCTTGTCTAAATCCTGTTGAATGGCAGCACAACCTTCTGGTGTGTCAGCCACCCCTCCCAGCTTTGTGTCATCAGCAAACTTGCTGACTGTGCACTCTATTCCCTCATCCAGGTCATCAATGAATACATTGAACAGTACTGGTCCCAGTACTGACCCTTGGGGGACTCCACTAGTTACAGGCCTCCAGTCAGAATCTGTCCCATTAATGGCAACTCACTGGCTTCTTCCCTTCAACCAGCTCTCAAACCACCTCACTGCTCTCCCCCCCAGGCCACACTTCCTCACTTTGCCCACCAAGATGCTGTGGGAGACAGTCAGATGCCTTACTGAGATCCAGAAAAAACAAATGCCCTACCACTGCCCTACCATCATCCATCCACCTGGTTATATCCTTATAAAAGGCTATTAGATTAGTCAGACATGACTCCCCTCCCTTGGTAAAACCATGCTGACTACTTCCAACAGCCCTTTTATCCTTGATGTGCCTGGTGACAGCTCCAAGGATAAGTCTTTCCATCACCTTTCCCGGGCTGGAAGTGAGGCTGACTGGTCTGTAACTACCCTGGTCCCTCTTCTTGCCCTTTCTGAAGACCTGAGTGACATTTACTTTCCTCCTATCCTCAGGCACCTCTTCCATTTCCCAGGATTTCTCAAAGATGATGGACAGTGGCCTAGCAATGACTTCTGCCAGATCCCTCAGCACCCTTGGGTGCATCCCATCAGGACCCATGGATTTACGGATGTCCAGATGGCTTACCTGCTCCCTGACCCAGTCCTCATAAACCGAGGCAGACTCCTTATTTATCCTGGCTTCCTCTGAGACTTCTGACATCTGCAGTTCCTGCAAACAGTCTCCAGCAGCATATACAGAGGCAAAGGTGACATTCAGTAACTCTGCCTTCTTACTGTCCTCAGCCACCAGGGCACCCACCTCATTCATCAGTGGGCCTACACTGCCTCTAGTATTAGTTCTGCCTGTTCTATAATTGAAGAAGCTCTTCCTGTTATCCTTAACCTCCCCTGCAAGGTTTAACTCCAAGGAGGCCTTAGCCTTCCTAGTAGACACCCTACATTCTTTGACAACATTCTTATATNACATGCTTTGAACACATTCTTATATTCCTCCCTCATAGCCATCCCCTCCTTCCATGTCCTGTAGATTCTCTTATTCCACTTGAGTTTGCCCAGCAGTCCCCCGTTTATCCACACAGGTCTTCTGGATCCCTTTCTTGATTTCTTTCCCACTGGATGCTCTGATCTTGAGCTTGGAACAAACAGTCCTTGAATACAGACTAACTATCTTGGGCTCCTTTTCCTTCCAGTAGGATTTCCCCCAGTAATTGCTTGAAGAGGCCAAAGTCAGCCCTGTCAAAGTCCAAGGTTGCAGTCCTACTTGAGGTTCTCTTCCTGCCATGTAGGATCCTGAACTCCACCATCTCATGGTCACTGCAGCCAAGTCTACCTTCAACTTTCAGTGCTTCAACCAGACCCTCTTTGTCAGAGAGAACAAGATCCAGCAGTACTCTTCCTCTGGTGGGCTCATTCACCATTTGCATCAGGAGGCCTGTAACAGACACCCACAACAGTATCCCCCAGGACAGCCTGTCCTTTAATTCTCACCCAAACTTTTGACTTGTTCCTTGTCTGCTCCTGGCCAGAACTCAATACATTCGAGCTGCTCTTTCAAATAAAGAGCTGCTCCACCTCCTCTCCTTGTTGGTCTGTCTTTCCTAAAAACGAGACTTCTAACTCCTCCTGTTTGTTCCCCATACTGCGTGCATTGGTGTATGGGCATTTCAGAGAGCAGGCCAAGGACACCACGTTCACCTTGGGGGTGTGAGATCTTCTCATTATTACCAGAACTCTGCCCCACTGACAGGCACCCAGTAATAACCCCACCCTGCTTTGAATCTAGTTCAAAGCCCTATGGATGAAGTCAGCTAACTGCCTCCTACTCCCCCTGGAAGGTAAGCCCTTTCCCACATAGTCCTGTCAGGCCTGATGTCTTGTAAAACCATCCATGTCTGAAGAAGCCAAAGCCCTGCCTGTAGCAGGTTATAAGTGCCCTCATCACACCATCTCTCTCTATACAGCCTTCACAGGACTCTGGCACCTCAATACTCATCAACTTGACCTCAGTTTAGCTGCAGAATTTTTAGCTGCTTTTAACATTCACCCTTAATTAGGGAGACAAAAGAACTTCCTTAGATGTTGAAGTTAGCTTCAGTGGTGAATAAGATGTTAGAGTAGGTGATGGACTCTAAAACAGCTTCTCTCTGATCTCCCTCACACTACCGGCACTCCTTTCAAGTCCTTTGCTGGCCTGCCCCACTATTAACCTCCCTCCACACTGAGAATTAGCTATTTATTTCTCAGCCTTTGTTCCCTCTCTCAAAGGGTTCCTCCTCTCACTCTTTGCCTAAGAATCCTCAGCAGTCTTTTATGAATGTGTATAAAAGAAAATCCTTTTGAAAGTCAAAATAAATTATTACCACTGATTGGAATATAGGGATGCTCTTACTTTTACTTACCACTTAGACCAGACTGTTAAAGTCTCGATGCTGATGCAATGCTGCTTACTGAAGTCTTGTGACTCAACAGTGGCAATGAGAAGCATATGCAGGCAAGCTCTATAGCCTCAAATCTATCCCTAGTAAAGAGCAATTTCCCCACCCTCGGCAGTGTCCCAGCACAGGAACAATAAGTAGCTGGATCTCTCTCCTGTCTTTAGCTTAATACATCCCAGTAACTAACTTGAGAATTAGCTCCTGTTCCTTCTGTCCCAGGATAGATTTATTTCAAAACACACTTAATATTATATTTCCTTAAGGTTATGAGGAAATGTAGGAATCTGAAAAGCAGTGTTTCAAAGCCTCTAAAAATTGAAACCAGAAGATTGTGCCCAAACAGGACAAAGAAGCAATGTGCAAAGCAATCTCTTTAAAGGTGGCAACCTCCATGTTTGCCACAAAGACAACTGCAAACTGCCTGCAGTGCAATCCTTCCCAAACCCATGGGGTATGCTTTCGAGGAATAAAGCAAACAGATGCCCAAGGCTTGGGTGTTCAGTAAACCAGGAGAGAACTTCTATGGGTAGGATAGAAATGTAACAGTTAACTAATTCCTTGCCTGAGGACAAAACCTCATTCCCAGCTCCTGCACATTACAAAATGTCACAACATTTGGCTGCCTCCTATCAAGCAAGAGCAAAATACCATGACTTCTCTCAGGGCACTATTAAAGGACAGTGTCAGCGCTTCGTTAGAAAACTGGCAAATGTCTTTTGTTTTGCTCAAAGTCACCCTGCCAAAGTAGCATGGGGGTAACAGGCTAAATGGAAAAATGGGCACAGAGGAAGGAAGAAGCATAGTCCATCTGTCTGTCAGTGTCTGATAAAAACTGAACTCCTATTTCCTTTAATCATTGTGATTTTCTAACAGAATGATATAATATGCATAATGCAGCAAAGCTCTGTCATCTTTACACTCTATTAGAAAACACTTCACTGATCATTAAAATGTGATAATACCTCATGAAAACCTAAGTTCAGAAAAAAAAAAACAGTAAAAAACAAAACTCAAGGTTAACTGAAACCACAGAATCTACTTTAAAGTCTCAATACTTGGAGTCTCAGCAGTACATCACATCTGAAGGTGTAAACTCCATCAAATCTTAAGTCTGAGGTATCATTAGATATGTTAAGTTTAGCTTGGACTAGGTGGAAAATGACTAGGTTTGGGTCACTATGACTTCCTCCCAAACATAAATCTTCTCCAGAGGTCTTCCACGCAGGCACTGACCAAGTACAGACTGTCAGATTTAACGAAACAGGAGGTCACTGAAGTAAAATTGGTCAATTGAACCTGAGAGTAATCAGACTTCCTACAGCATGACGCAGCGTTACAGTAAAGCAGTGCTGTGGAACATTGCATTCAGGCTCGGTAATCAAATAAAACTGTCATTCAAGATTTACTATACTCCTGTGCACAGTTATCCATTATCTGTAACAAAGCTTGAACTTATTAAATTACTTCATATTTTCAGTATTATGCTGTTTATTATATAGCAATATGAAGGAATGCAGAAAGAGTCATTTTCTACTAATACTGAACAAGGAACATTATTAGATTAAGGACAGAACATTACCCTTGAAGCTTTTCTCTCAGCCTTGTGCCACTGTAGAATATCTAGTTATATACTTCTCCCTGACGCCTCCTGCCACAGATTTACACAACCAAGGAAAATCACTCCCATGGCTCTGCTAACACTGTGGGAGAGGCACAGAGAAGAAAATATGCTAAAGTTTTGGTAACAAACCAGAAAAGTGCATTGGTGTCATATTCCTTCCATCTGCAGAAAACAAAAGGCCAGTTGGTTCCCACCACACATCTATAAGATGAGACAGGCAGAAGTGTCCCATGATAAAAGGGCGTTTAAAAAAAAAGGAAGAGATGTAAAATGATACACATGTAATAGAAGTAGCTGGGTAATGGACAGGGAGGAATACATGTTTCAGACAAGGCCCCAGAAATCCTTTTTCAGTGTTTCAGGCACAATGCACAAGCACAGAGGGAGCAAGTACAAGAGTCCAGAATCTCTGGCCTTACTCCTTTTCCAATCCTATATGAGCAGAAGCCCCAGGGGTAGGAGTGTAGTTACCACCATTTGCCTGCAAGTACTTTTCTAGTCATTTGCCAATGTGTCACAACTAGCTGGCTGCTTACTACTTCTTCTACACACTTACTCTGTGTAGTGTCCACATCTGTGGCTGTAGAAATAATTTTTTCACTCAGTGTTTCCACATGTTACTCAAGTCATTACTCAGAAGCTTTCTGGTCAGACAGCACTAGTAGGTACATTGCTTGCCAAACAGTATTTGGAGCGCTCAGCATCTGTGAAGAATGAATACAAGGTATAAGCAAAATGCTACAGAAATAAGGATTACTTTTCAACCTTAACTAAGCTTTTTCTGACTTCCGGTCACTTCATTTTACTGAACAATAAGGGAACTCTTCAATGAAAACAAACTCCAAGGTCCTAAACAAGGACTTTTTAAGCCTTATTCCAAGATGCTTGGTCAGGAGAATAAAGGAGTACCAAGGTGTCTCAGTATGCACAAAAGCTTATGCTGCTCTTCTCCATATCCAGGACAGACAGTGCACAGGAAGAAGTCACAGAAACAGCATACCAAGGGGAAAAGCCCAGTCAGCTTCTGATTTGGATTTAAAAAAAAAAACAAAAAAAAAAAGACTGATAACATTTAAGCCTGAAATTGCAGCTTCTGTAGGCAGAACATGAGCCTGTATATAGCCAAAGGACCCAAACCTAGATTTAATTCACACTATAAACACAGCCTACCACATGGGCAACATATCTTACCAACTTTGGCACTGACTGCTGTTACCCAAAGTATGGCCAAACTGAATTCACACAGCAGGGCTCTAAGGACAACACCCTCAGCTAGCCCTCAGCCCCTAAAGCCAACTCAACAACAATGAAATTCCATCCTTCCAAACGGACCTTGACAATATAAAGCTATTTCTGGCTTTCATACTAGAAAATACAAATACCTTCTGTTGTTTCAAAAGTTAAAAAAGCAGCAGGATACAGGTGAGGAGATATCTCCAGCTTCTGAGTTAGTGTCACAAAGAATGCGAGAAGGTGAAAACAGAGGAAAAGTGACAAATGAAAGCAAGAAAACTGCTACAGATTGCTCACTGCTATATGCAAGAAGAGAGATGAGACATTCCAAAGAAACCAACAGAAATTTGGAGTTGCTGTATGTGCTATCAATATGCTGCAAAGCCTAATAATATGCAGGCAACATCTACTATCTTCTGGACTTTTCTGATTACACCATATGTTGGAAAAACACATCTGCTCTTTACACAGAATGGATAGGACTTACTTTAAAAGCAAATTTGAATCCATAGGACAGAAGCTGATTAACATTGAGCTCATCTCATCAATTTGTTAGTCCAGTGCTGCATCTGACTCATGCTGGCTGTCATACTGGTGCAACATTCTTCATCTCCATCACTGTGAGCCTGGAAATTGAACATCCATTTAGTGCTAACAGCGACAACCTTCCAGCAAGAAGCTCCTGGGACAAATGAATACTTTGCACTGAAATATTGGGCTTTTATAAAAAGCACTTTTTCCTCTTTTACCAGGTTATTTGTATCTCAGTCTCATTTGTATTTAAGAAGAAAGAAACCTGGATTGTGCAACAATCTTTCAAACAAAACTGTGCAACTATTCTGCAGTGAAAGGTAAGTGCGTAACAGGCTGCTGATCAATTTCTGACAGACTGATATTCTCATGACAGAGTAACAGAGCATACATTTCACAATTTATAGCTCTGAAAGACACATGCAAATGCACACATAGCAGTAAACACTTGCAGTAGAGTTTCCTGCCTGGGAAGCTTTTGTACAAAAGCCTTTTTAAATATTTTCTTGTCACTAATACGTCTGCCTCCTCAAGGTAGGATTGATCTAAAAGTGGATGTTTCAGCAGATCACCATTATGCTCAAGGTTTCCTTGCCTAAAATACAAGTAATTTTAACTCAGATAAAAGGAATTGCCCCAATCCTGTTGAAATTGTAACAGAGTTTATCATTATTACTGTTAAATAAGGATGTCAGACAGAAGAAACCTTACCACGATCAAGGAAACAATGCATACCTGTATTCTTCTGCATTTTGGGACATAATCCCATGATGGCAGAAAGCATCAGGAAACCACTTGAAGGAACTAGATGAAAACAAGCAATCCTCTCCCTCTCAAAAAACCCCACTCAACATCAGGTTCTTTTGCAGAAGTATCATTCCTTCTCCAAAATTTCCTCAAAAGACTGATTTGTTGAAACTCAGGATTTAATTAAGTCACAATTAGTTTCTGTTTTTCAGCTCTGGGTAGAAGGCATTCAAGTGTTTGTTTTTCTAGCCATCTATAGTGGTTTCTAACATACAACTAGACTAACAGTAGTACCCTCTTTTCACTCCTCAATTTTGAATGCAGCTTTTCATTCTGTGAAGCTCTCTGGGTTGGGGCAGCAATAAATAGGCAAAAAACAGGCCATTTGTGTGACAGCTCTGAGCAACTTCTGATAAGAAGGCTGGGTTGAAAATAATCCACTATACAGAAAAAACTACCTTGAAGTCTAGAGCTGAACATTTGGATAATCAAATTAATTTGTGGACAATAATGGAAAACTGCCTCTTTGTAGTCAGATTCACATTTTGTGGAATAGGGATGGCAAGGAATTACACAGAAATATTAGTTTGACATTTAAACAGCCAATAAAATAAGTCTTTCTAGCTAGAAATTCTCTCTAAGAAATATAGAGAATATATGTCCTGAGAAATCAGACACACACACGAAATGGGGTGGGATAAAAGGACAGAACCACCTACCAAAGCTTACAACAGCTAGAACCACAGTACCACCATAATAAATTAGCTATATATTGATCTAATTCCATACCTGTGATGCAATAAGCCTGATATGATACTAAATAAGAACACAGTATCATAGAATTGTAGGGGTTGGAAGGAACCTCCAGAGATCAAGTCCAACCCCCCTGCCAAAGCAGGTTCAGATTCAAACTTAAAACCAATCTGACTCTCCAAAGCATTTCTTTCTAGGATGTTACACGTACAAATAAGCCTGAACTGCAAAGATGATTAAAAAAAAAAATGAACCCAACTCTTCTCCACTTATCAACAGGCATTTTTGAAAAATTATTTTCTACAGTTACCTGAATATTTTGTGTTCTGTGTATGCATATTTCTGAATACCATGGCCTCTAAAATGTCAATATCCACATCATGTAAGTGTTATATTACTATTTTGAGGGGAATTAAAAATTCTTATGCAAATAGCAATTACAAAGCACGTGTGTTTATAGACCGATGGGTAAATAAGTAGATGCTACCAACTGCAAAAAGTTGAGTTTTATGTATCCCTAAACATATGTGAATTTTTCAAGTTACAGATTATCCCAAGGAGAATAAGAGTCAGGACAATTACTTTTTGTGAGTAAATGGTCTGATGATTTCAGATCTATTTTTTCTTTATGAGTCACTCATAAACCAACCAAACCCATTCTTTTCCAATGTATTTGCTGTTTGCAAATTGTTCACTGAATAATTTATATGAAGGAAATTCACACTAAGGGTTTTTGCCTGCAAGCTTGTTTGCTTTTACTGTTGCCTACCTATTATCCAATGTGTCTGAGCAGGTTCCCAAGTCACACAACATTATTTCTGCTCCCAAAGTGAACGAGTGAAACTTTCAGCTGTTATACTCATACAAGAGGAATAACAAATCATGAATCAGGAACAGCCAGTGCTTCCTAGTAAAATGCCATCCGTGCCTAGCTCTTTAGGAGCTGACAATATTCCCTCAGCAAGCACAACAAGGAGTGTGCTTGAACTCACCGACTGCAGCAGGACTAGAAGCATGCTTCAAAAGGCAAATCCCATTTCAGACTCCGAGAAGGAAAGAGCCATTTTGAGAACCTCCTATAGCATTGCTCATTTCCAAAAGCCCAAAACCACCTTTTAGACCGCTGGCCTCCCCATGGTCAGTGCACAACTACTTGTTTTGCATACATTAAACAGCTACTCAGCATCACTGCAACCCCACAGCTCTTTCATCCTCTGTTACTGCTGTAACACGAATCCAAGTGCCCATCCAAAAGTAAGTGCATCACATTCAGAGATCATCACTGCTCTCAAAAGGCACTGCAGTCACAACTACACAATATGCATAAAGGAAGCAAGTTTCCAAGATTTCTACCCAAGCTGAGATAAAGAGCAAAACAGAACTGGCCAGGAGGGGCAAGGGGTGAGCAAGGTGGCACAAAGAACATGTGCTGTTGGAAACTGGGATTCAATTAAGATTCAGGTAACTGTTCAGGAAGACTGACTGGGAGACACTGCACCACCCAGTTTACCAGTTACATTTAAGGCAGAACCCTGCCTTGGCAGCATTGTGACCCCTGAGCCTGGGAAGCAAAAATACAGTTATTCTGATGTGAGCAACCACAGCAACTCTGACAACGTGTTGCATTAAGATGACAGCATTTAGCACTTTGCAGGATCATGCTTACCACATAGAAAAAAAACAGTACTTGGGCAGTGCCATTTCCCTCTCACCACGTCTCACAGCCTTTCTTCCCTTCTGGTCCAAACCCAGGCTGCATCACAAGCAAAGACTACCTTCAGATGTTTTTATATCTTTTTTAACATAATCAACTTTTATGACTTAAATGCTACACAGGGGGCCCAGCAGGATAGCTAAATTGCACTTTTGGTAGCTTTTTTCCCCCTCTGTTTTGTGTATGCATATAATAGATTTTTTTTTTTGTTACACACACTGGAATTGTGTAATAATACCAATATTGACTTCCTTTTCAGTCTACAGAAGATTAACCATCCCTTGAGGGTTATATTGACCCTAGCTTTGCTCTCACCAATATTTACCTCTCAGGTCAATGAATCTTGATGCCAAATACAACAGAAGTCAATACCTGTTTATTACAGTTATAGCGAGAATTATTGAGAAAGGTTATGAACACTAGGCTGGTGCCTGCCAACACTACTATAGTGAACGAGTCTGCCAAGGTTTCCATCACATTTGTGTTTTTTCTAGTAAAGCTTGTCCCAGGTAACAACAAAAAAAAAAGCCATTTGAAGATCAATGATCAAGTTCTACACAATTACTTCTGACAAGCATATTTTGAATTTTAAGACATATGCAAGTATTCAGAAGTATATAAATGCAAATGCATAAATCCAGATTTTAGATTATTGGGGGGGAGGAGAAGCAGAATTGTGGTTGTTCTTTATAGTTACAGCAGCTTACAAGATTTCTTTCAAGTCACCGTGTTTTTCATGTCAAGAGCTAGTCCCCAAAGTAGACAGCACATTTAGTCCTCTGTTCCTATTTAACTTAATTTTTCAGTCGATCATAAAAATGATCTTCAACACTCAGTTCACAAGTTTTTAATTAAAGCACTCAGAATAGCAGCAAGGTATCATCTTTACATGTTACAGCCTTAACACCACCAGAACACACAAAATCCACACATATATATATTCAAATCCTGCAGTCAGAGGAAACAAAACTGTAAGAGCATACTGTGGAAGGAAAGCATCAGGGAAGGAGTACAGCTCAGTAAACCTTGGGAAGAAAGGTGCAGTGAGCATGCAGCTTTGACAACAACCAGACATTTGTAGTCTGCAGATCTGGGCTGTCCACCCTTACAGCTCCTGCCAGCAAGATCTGTCTTCATTATGCAGACAAAGCACACTGACAAATTCACACTTTCACCTGTTGTATTCCACTAGTAAGATATCATAAGTGTCTTAAAGCAATAGGCAAAAGCTAAACCCACGTTGGGCATCCTGCTTGCACACACCAGTTGGATGCAGATTCAGATAAGCACCATCAAAATTCTTTAGGACCTTCCCAACCCACTTGCCCCAGAGGCATGTTCATCTCCAGCACAGCCACTAACATTTGCCTCTTTGCCCACTGTGTGACTGGCTCTCAGTCAAATGGCTGAGAAATTATCTCCTCCACAGCTGAGCTTTCATGAGCATTAAGATGCAGAAGGCAATGAAGCTTTGAGCAAAAGTCACAAGCATAGCTTTAAGCAAAGCATTTTAAATATCTTCCAATTGCCCACTTCCTAACAGCCTTAAAAACCTGAGAATATAAGGGGAGTTACATCTACACTTAGTCTTAAGGTCCGCTGATGGGCAAGGACACTGTAAGCAGTTAATCTGCATTTCTCAAGAAGTCCAACACCCTTCCAGAAGTTGCAGTGTTTTTCTAAGGGTTGGTGTTCACTTTTTTGCTTAATAACCTGCCCACTCTTCATTCTTTTTACTAGAGGGAGAAAGGGGTGTTGCTAAACTGTTTGTTATAGTTAAGCATAAAAATTCAAAATAGATTTTTCTAGTCAGTTAACCATATTCTTGAGGGAAAACATAAGGTAGTATAATTATTAAAGAGCACTCTCAGTAATACTCACATCTTTATTATGTCAACCCTTTGCCAAAAGAAAATAAGATTTATAGTAAAAGCCACTTACATTTCTTCTCTCTGCAGAACCAAGCCATCTGCCTCAAACATACCACCAGCCCTTGCTAGATGAATTCACACATATTTTAAAGCCCCGGAGTAACCATTAGAATGGAAATTGGACACTACTTGTCATTTCCAAAGCTTTCTTAACTGGAGAGGCTTCCCATTTGTTCAATTAAATGTTTGTATGTGCAATACACTTTATGAAATTCATCCCAAAACAGTGAGGACTGAAATAATATTGGCAGCAGATGGCACAGCTGTTCCATTTAGAGAGCTATCCTCAGCAATATATGAGGTGATGGACGGGACAGGGAAGTGGGAGAGAAAACTTGGTACTATGAAGAACATCATCTATGGATATTATCAACAAGCAACACATTTCAGCTCCAATCTTCTCTCCCCTATCATATGTAGCTGCTTGACTCACTTGGGTTTATCCAATTAGAACATATTGGCTTAATTCAAGAAGTCAACCACTGAAGCCATGTAAAGCTTACCCCTAAGAGAAACCATCCCTCTGCCTTAAAAGCAAAGAGAGTCTTAAAACGTGTCTATCATGTTAGGACGAGGAGACACGTATGGGATGATGAGGCAGTGAGCAGAAGCAGCACAGATACCATTAGGAATAGTGAACAAGTTCAAGTTGCTACTGATTTGCATACCTCACAGAACAGAAATCACTGCACTGTGCTCCAGATGCTCCAAGTCTCCAGATGCACATCCAGAGCTCATAATTAAAACTGGAAAACATTTTCACTGAAGAGGGCGGGAATAAAATCTCAACCAACCCAGGAGCTACCCTAGCTAATCTGCATGTGTTCTGAAATTTCTGGGGTGCTGGCCTCTTCCACCATTCCAGTATCAGAACAGTCACCTTCTCAATGGAAAGGGCATGTTAAAACACTTCCTCACAGGTTGAAGTTTTGGAAGAGCCTGATGAAAGCAGACCTCTTTCTGTACAGCATCTAAACTTGGGCTGCAGATTCTGTAAACTGAGAAAAATAATTAATCTTATTTAAATAGAATTTTCAGCCCTCATTAAATCAAATTCTAAAGAATACATGGAAATAGATTTAAACCAAAATAGCTGGCTAGGAAAGGCTTTCATTTTGGAAAGCACTGCTTTACTGGAAAACGGGGAATGAGGATCATCCTGTCCATCAAAAACCAGAACACACACTTAAAAGGTTTAGCTTAGGCACAGTACCTTCCTAGGGCCAGAGGGCAAATCTCCATCCCCATATCCATGGGCAGGCATTAACACCAGTTCAGTAGGACTGCAGTCACATCCTGTCTAGATTTAATGTAATGTCAACAGCTAAAAACAGATACAAGACCAAGCTCATTTAAGAACAAACCATAGAGACCACAGGACAGGTATCACCATCTTCCTCCTCCTTTCCTCCTCTCAGGCTATTTTCCCCCTGCTTTCCTCTTCAATTCCACAGACTATTAGAGACTTTCACAGCTGGAACACTGCTGGGAACTCATTTCATGGCAGCCAAAAGTTAAGAGAAAGTAAAGTTATGTTTGTAGGGACTGTCAGTGAGATGAAGAAAGTTCTCTGTAGGTGCTGTGCAACAATAAACTGCCAGGAGAATGCCAAAAACTCAAAAAATACATCCCAGTTCATCAGAACATCCATAAATATTTGCCATGTTTTAATAGCTTCAGCTGGAGACTATTATGTCTAATGCTTTAAGAATTATTAGAGGCAAAAAAAATAATGCCAGTGCACAAATAAGAGAGGGCAAGAGGGCACTTAAAGAAATCCTTCACTGGGCAGAGTGCCATTCATTTCCTGTGACAGTGAAGGGTCACCAGGTCATACATTCAGTAGTGTATTACTTAAATATATTTTCCAACCTTGCTGTTTCAGTATAAATGCTTCCATCCCCAACCACCTCTTTCCCACTGGTAACACTATAAAAGACATGCCCCAAGGGACAAATTCCTAATAATGTTCTAATCTTGCTTTCCAAGCACTTACAACAGTTGCAGTAGCAATTTTAAAATAAGAGAAGTAAATTCATAGGACTCAACCTCGTCTCTATTTGCAGGGAACTTTGGCTGTGCTGGAATTATTTCAAACTACATCACCACAGAGAAATATCTTTTGTTTTTAGCTCTCGTTTTCTCATAAGTCATAAGCACACACTGCTGTAAGCAGCATAATACATGGAAACTCCAGACAAGCAATGAGAAGTAAGTGTCCTGCTTCACTGTTTTATACCCTGGCTTCGTTTCAGCTGCATCTTGAACGGCCAAGACGCACATCTGATGTCCAGTAGCTCTAAATACATAAAGCAGTTAACTGTAATTAGTTATTTTCCACTAAAGATGTAAACATGTAAGTCATAACAAGGGCATAAACACACAGCTAATCCAGAAGGTATTCAGCTTCTGCAGAATACCTCTACAAAGCATCAGTGGGAGGTAGTCTAAAAACAAAATAAAAAAAAAACCAAGCAACACACACCCAAAACCCTGTGAAAGGAGAATTGGCAAACCTGAAATGCTTGTCCTCTTCCAAGCCCCACTCCCATAAGAGCAGTTCTTCTGCTGTTCCCTGCCACCCCCACAGCCTTCCCATGTGGGAGGGGAGGGGATGTGTGTAAGATTGGTACACTTGCAAACACAGCACCACCATAATGGCAGCTGCCCGCTTTCAAATGCTTGTATTGCTCTGTGCTGACAAGGCCCTTCTCACAAGCCTCAGGTCCCTCAGCAGACACCCACCACTTGCCACCATCTGCTCCTAACTTTTGGAGGAGGGGAATTCAGCTCATGTCTGCACAACTGCCACCCATTAATACTCACAAGTTCTGCACCTCTGAACAGCCAAATAATGATGACAGATGAGGGCAGGAACTTGGCTGCTACAGTTCATGTTTCACTGACAGAGGGGGAACTGAAGGAGATTCCAAGACAATCCCCACCACAAGGACCAGAAGTAATGCAGAAGATGGGGACCAGACTGGAAAACACAGTGTTGACTTCTGCTTACCTCCTCTAGACCTTGTCTGGAGACTTTTCCCTTTGTACTACAAAATCCAAGGAACTGCAAGTAGTTGGAAAGGAGCTCCACAGGTTTTTTTACTTTACACTCCAAATATCTTCAACTTACTGTACATTACCACAGTGGCAAAATGCACCACTTATTTTTTACCTGGCAATCAAAGGAAAGGTTCAGCTCCTTCCAGCAGGGCTGAAAGAAACTTTTTACCACAGGGTCTGTAGATACTGGAAACAAATATGGTTGTTCCTCTTTTTTTTAACTCCCAGAGGGCTTTTTGAACCTTGCTGGAGCTTAACATGCTGCCTCCTCCCTTCAAGCTACAGCATGAAGCCTCAATCTCAGGAGATTGAGGCTTCATGCCCCATTGGCATGAAGGCTTCAGGCCCCATTGGATGACCACAGAAGCCTTGCAGAACAGCCAGATTCCAGCAACATCCCTGAGCTCTTCAGTGGCACAGGACCATGCTGTTGCAATAAACACCTCTCTGCACCTCTGGGGCAGCTAAAGAGAAGAGCCAATACAGCACTTAATTTCACTGATTCTGTTACCAGAAGAGCCACTGCCATCATATGGACACTGTAATTACAGAGACCAAGAGAGTACCAGGCTGGTCAAGAGCCAAGGTTTCAACACTGTGTACCTACTCTGACCATAAATGCTCAAGTCCATTATTAGTCCATAGGAAACACCAAAGAACACTGGACTACTTCACCTACTGGAAAGCCTTGATATCTCTCACTTTATGCTTTTTTGTTACTGTCTAAAAAGGCTACTTGCCAAGTTATATCTTTGTTGATCCAACAGCTAAGAGTGGTACCTTAGCCACTGTTTCAGCAATGCTTATAAAATATTTTACCCAAAGCACAACATCTAGTTCTAAGTTCTGATGTCTAGCCCCCAATTGCCCTTGCTTAAATCTCAAGGAGTCCCTACATCAGACCTACCCGTGAAAATCCTACCAGTTCTGCACTGTACTATGTAACTCCTGTTTGAGACACTTAAAGGTGCAAAGTCTTTGATTTAACCTGAAGAATATCAGTAAGGATTATGTCTGTTCTGATTTTTAAACCCATTAGGCTGGCAGTAGTGCTATAATGGTGCATTAAAAAGGGATAAACTTGCATGAATGGTGTTCCATGCCAGCAGTAAGAACTAAAAGTCTTTGTTGCCCAAACCAGAAGTGTGCAAGTTTACGTTTTCTAGCATTTCCCCTTGACTTTATCGCAGAAGGGTCTCAAGCTGGGGACTGCTGCAATCTGCCAGAGGTTGAAACAACTTAAAACAAGTCCTGGACTTCTCATAAATGATAATCTCCTTCCTTGAACAATGAAGCTGCATGAATTTTGCATGTTTCCTCAAGCATTTTATTTTATTCCAAGAATAACAGTTCCATTTCAAACCACGTTAAGCTGAATCCCCTTTTTATCACCCATGCAAAATGGGCACCAGAAGATTAGATAGGTAACGAGCAGGAGAGAGGAAGCAGACATAAAATAACACTTAAATCACTACCTATAAGGAAATCACAACTACAGAAGAACGTGTATCTCCTTGCAACAAAACAAATTTTCTAAAATAAGCTAAACCCCTTGCATAAATCCAAGGTGTCTGCAGAACATTGCCACAGAGCTAGTAGGACACCTAATATATATATTTAAACCTTTGAGTTAAGTGAGAGAATTTATCACTGTCACAGAAATAAGACTATGCCTAAAAATGAGCATCTTGGGGCACTGAACTATTAGAAACCTTGTTCTAACCAGCAGAATCAAAAACTTTGTTCTGAATGGCACAAAATCGCAAAAGGAAAACTGATGTGTCTGACCTGTGGTGGTTTGCATCTGACCCCCATTCTTCACTTCTTCTCTCACTAATCCTGATTTTAATTATCTACAAATTTGTACTTACTCAAGGCTAGCACTTAATTTATCTATGGAAATTCAAATCATCTCATGTTAAAATAAAGTTTCTAAAAAGGACAGGTTTGTCAGCCCTTAATGAGATCGTTATTATTCATATTAAGTGTAGTTGAAAATGCATAGCGAGCAAAACGCTTCATTTCATTTCCAGGGAGGCAAGACATGGTTTGCAGGTAGGTTTGCAGTTTGGGATCAGTTTGCAGGCAAATTTAAAGGCCTTCCAGCCTAGCTGAATCCTGTCCCAAAGAGGTATACAGAACATCCCAGATACTATTCCCCAAGGCAAAGCAACCTAACCAAGCAAAACCACAAAAACCTTGACACTTTGCTCCCAGCTCCTGAGAAGGTGACAGTACTTGGAAGGGTTTGTATAAGAAAAGATTACATCTTCTCTTAATATCAAGCAATAGAGTTTGCCATGTCAAATTGCATTTGAAATTGTTGCACACTAAGCTGCTCAAGGGCTCAGGATTAAGAATTTGGAGCAGAGGTTGTAGGTAAACAGGGGGAGGGGGTTACTCTTTCAACTACATTTCCCGATTCACTTAAGGGATCCTCTTAATCTCATTCCAGAGAGGACAGAAAGTGTCTGGAACCCAAAGGCATGGAAAGGTACTTGAGCACCCGGAGTGACGGCTGTGTAATAAGTTCCTTAGGAGTCTGAACAGTTAATTAGAAAAATGAGATTACCGTATGTAAGGAACTCTGGATGTTCAAGAGAAGGCCAAAAATAAATAAATAGGGCCAGAAGGGACAACCAGGAGATTTACTGAACACCCCTTCCAAGGCTTAGAAGGCAAGAAGCAACATGTGCACACCCTGACCAAAACCAGCAAATCCTCTGTCGAGCAGGCCTGGAGGTGCAGTGTGCATACCCCCACCTCGGGAAGCTTCCAGCGCTTCGCTCCTCTCGGGCACCAAAACGCATTTCCCCGCTGGTGCCCAACGCTCTGCTGCAAGTTAAGCAACAGCTTCTCGCCTGGCCACCATGACAGCAGGTTGTCCTCTTCCTCTTTTCTGGAGGCCTCAAGAACTCGTCTTCCCGCACCCCAGCTTTCTCTTCTCCGAGCCCAACGTCCCCACCTCGCACAGTCCTCCTGCAAGAGCACCTCTAGCCGCGGCCGGACACGGACGTGGACGCACGGCCGGGCCCGGGGTGCAGCCGCCCCCAAGGCAGGGCCGTGCGCATCGCCGACCGCCACCTCGATCCCGTGTGACACCAAGGGCCCCTCCGCGCCGGCCCGCCCGACAGGCGCAGCGCTGTCGCTGCTCGTCCGGCCGCCTCTGTCCGAAGCCCTCGGATACAACCCTACTCCACGGCCCTGCCTGCCTGACACTCGCACCCACCTCGAGGAGATTCGGGCGGCGAGCGTGGGCACCTCCGCTCCCCTTCCCGCCCACCCCCACCGCACGCACGGAGCGGGGCTGGCAGCGCCTCGTTCCTTGTCGGGCAGTGCCCCCTGGCGGCGTCTGCCTCCCCTCGCCCCGCCGAAAGCCTTGATGTCGGCTGGGCCGTCCTCCTGGCCCGTCCGCCCCACGGGCCTGGCGGGTCCCTGTAGGGCCTCTGACACCCGTCCCGCCTCGGCGACACCTAGAGAACCCCGAGATCATTCTCCACAGGGTTACAAGGCTCGGGGTGTGCCTATGCGCGCTGCGAATCACCCCGAGCACCAGAGCAAGGACGGGCTCCCTGACAGAGACGTTCACTGGGGGCTGAGGCGGTTCAGCGGGCAGCTGTGTGGAAAGCTTGGGGCAGGCAGGGAGGGATTGCTGTACTGCCAAGTTGTACTTGAAAATGGGGGGCGAGAACATCCCACAAGCTTTAAAAATGAGGAAAGATTGGAAGAGCACTCAAAAAAAAAAAGTCGAGGGAGTGTGCAGGAACACTGTAGAAGGGAGGATCAGGTGTTTAGCCTATTCTTGAGGACCTCTAACAGCTGAGTGCAATTGCTCAGAGGGCACAAAGTCCCACTTCCCACCTTAATCACCACAGATTTCTCCTAACCTAAATCTCTGCTGCAGCAATTCACATCCTTGGGTCTCATCTCACACACCACAGAGAATAGATCGTTTCCCTCCTCTACAACAACCTCTTGCAGATTCAAAGACATACTCCAACAGAGAAATGCCATTTTCTGAACTCAGCACCATGGAGTTCTCTGTCCTGTCATAGAATATGTTTTCCAGGTGTCTGAGCATTCACAGAATCACAGAAGTTAGGGGTTGGCAAGGACATCAAAAGATCACCCAGTCTAGCCCCCCTGCCTGAGCATCTAATCACCTCGATTAGGTGCTCTCTGCTGAGCTGTCCCTAAATCATGTCTTTCCTGGAGCACCCCATGCAGAACCATTCACAGCACTCCAGCAGTGCCAGGACAGACAAATGCTGAGCAGGCATACTGCTTCATGTGGCTGATGGACTGTAATCCCTTCTGCAACAGACTCTAGTACTTGCCTCTTCCAGTGGCATGGCACTACATGCTGCCTGTGATACATTACCATTCCCTACATTCTCTTTTGTAGGAGAGACTGCAGTTATTCCCATTGTGAGTTGCACCAATTGAGTTACTCCCCTGTCCTGCTTCTGTGTAATTCATTGTTCTTGATCAAGAGAAGTGCCTGTTCTAGTGAGCTGTATTTTGCTTCTTTCCTTCCATGCTATGCTGTTTCTATTATACATCATCTTCCTGATTTCTCAAGCTATTTTTTATTTCTAACCTACTTCCAGTTCTTCTGAGCTCAGGAAACTTAACATGCAGCAGCTGTAGATTTTACAACTATCTTCTCATTCTTCTTAGCAGTACATGCTGCAGAACACACATTCCAGAAGTGCTCCCATTTTAGTGGCAAACCACTGCCAAATATTCTATTTCTGTCTGTCTACACCTGATGTATTGCTGTCTTCATCTAAGACATCCTTCTCTGGCTCACAGAATCGGTTGTCTTGGCTCAGAGATTGTCAACATGATCTCTTGAGGTCCTTCTCCACTCTGCATAGTACAGTTCTATGACACTGCTGTACATGAATGCTGAGGGAGAGGTGACACAAGGAGGCTACCCTGAGCTTGGGAAATGGTGAATACTCAGGGAATTCCCATTTTCTTAAAAATGTTTGTGGCAATAACAGCAATGCTCCTTTTCCTTGTATCGCTGTCAACCTTTCCTAGTGGTACATCTACTTTGTTAGAAATTGTCAGCATTGTTCTTTCCAGTTGCCAGTGCCTGAGCTCACAAATGCATGTTATATAGTATGCAAGCAAAACTCCACATAAGCCAGGATTCTTGTGCTGTGAGCCAGGCCACAGATACTTCATCTGTTTGCTACTGTGTTCTGTGGCACACGTAGCATCACCTGCATCTTTACAAGATGTCATATGAGCTTGTTTTCTCAAGCCAAGCTAACACGGAAGATGGTTTCTGCATAAGAAGTAGCTTGCATGAAGCTAATGCAGCACATGAGCAACACCAGCAGAGCTGTCCACATGAGCAGAACCCAAACAGTCTCCCATAAGCACAAAAAAATAGCTAAGAACTAGATGAACTTCTGACAGGATTCAAGGAATGCATTTCAAGTCCTGTGACTCAAGGGTGAGAAAGATGGGAATATTGTTCCAGAAATGCTTCCAAAACAATCTTAAAGTTTGGTCACTTAATGCTTCATTCAATCCATGGCAAGTCAACAGCTTCCCCCTTCTTCCCAGCTTATGGCCACTTTGCAGAGGCAAAGGGCTGAGCTCAAAGAATAGAAGTATCTTAATATTTTTGTGACTAAGCGACAGTTTCAGTGTGATTCTACTTGCATAGCCTAGGGCAGCCAAGTGTTTAGGACAATCAGTGGATGCAAGCCACAGCCAAGCTTCCTCTGCAAAAGGACCCTCATGACTAAGTCACCTCCCATGAGAAATTCCCAACTACTGACTGTGGGACCTGCCTTCTGCCATTCCTGCTGACCTTAAAATTTTGGACTCCATCAGAAATAGGAATCAAATGCAGATATTTATTGTGCCAAGAAGTACTGTTACCACTGAAGACATTTTCTCAAACTCAGAAGTATTTTAATCCAAACAGATGAAGACCAACCACATGACACCGTGTGATATCTTGCAATGACCAGTCTTGTGTGACAATGTCTTGCCTTGACAATGACATGTCTTGTGTGGCATCTTTAACCAACAGGTACTCTGAGACAGAGTCCAAGCCAAACCTAGAGGATTAGACTTTTTATTTCTTGTATTGCAGCTAAGGTTTTAGGTTGTTGCCCACTTCTCCTATATCCCAGTTCTGTTGCAGCCTTAAGTATCAAATCAAATTGGGTCAGGAAATTGACAACAGCACTTCCGAGATTCATCATTTTTCATTTGGCTAAAACTACTCTACTATTTTGACTTGACAGTGCTGAAAAAATATTAGGAGCCAGATGAAGCTTTTTGTTATTGAAAGCAGACAAACAGGGGAAAGAGCTGCCCCAGCTGGCCATCTAGTGCTTTAAGAGGTCACAGGGTAGTTGGTAAATATAAAGGAAAGCACTCATTCTGCTGGCCCTTATGTTAAAAGTAAGCTCAATTTTGATGTCATTTTCAAGCCAGCAAGTACTACAGCCATGGCTTAGAGATATTTAGCTACATACAGGTTCATTGATCTGTGTATTAGTGCTCAATATGCCTAATAAACCACATTATACAGAACACTGTCTTTTGTTTAATTTTTACGGCGCTTGCGAGAAACCACTAGCAGAAACATGACTGCAAACATAAAATTGGTATACTAGCATGAGTTCTGAAAAGAGTGCAAGTACACTGTTTAATTGCACATCTTCCAGAGGTTATGTACTACCACCTGGATGTGTATTAAAAACACATAATAAAAATGCTGCTGAAGAGTTGTTTCGCATGGGCAATAGCCTTTTCTTTCTCATAGCAGTCTCATTTTGATTGATATCAGAACACTAGATCCATTGCTGTGGGTGCTTCTACTAACAGTAAAATATACCAACAAATAAAATCAGCAGTTATTATATACAGTAAATGGCCTCTTCAGACTGCTATAATGATTACGTTCACCTCACAACAATAAATAATTGTAACAGACACCCGGAGCTAGATCCTGGCACATACTCTAACCATGCAAAACAGGCTCATAACTAGCTTCAGCAGCTGGCTGAAGATTTCTCCAGAATAAACTGAGTACTCTAGAAGCGATGGGAATTCAGAGCCGATGCCTGCTTCCCACCTTATAACATGTGAGAGGACAGTGATCAGGATGAGATATATCAAGACCCCTACAGCTCTTGAGATTCATCCTTTAGCCCCAGCAGCAACAGCCTCCGATATTCAACAATCAAAGGACCACTCATGATGCTACTTCAATCCCTTTCCTGTCTGAGGGCTTCTGAACTTACATCTCCAGGGGGAAAGTGTTAACTGTGAGGCTAGAGATAGTTTGGGAGATGGTTTCTCCCAGTCTGTATCCCTGAAGCTGTTTTGCTTTGCAGAAAACATCCCTCAGCTCAGCCTGAGAACAAGAGCATTCATGATACGCATAGTTAACCCCTCAAGAGAAACAACACTAGAATTTGGGTTCCTTTCACCAGTAGTTACAAGGTCGGGCAATAACTGAACGTCCCTTTGCAATACACTATTAGTATGTACTCTGTGTTTGAAGCTTCCACCCACCCCACCCCCTGCCTTTATGGTTTACTTTCTTCCATTAATAAAAGCGCTATTTTTTTGCGACGCCTGAACTGATAAGTATTGAATTCCAACATGGGACCTCCGCACACGGCTTGAACGTCTGAATTAACTGCCTTCACCCTTCGGCCTCGCAGAGGGGTGCAGTGGAAAGCGCCCCGAGTTTCCCAGCTGCAGCGGCGCTGGGGGATGCTGCTGCACGGAGCGGGCCGGGCTCTGCCTTCGGTGCTGTTCTGCTGCCACCTGCAGGGGCTGGCTGGCGGCACCTCATCCCCGAGCCGGGCCCGGCTCGCTCCTCCCGGCACCGGGCAGAGCCGGCCCAGGCTAAAGGCCACCTTGGACCCGAGGCGGACGCTACAAACACCACGGCGACATTCGCACCGTGCTGCTCCTGACCCGCCTTGGTAACAGGGATGCTTCTGACCCGACACCCGAGGGATTTCGTTTTGGAAAACGCCAGCACACAAAACGAATCTGGGTCCTGTTTGGTTTTACATTGCATTGGGTCAAAAAGCAAAGACTTTTCTGTGGGTTTCTTATCCCACAGCTACAGCAAAAGTAAGTAGTGGGGCAAAGAACGATTGCCTGAACTGCACAGAACCAGCCCGCGGGACTTGCTGAGAATTAAAGGATGACTACGTTACCCAGGAAAGGTTGAATCATTTTATTTACATGAATAATGTTTTCAGCTCCACAAGCTATGATAAAGGTTGGAATAAGATAATAATCAAATTTCATGCCTCAGTGCACAGGCAGATCACCCTTGCAGACAAGGAAGCGTTTCTCAACCATAGTTCTCTACTTTATACAGATGTACCACATTTTCAGGTGTTCATTTTGTTTCTTCGCCTTTCCCTGAAGCATCAACTAATACAGAAATCAGAATACCAGATGAGAACAAAGAAAAAGTCTGAGGTACAAAAGAAAATGTAAGAAATCTTTGTTCAGTTAAAGGACTTCAAAGGTAATAGTTTCTTGCTATAAAATAAATTGGATATCGAGTTTATGCCTGTAAAGAGAAACAGGTATGCTAAAAAACCCACTGCTCAAAGGTCTACTTTCATATCTTATATCCTATTTTCCCATCTTTTCCCTTGCCAGACTGATAGGTGTTATTATGTGCATACACCAGCAAAGCTGACTCCATACTGCCTCTCCTGGGCAATGCACAGTCTACTCGCCAGGAAAAGCAGCTCCATCAAGAAGCCCATGCATGGAGACAGTTTGTTCTTTGCCAGTTGCCATCACTTTTCTGTGTGACATTTGAATCCTACTTATTTCCAAAAAGCTCTTGCTTATTTCCAGATATGAAGCAGACCTGCTTTTTTTTCCACACAAAAGCCTAAGTTCTCTAGGAACCTGCTGGGAACTATTTTTGTGGCTAAAATACAACTTAGCAATTTCACCCAAGCCAGCTTTTGCCAGCCATAGCATTTCAGATATATCAGACACATCACTCTCCCGATCTCATTACAAACAAATATAATGTTCCACAGATGTTAACATTAAAATAGTTTCTAGTGTAGACAAAACCCCCTAAATTATCTTCTACACATCTTTAGAGAGCAGGGATGAGGGTGATTGTCTCAAGAGAAAGCAGCTACTGAAGTCTTCCCTGTACCCTCAAACAGGAAAGAACAAAAGAGCAACGAGTATGCTTTTTCATCTTCTCTACCATCTTGGAGAGCATTCTCATATCACTTTTCTCCAAGGGTGACTAACCTCACTCAGAAAGCATCCATGTCCATATTAGACAAGGAAAAGACATTAAAAAAACCAATCATTTGTTACATAAAGAGTCTCAATTGGCCTGGGGAAAAAGCTTTGGGTGCCAGATACTTGAGAGGTAACTCATGTACACTAGCTGGTCTTCGCAACAACTTGCAGCCATGTGCTATTAAGCATGTTCACCTGAGAGAAACCACTACAAGCAGAAAAACAGGAGCTTCACTCATGCTCAAGGCCAAGTCCCCATGGCAGACACCAGGCATTGATGGAAGAGGAGTTAAGCTCAGCTTTTTTCCCCAAGTTTATCTCTCTTCCAGGGTAAGGAACCTTCTCTCCCTGGCCACCAAGGCACTGAAATGATACAGGCATCTGGCTGGAGAAAGGAAGAGCATGGACTGCAGCAGGCCTAAATCCTAATTACCTCAGACATCTCTGGGCCAGCTGCAGGCATGACTCAGATGCTTACAGAGTTGCTGCTTAGCTGTAGCATATTAATGTATAATCAGTGCCAGTTTCAGCTTTCCTCAATATGCCAGGCTGTCATTTGTGGTGTTCAGTGCCACAAACAGTTGAGTCACTGCTGAAGCAGGGCCAGATACCTCAGAGGGAAATAACCTCTGAGTCAGAGGCATGATGGATGGCCGTGGAAGGCACCCTTTGCACCAGCTGAATTTTACAGTTTATTTATGTATGAGAGTCAGCACCACAGACAAGAAGTACAGAAATATGAAATTTTCTCAATGCAAAGAATGTTTTGCACTCAGTGAACACAGGTAATAACTTTCTTCAATGATATGAAGGTATGTAAGCACCTTGGAGTTACAGACAAGCCTAGGTGTCAACACAGCTATGGAAGGATCCTATGGAAGACAAGAAGCAGTATTCCCCATGTAGATATCTCCCCAGGAATTGAAAGCAAGACTAAACTGCTACTTCCTCCACCTTACCTGCTAGATGCTTATACTGCTTGGGATTAAAACAGAGCTAGCAGATAAACGGATAAGCTGATAGCTTGTCAGTTAAGCCTGTACTTAGGGAACAGACACCTTTCAGAGTACATAGGCTTTGTGGGATTAGGGCTTGTTTTCATGCTAACATGTTCAGGAGGAGCAGATTTCCTTCCATAGTTCTCTTGTATAACAGTAGATCCTGCTATAACCCAAGTGAGATGTGCCAGAGCTTTTGGAATTACATCCAAACCCAACATGGGCTGCTGCTGAGAAACTACAGCCCAGGTTATAGGAGAAACTCTCAGATGTACAGGGGGGCAAAGACCTTAGAACAGAGATTTTCCAATTTAAGCATTAATAAGTTAAACCTACTGTGATATAATATTTACTTTGTCCCTGCTTGAAAGATCTCACATGTTAGAGCTTATAATTTACTGAAATCTTCTACTCTATATTTATTAAAGTACCGATGCTTTGGCAATGAAATCCCGTTGTGGATCCTTTTTAAAAATTTGCATAGTACCTAGTAACAGCTCTCATAGCACAAAATACCCACAGTGCTGTTTGAGCTCATCAGGCAGGCTCTTGGTTGTGAGCAGCTTAGCAGATGGCCACCAGAGAGATGGGTTAACTTTCACAGATTTGCAGTTCTCAATCTACAAAGAGCAGATGTGCAACCCATTAAATCCTAACTCCCAGTATCTAATACTAGCAAACCACTGGAGGCCACACTCAGCTCACTAGGTAACTTTGCACCAACTGAAATGCACAACCCCCTTCCCATCAGAGACAGAATTTCTTGACTGGTACAAGACACAAAGAAGAGGAGGACACTCTAGAGATTACAAGGTATCACTGACACTTGAGTCAGGTGAGCAGGAGTTCAGCTAAGGAGAGACCAGAACCTCATTGCTATCATCCCACCCCAGGTTCTAGACTACCCCACCACACTGCTGTCACCCCACTTACCCCAGGTCAAACTTCAGAGGAACGTTGTTCCCTTCCACATGCACCCAGTGCTCCTAGCAGAAGTTCTGGAAAAGTCCTGACATCTTCTCTTCTATAAAGGACCCCTTCTCCAATAAAGCTGAATACTTGCTTAGACATCAAAAGGTAGTCAAAACCAAGATTACTGCTCACCATCTTCCTCTGCTCTTTTGGGGATATGCTCAAGACCAGAATATTTCTTGGATATTTAGAGGGGTACCAGTGCTGTACTACAATCAATCCCATACAACCCACTATAAATTAAAAAGAAAAAAGAAAAAAAAGGATAAATGTATTGGCAGGTGCAGAAAAGCTACTTATACTTGATTGATCCTATAGCCCCACCACCCACAAACTATACAGTTCTTTAGATTGCCTGCATCCTTTTCAAAGCCACAGAAGGCTAAAACACAGCCTAGCTTTAGAGAAAAGAGCATAAAAACCCCACAACAATCAACTATGTGACAGGTGCTGAGAGAAAAAGCATTGTTAGGACCCAGCTTCTTTGTGTGATGAATAATCCTCATAACGAAAGGCAAGTGAAGTTAATAGAAGACAGTGCATGGAAACGGCATTTAGCATCAGCCATTTCAGCATGCAACAAGAAATGACAGTGTTTAATTAAGAAGGTGCTTATTAATCTAAGTTGAAATTTATTGTTAGACAATAGATAAATGGACTCAGTGTGTTGGCAACATCTTACATCACAGTTACATTTTGGTTCCAACAACTAATACAAACTGCTGAACATACATTGTAAAGTTAATTAAGCACCAAGTACACAGTTCCTCATTCTGTTATTTTTTGTAACATTTCAATTAAAGACCATCTTGGGCACTTTAAAACCACTATGTGGAGAATTCTGTGCTTTGGTTTGATTAATAATATAATTTGTTTTCATGGAGTATCTTCCAGCAGTCAACCCTTATGTTAATTTAAAGAAAATACCCAAGAGTATTCCACAATACTAGATTAAAATCTTGTAGTGTGTTTTTATTATCAGGGTAAGATACACTATATTGAAGCTATTGCTATAGATTATGGACAGTTTTCTCATTAAAATGTTGGAAGGGTTGAATTTCTTAATCTATAAATTACAAAGAACTCAAGCACACCAAGGAAAACGTTAGAGATGCAGAACTTACAGGCTTCTTTTAGGGAGGCTGAAAGAGTTCCATATCTCATATCTTTTAATACAACTACTTACTCCTCCTCATAAAGAGCTCATGACAGCTTTTTATTTTACATTCTACATAGAAGCTCTGCAAGCTTTTCCATCAGTCTCTAGTCCCACAGATAAGATCTACATGATAAGGCCAGAGCTGTGCCTGTAGCAAGGCAGCTAGAAGGACTACCAGAAAGTACCTGGCCCAAGCCCCAGCATCTGCTTATTCTTCTGCTCTGGACACACACGCAATGAACAGTCAGGCACCATGGCTCTACCAGTCTCTATCTTCCATATGAAATATAAGCCTAGGACCTGTCTAAACGGCTGCTGACAATCACACAGTTTTCTCAATGTTCCTCTCTTTCCCCACACTCAAAATCTGAGGTAGTATCCCACTATACCCTGTCTCCTTGCCAGAAGATACCATTCTGTCAGCATTGTGCTACCTGAATCAAGCATGATCCTCCTTCCTGTTGATCCCCATATGTATCAGATCAGAACTGCTACTTTCCCATCACAACGAAGCACTGCATTCCTTCCTGTCTATCCTAGAACTGGGTTGTAGTGGGTACAACCCAGGAAAGTGGGGATATTCAGCCTGTACTTAATAGCTGTAAAAGTATCTTTAAAGAGCACTTCAATCTTCTACTTTTAACACTCTGAACATTCTTCCCCAAAAAGTACATCCCTCCAATTCCTGCAACAGTCTTGCCAGTTCTGATTTTTTATTTATTTGCAAGTGCAACTTCGATCTCCTACTATTAGCAGAACATTGACATCATTAGAAGTTAATCCTTAAACTAGCTAACAGGGGAATTTGACATCATTTCCAGTTCAGTCATAAATCTTCCCTGGGGCATTTGTGCTGATTAATCAGTCTGTACTCTACTTCTGTTTCTTTGTCTCCCAAAACAGGGCTGAAACTTCCCTATATACAAGTTCTGTCACCAAAGATACTTGGAGACACACACACGCTAAAGCTTTTAAATGTTTAATAAACTAGAAACAAAACCGAGACCTGAATTCTCTAAGGTGGCTTCCTTTTCTCCTTCCTCCCTATCCTGGTTACAGCTGAGATAATCTCCTTTTTAGCTACCAGCAAAGTGCTGTGGTTTGAATTTAGGATTAAGTCAACGTTGATAGCACACTGATGCTTTCAGTTGCTGCCAGGTAGCTGTAGTGCCTACACTGAGTCAAGGACCTTTCAGGTTCTCAGGCTCTGCCAGGTGCACAAGACACTGGGAGAGCACAGCCAGGATAGCCGGCCCATGCTGGCCAGAGGGGTGTTTCCTGGCATAGAGCATCATCCTCCAGATATAACTGGGAAAAGCAAGCCAGGAGGCAGATTCACTGCCTGGAAACAGGCTGAGCATCTGTTTTTGTCAGGGTTGTGTTTTCCTTTATGTGGCAAATAATTGCATTTTTGTATCACTTGTTTTATTATTACTATTCTTCTCCTTTGTTACCCTACTAAACTGTCTTTATCTCAACCCATGAGGATTTGGGGTTTTGTTTTTCCATTCTACTCCCCATTTCCTTATGAGGTGAAGAGAGAGGAGGTATGAGCAATTGGCTTCATGGTGCTTGGTTACTAGCTGGAGCTAAAGCACACTACTACGTTTTTGCACCCAACATGGGGCTCAAAGGGTCAAGAACACATCTGAGAAGAGTATGTTAAAAAAGGCTTAGAATCATTTATTACACTAGCCTAATCATTGCTGGTCTGCTGGCCACAAAGCCGTGTTATTCATTTTGAGTTGTATCGTGCAACCCCTTACTTGCTGTATAGACTGGTTATCAGTGGTTGTGTGTGATTTGTCAGCTCTAGGTGTTGCATTAAGATCATCTCTGTTGTTCAATGTGCTACTAGCATATGGTATAATAAAATCATTGATGGTCAGACAGTTTAATATGTACATTCAGCAGCAGCAGAACAACAGCTTCATCTCCATACTACAAGGAATCATCTGCCAGAAGCCATTAATTACACTTTATCCTTTTTCTCCTCAGAGAGCCAATATATGAGGAAGACTCTTTCCTTCACCTTTCCAGGCAGGCTACAACAGCTCTTGAGAACGTTGAATACCCTTGGGACGTTCAATTGCTAGGTTTTCTGAATGCAGTTCTGGTTGTGTTTAAAGAACTACTCAAGAATGCCACCCAGAGATGAATCCCTGCGACAAGCACTGTGGCCACTCCAACCCTGATGACAGGCAATAGAGCTGAACCAGACAACCCACTAATGTCAGCATTAGTTGCCTCCATAGAGAAGAAATGGACATGAAAGTCAACTCATTTAGGAAAGAATGACTAAACAGGGCCATCTCAAAACACAAGGAAGAGACAGAACCAGAGGTAATCACCAAATCCCTATCCACAAGTGATCTGCAAGATATGTAAAAAGGTTTCAGTCATCTATTAGGTGAGGAACTTGTCACCTGACTGCTCCAATGCCACTAAAGCTTGTTCTCTGTGGTTCTGGTAAAGGTACAGAAGTATTCAGGAAGATTATCTTCCATCATGGCCCAAAATTAAGATTATCACTAATGACAGGTTCCATCCCTTACCTCTAAAAACATGCATTCAAGAAAGAACTTCTCATTCTTCCATTCAGAAGCGAGAAGGCAGAGGTACAATTAGAGACAGTAACACACCATAACTCTCACCTTCTCCCTCACACCACAGTCAAGAGGAAGAACCTGTTCCCTTCACATTATCTACTTTCTCATTTGCCTTTTCCACCCATATATCCCCTTCCAAATTACTCAAGAAAACAAATAGCAGATATTTGTTTTCAATAGTTTTTTAACAAGTCCCATTCTAACAGTGAACTCCCCAGGTAATGGTGATGCACATTCAATGTGCAACTTCTAACAACGCAGGCAGTCTCCCATTTAAAACTACACTGGAAGAACATGTACAAAACAGCGTGCACCATACTTCTGTTTCATTTTCATCAATGCATCTCTAAGAGGCATTGGGGCTAAAAAAAAAAAAGCAGCCTTTGGGAACAAATCACACACTGAATGGTCCAGGTTGGAAGGGAAACCAAGGATCATCAAGTGCCAGCCCCCCTGCCACAGGCAGGGCCAACAACCTCCAGGTCTACATCTAGACAAGGTTGCCCAGGACCCCATCCAACCTGGCCTTGAACCCCTCCAGGGCTGGGGCATCCACCACCTCTCTGGGCAGCCTGCTTCAGCACCTCACCACTCTTTCCATGAAGAACTTCCCCCGATACACAATCTAAACCTTCCCTCCTGTAGCTTAAACCCATTCCTCCTTGTCCTATCACTATATATCCTAAAATGGTCTAGCATACAGGCAGTAGGTCTGTGTATATATACTTTATATTTAACCACATTCTATCAAAATAGAAGCCTATTCTAATAAGAATAAGCTTCTAATAAGCTGTAGGAAAGATTGTACCATAGAAAGGCAAAAGGCTTGCACTCTGCAGTATTAACTTCATTCAGCCTGATTTTGCTGGGTCTGCTCTAGAGATAGAAAGCTTTCTCAGGAAACTGTGCTTGTAATCTTAAGAGATAAAATAAAAGAAATTTAGTGACCTGCTTTGGATTTTCACTTCACCACAAAAACATTTAAATATTTATTTTCTACTATGTGATGCTGATGCCCAAATATCTTTCTACCATGGAATTTTGTACCTTATCCCCTGCCAAATCTTGGACGTGGTCAAAGTTAAGACATTTTAGCCAAGAGCAACCAATCTGAACAAGATGGAGTTGTATCAAAGGTTCCCCATCACCTAAACACAAAGTAAAAAGTTCACAAAAAGCTATAAAATCAGAGCCATAACTATTACTACTATTTACTTACACACATGCCTGCATTTATGCAGCTAGAACTGCGTACTTTATAATGAGCCATGAATAATTGACTACCTGCTTGCTGACACCCTATATCCAGATATCTGAAATTTATTTGGCTTTACAAGGTTTGAGAAAGTTTTAACAGTTTTCAATCATTCCACTTTTCATACTTTCACACCTTACAGCAGTATGATTTCTTTTTAAAGCTGTAGATAATCTTTTCAAAGGCACACATCTGTGCATATATATACACAGTTGTGTACATATGTACAGAAATGTACGTGAGTGCACAGCTCCTCTATGCAAGCATGCAATTATACACATGCTGACTTAATACTTAAGAATGGTGTATTTTGTGTCTTTCATGATCTGAAACATCATAACTGGAGAAATACTCTCTTTTGACTTGCCAAGTCCTCCCTTTTATCTGGATGTACAGAACTTGAGAGGATTCTGTTCCTGGCAGGTTGTTTGCAATGGAGGTTAATAAGCTATTAGTATCATTGATTAAAGCTACACTAACTATGCTTCATTTACTTGAGCTTCAGGGGCATCTCTGTAATTTTTTAATCTGGTCTGTGTAACAGGATCCCACTTTAGCTAGTGTTAGATAAAATCTCTACCCAGGTTTCTGTTCTTCCAGAACACCAGCAGTATTGCTTTAAAATTACCTTTGTTATCTGTTGCCTAGTTTATTAAGCTAACCAGCTAAATACAGAAAGATACAGAATTAGATTCATCAAAGAGTCTTGGTTGGAAGGAACCTTTCAGATCAAATCCAACCATCAATCTAACCTGTCAAAAACCACTACTAACCCATGTCCCTCAGTACATCTGACTGTCTCTTAAATATCTTCAGAGATAGAGACTCCAGCACCTACCTGGGCAGCCCATTCCAATGCTAAACAACCCTTGCTGTGAAGAAGTTTTTCCTAATATCTCATCTAAAACTCCCCTGGTGTAACTTGAGACTATTTCCTCTTGTCTTATTACTTGTCACTAGGGAGAAGTCAGCCCTCACCTCTCTACAACCTCTCTTCAGGCAGTTCTAGAGAGTGATTAGGTCTCCCCTCAGCCTCCTGTTCTCTGGTCTAAACAGCCCCAGCTTCCTCAGCTGCTCCTTATAACATGTCTTCCAGTCCCCTCACCAGTCTTGTTGCGCTTCTCTGGACACACTCCAGGACCTTGATGTCTTTCCTGTAGTAGGGGTCCCAAAACTGCACAATTTCCTTCTCTGTAGCCCAGCAGTCACTGAAGTCTGTTTTACTAATATCTTCCACAGGGTGCTGCTCCTTGGCAGGGTACTGATGAAAAGTGGTGCTACAGCTCCCTTTTCTCCTCATTCCAATTCCTGTTCCTTGTGTGGGTCTCCCAGCCACTGCAAGATCCCTCTCTCCAGCTCTTTCCAAAATGAGCTCTGCTTTCCCTCTTGCAGCCCACACTCTTCCTCTCTAAGAAAAACTGCTGCCCTCGAGTATCTTTTCCCTCCCTGCAATCCCACTGACTCCCCCCCCCAATATCTCTCCCCCTCCTTGCAAGCACATCCCCACAAGGAGGAAGTTCTCCAACCACAGCCTGCCATGCAGGTGGCAATTTCCTCTTCTCATTTAGATTCAAAAAACAAGTACAGTAAAAAAACTCTTCTGCATGCTAGAAATGGCAGCCTGGTAATTTAAAAAGTATGGTTGGTAACATTTGGACAGAAAATAAAAGACCCCAAATCACCAATTAAGACTCCTTATGTCTTCTATAAAGTGGAGAGAGTGCCCCAGGGATCCAGGCAAGTGAAACAGCTGAGTTAGTGGTGGTTTGTGAGCTTTTTTTTGGTATTTCAGTTAGAAAGATGCTGAAAAAGAGCAGATTTTCAGAAACATTTCAGAAGGCGAGAGAAGTGAAGTGGCCACATGATGCCAGCATTGTCCGGGAAATGGGAGAAGATTCCAGCCCAAAACAAAGTGTGTGTCGATTAGTTTCTTTTCCATTCTGATCAGGGAGGAGGAATATTTTATTCCGTGTATGTACACGTCCACCCTCTCACTCATTTTGCTACTACTTTTCATCCAGCTTTTTTACAGCCTGCTTAGTTCACATCATGAAAAGCACGAAGCTCCTTTTTTTTTTTTACATTCCAGGTACTACAGAGTCCCAACAAGCCTGTGCTTAAATATATTGCAGTTCCCACCCACCCCACAGATTGTTTCTCCTTTCTGCTTTATGCAACATCAGCTCAAGCTGCCTGCCTTTGCATACAAGGACATCCCACAAAGAGGTGACACTGCCACCTCGCTGCTCAAGTTTGCATTTAGCATAGGCATGATTGAGTGTTCATTTTGCTACTGCAGGCCACTACAAGTTTTGATCTGGATCACGGGAGAGAACAACATTTACTCCTCCAAAATAGAGAGTCCCCACCACCATGTTTCTCATTTCAAAGCTATCTTTACAAGAACATCCAAAGTGCATTCTTGCTCCCTTCCATGAGATCTTCCATTAGTTTGTGAGATGTGAAAACAATTACTTCCATAGTTTTTCCCTTCAGCATTAAAAAAAAACTTCAGAAAGAGCATGAGAGACAGTGACAAAGGAATACCAGGAAAAACTCTGGCCATGATGACTTTTAGAAAAAACAAGTGGAAAAGGTGACCTACAGGCCCGTCAGTTCACAACTCAGATGCAACCACATACACATTGTGGTGTTTTCAGGGGTCAGTGGGCTGCTTGGGTAACAGCCAGCACAGCATTCTGCTTCACCATCCCACTGGCTGAGCCACCATGGTCTCAGTTTGTAGCAAATCTCAGTCTTTCAGCATCAGAAGCTCGGTCTCCCTGCTCCAAGTCCATAATCTGAAGACTTCAAGAAGGTTCATTGCACTTTTGATCAGGGGACTTTAGGCTTTTTTTTTTCTCCTTTCATAAAAATAGAAAAGACTAGACACTATACTGTCTTCTACAGTTAAACACTTTTTTCCCCAAAAAAAGGCATTTTATTCATATGTCCAAATGCCCACACATTTATACATATGTTTTCTAGACGGAGGAATTCTACATTTTTTACAAGTGCGTTATTACACAAATAAGACCTCCCTCCAGGGTCTGAGTTGTCACTTGAACTCCAGACAGAACCACGCTTGTCTCCCTTCTCCCCTCTACAGGGCCATTTTCTGCCTACCTTCACTTCTCACCATGGCATCTTGAAACAGAGCAAATCAGTAATCAGAGAACAACAGCACCTCAAGTGTCACATGTTTGAGAGGACAAATACACAGCTCTCAACTCTGGCATATCAAGCATGTCTGCTTTTGTCAGAAAAAGGAAAATTTGATTAAAAGTTACAAGACAAAGAGTCATAACACTCCTATTCTTGGCAGGAACTGAAATTTATATTATACCTTATAATATGAATCTGGTTATTCTTAAGAAACCCAGAAATGCAAAGTTGTGCAAGAAATTCCAGGTAACCTTTTTGTTCATCACACTTGCTCTTCTCAACTGTTGAAGCAGATACAGCTTTGCATCTCCTTTTAATTCATCAATCTGCTCCTTGAAAAAGGAGTTACATGTAGAATTTCCAGTCTTCCTCGGATTTGGGATAAAACTCACAAGCTGAATAAATATTGATGTTCAATACTAAGGGGTTCACTTTTAACATCAAGATTGGGGGAAAAAGCAGAAGTTTCATATTTAGCTGAGATTTTTCTAATCTATAAAAATTATTCCAAATATTAAGATCTTGACTACACTATGGCTTTCAACAGCACTGAAACGAGAGCACTTGAAATTGAAGGTTTTTTTGTAACAATTATTCTGGTGCAGATAGCTACATATTGTTATGTTTAAGGTTATGACAAGTATCTATCACCTATTACACCCAAGTATTTATTAAGCATGTATGTTTTCACGCAGCTGTGTCAGCCTGTTATTTGTCCATACAACATGACTGCACTGGGAGAGAGTTAAGTGTCCCTTACCATATCACAGTGTTGCTTCAGTTTCCTGGCAAAGAAGCCTGATAAAAAATAGTCATCAGCCAAAGCAGCTTTGCAGTTTCTGGGAACTGCTTGCTCTCATCAGTGACTTTGCAAGTCTTTGCTAGTAAGGCCAGAGGAATGTAGATATGTCTGTTTAAATTCCCATGTGAGGTCATGTCAGTATTTATTTAGCATAGAGAATGCCAGGAGTTGGGACCACATTTTGTTTGTATATCACTTGGAGCAGTGAGGTCCCATATCAATAGTGCAAAGCAGTGGCAATGTTTAGGAGCAGATGTTTCCATTTGATCCTGCTCAAAGCCTATCTGGGAGACATTGTGCACCAGCTGCAAAGTAGCAGTGGGCTTGACTGAATCACTTGTGCACCCAGTGACCACCTTGTATCAGAGCCAGGAGCTGAACCTCCTCTGTCACAGCCAGTCCAGACCTAAGGGTTGGGGGATCGCAAATGCGAGGGTGAAGGGAAGTAGGGAAACACTGCATTGTTCATAGAGGTTATTTGCTGCTTAAAGCCTTGACTCATGGGGAGTTCCTGCTAATGCAGAGAAGATAGTACAACCACATGACCATAAGATCATGAAACCCCTTAAGAAGCACACAACAAATTCCTGGTGACTTTCAGGAAGTCAGTTTATCGCTGACATCCCCTTCTGAGAATATTGGCCAGCAGAAACACACACACACCTTCCACACTTACACGGAAGCTCTTGGAGACAGGAAGGGGACCATACGAGATGCTGAAGCTCAGGTATGGTCAACCACTGCATTAATGAAGATACTTGACCTTCAAGTGAGCTCCCTTCAACCACTTTGTATACAACATGGACAGGGCAGGTTTAAACTACTATGAGTGCGGCTACACAAGGGCCCACATTTGGAAGGTCTCCATTTCTCCCAGATATCACCAAGCCACAGCATACCACCACAACTTCTCCCCCACTCTATAACCACGCACACAGAACATCTCCTGCTCTGCCTAGAGCTACCTGGGCTGACAAGTTAATCTGCCACTCACAAGGTTGGGCTCTTTTTTTTTCATTTCAGTCAGATAATATTCTAATCATGCCTGAGCAAGCATACATTGATTAGCTGTTTTAGGTCCCTCAGCAACTTCATCCAGCACTGGTGCATTTTGTATGTCATGTTAACACAGGGAATGTGACTGTTCAGGCATGAACGTATTGACAATGTTCAAGACAATTAAGAGGCAGTATTGATTATTCCTACAAGAATCAATTCTTGTGACTGGTAGTAAATCCAGTCAGTTTCAAACCATGACATGAAAACCCTGAAGCATAACCCAGTTATTTCAGGCTCAGATGGAATTTCTTTCTATTATCCATTCCACTATCTTGGGCTTCTTTAGCTTTGAGAAGAGAAGGCTGCACGAGGATGTTATATCAGCCTTCCAGTATCTGAAAGGTGCCTCTAAGAAAGCTGGGGAAGACCTGTTCATGAGGGCATCTAGCAATGGGATGAGTTTTAATGGTAATGGTTTTAAGCTAGAAAAGGGGAGATTTAGTTTGAATTTTAGGGAAAAAGAAATTTCAATATGAGAGTGCTAGATCAGTGGAACAGTTTGCCCAGAGAGGTAGTGAAGGAGCCATCCCTAGAGATATTCAAGTGAAGATGTCCCTGCTTACTGCAGAGGGGCTGAGCTAGATGGACTATGAAGGTCCTTTCCAACCTAATACATTCTATGATTCTATTTTTATCGTGCTGCCTGCTGTGCCACATAATCAAATCTGGGCCACTTGGGACAACCCAACTTTTTGGAGTCAATGGCAGTGAGGTAGCCTGGGTGATACATCAATCTGTAATCATTTTATATGGGCACAAAGTTTCTAGAAACAGCCCTGTTACTACTGGGCTAGGATCAGCATGAGACCCCCTGAACCAAGACAGCCCCAGTCATCCACACGATTTTTATCTGGCTGGGATCTGAAAGCCATCCAGCCTCACGTGCTTAGGCCCACACCCCCACAAGTCCCTTGCTGATGCACCAGCAGTGTTTCCAGAGCCAGCACCAACTCCCACAAAGCCAGTGAAGACACTAATACATCTCTGCACACTTTGTCCCATCATGCCTGTAACTAGGCAAGCTTTGTCCTCCATTAGAAGTATAGCACATCAAGTAATGAATCAATCTCTCTCCAAAGGATATAGTCATAGATAAGCCTAAAATGTTTAACTGTCAGGAGGGACTCAAAGTCATCATCAATGAAGCTTTTGTTTAAAAGGTTGCTGGCACCTGTTGGAACAGCAAGCTCAAGACCGTACCACTAAACAGCCAGCCAGAAGGCAGCTACACAGGACACTACCAGAGAGATGAGAAACTGGACATGACCCAGAAATCACACACAGAAAGGTCCGGTTTGGAAGGGACACCAAGGATCATCAAGTGTAAATACCCTGCCACAGGCAAGGCCACCAACCCTCAGGCCTACATCTAGACAAGGTTGCCCAGGGCCCCATACAATCTGGCCTTGAACACCTCCAGGGTTGGGGCATCCACCACCTCTCTGGGCAGCCTGTTCCAGCACCTCACCACTCTCTCTGTAAAGAGCTTCCCCCAATATCCAATCTAAACCTTCTCTCCTGTAGCTTAAACTCATTCCCCCTTGTCCTACCACTATATACCCTTGTACAAATCCTATTCCCTTCCTGTCTATACGCTCCCTTTAAGTACTGGAAGGCTGCAGTGAGGCTCCCCTTCAGCCTTCTCTTCTCCAGGCTGAAGAAACTCAGCTCCCTCAGCCTGTCCTCAAAGGGGAGGTGTTCCAGCCCTCTGATCATCTTCATGGCCTCCTCTGAACCCCATCCAACAGGCCCCCAATTGTGTGCGTTCAGCCCACGGTCATGGGGCCTTTGTTACCAGGGCTGCATCAACCATGACTAGCAGGTCAAGGGAGGTGACAGTCTGAGACAGTTGGAGTTGTTCAGCCTAAAGAAGAGAAGGGAGACCTTATTACAGTCTCCAGTAGATAAAGAGGGGCTAAAGGAAAGATAGAGAGGGACTCTAACAATGATTATAGTGAGAAGATGAGAGGTAACAGTTTGAAACTGAAAGGGGATAGATTTATATAAAGTATTTCTTCCTAAAATGTAGCTATGAGGATAGTACAGTGCTGGCAGAAGCTCTCCAGAGAAGCTGCAGCTTCACCATACCTGGGAGCATTCAAGACCAGGATGGATGGTGCTTTGGGCAACCTAGCCTAGTAGAAGGTGTCCCTGCCTGTGGCAGAGGGGTTGGAACTGGATGGTCTTTGACATCCCTTACAACCTAAACCATTCTATACTAATTTGACACTTTCAGAGGAGTCTGCTCCTTGTGGACAGTGAAGGAGGAAGCAAAAGTGCTGATTTGGTCAGAATTAAGAAATAGATGTCACTGCTTGGCCAAAGATGGAAACTTTTCTTAATCATAGCAGGAAAAAAGCATGCTGTGTGCATTGCCCACATCAGCCACCTATGTGTAGTGAGCCAGATAAACTCTTCTGAAGACCTTCTAGACCTGCTCTATTCCCATCCATAAAAGCATACTTTCTCTAACTCAATATGTACACTGGCTTCCATGCATGAAAAATTAGTAAACCATGAAATATTTCTGAGCTTACTCAGTAAGGAAAAAGCTGTCCTGCACTGAACACAATTTCCCAGTAGGGCAGCCACATTACCTTTTGAAATAGATGCTCCAGTTGATCTTTTTAGCCCACGACCAAGTGACCAAAAATAACAGTACAGAAATATGATCTACCAGTGAGTGGAGCTCTTCCTACATAACTAAAGACAAAGCAAACCAGCTGGTGCTTCAACCAAGAGGATAACTCATTCATCTTTCATGCCAAGAATTTGTTTAGTCCCTCCCCTTCCTACTACATCTTCTGAGAAGAGGTTTTCATTACAAAAGATCTGTAACTTCTTTTAATGAAGTAAAAAAAACCCCAAACCACAAAACAAACAGTTCTCAGGAACAACAAACTATTCTTGTTGGATTTGTTGGTATTGAGTCAGTTGATTTGTGATACTCTCTGCAAGCGCTATATAGCAGCTGAGTTACATATCCATAGAGGCCTGGATTCTGGCAGGGTTGCACACTCTTTTACACCAAAGAAAAAGAGATAATGTGCCTGTGCATGTAGCCCACACAGAGGCAAAACCAGATGTTTAAAACCACAGTGTCACTTCAGAGACATTCCCCAAAAGGTGAAGTGTTACCTCAAATAGCTCAGTGACCAAGGTAAAGCTACTTCACCAATGTGTCAAGAGCATGACAAGCTAAAACACCAAAGGCCTAGATCAACACCCCTTTTCACTACTGACACAGCAGTTCACGTGTGACCCAGCAGAGCAAAGAGCTCCAGGAACCACCCTGAGCATCTCCACCTCTGCCATCTCTTCCAGCCCCGCTCCAGATTTGGCATGAAGGCCCATGCTCTAGCAAAGCATTGTTCAAGAGCACTTCACAAGTCATTCACCCACTTCCACATCAGCCTTGTGGAAGTGGCTGTGTTTTATGGCCCAAAAACCTGAGAGCACAGGTTTCTCAGATCTAGATCTTAAGTAACACTTGAAGGGGGGACAGAGGGGTATTAATTTCATTTTTTAAATATGCTGTTGAGGAAAGAACTTATTGAAGCTACAGTACCCATACCCACATGACAAAAATCAGTAGTCCTACACCTGTATAGCATCTTAGGTCAAAGGAGAGTTAAGCAACATAAATAAAAAAGTCAGGCTGTTTAGTGAGAAATGGGAGGAGAAGAGCAACAAGTGAAATGCAGACAACTAAGTTTTGCTCAAGAGAGAGGTTAAATGCTCTTTACCTTCTAAAGAGCTGACAGAAGTTGTGGTTTCACTGCCTGCTTGCAGGAGACAGACATGGTGATACAGGCCAGGCAGACTTTGACTTGTGATTCTGGATAACCTGCACTTCCCATGCACATCATCCCTCCACTGATGTTTCACATCTCTCACCTGCTGTTAGCAGATTTCCAGGACAACAGCTTCTTTTGAAGAAGGTGAAGCAGCAGACAGAAGTAACAGAGTTGGGATAAAACAATGCTTTGTGTGACAAAGAGGCCATTCTTGAGAGCCTTATGGGTTTTTTGGATGACTTCAAACTATATCCAAGAGTCAGTTTGTCCATCAAGCTGTTACACTGAACAGTCACCTTCAGAGCACTAGTGTTTGAACTGCTTCTGACACTGTGACAAGGACGAGGCAAGGATAAATTTGTGCACCCTAAGTGGGCAGGAAATAATCAGTGGAAAAATGAGGTCTCAGGGTTCACTTCATTGGTCAGTTAAAGAAATAGACTGCAGAGCAAGGCTTAATAAAGCAAATTTAGAGTTATATCCATGTTTGTAAGCTATTAGCGAAAATCAGAGAAAGTTTTCTGATCCTGTGGACATCAGAATGTGTATTCAGCCTCTTCAGGTTGCTTTAGAGCTGCAACCAACACAGGATTTGCTTGGGCACCTCAAGAAATCCATAGCTCCTCCCACACAGTCCATCTCTGCTGGATCCAGAATAAATAAAAGGGGATATGGACAAAACAGGTAGGGGAAAATCATGCTCTTGACTGAGCAGCTATGACAGTAGTGTGACAGGATTTACCATGGATCACCAGCATCCTGCACCTTACAGGGTCCTCTCTTCCTCCTACACCCTGAGCACAGCAGCCTCAGCCTCCCCTATGTACTTCATCGGACTGCTGTAGCTCCAAGCAACTTATTACTTTGACAATTAAACATTATTACATTTAATTAATAAGTTCCCTCAGAGCACACACACATATGCATGGGCTTTCTCCTGCAGCTCTGTACAGGTCAACAGATTATTGGCCTGGGCTGTTTTGACTTTCAAAACTTCCCGCCTGATGGGCTGTTCCTGGCAGGGCAGGAGTAGGCAGCAATTACGGGAATCTATGTCAGCGAAGCCATTACTTAACCCTGCACCGCTCACACCCTTGGCCAGCTGCCTGCAAGGTTCCTCCCTTCGCCTGCCATCCAACAACATGTAAAGAAAAAAACACCACCAAAAGAGAAAAGATAATAAAGAAAAACCCACGAGGCTTCGAGCAAGAAGTCTCTGTGACCCTGAAGAGCCATTCATGGAGAATGTGACAGAGTAAATGCACAGGGAAAGCTGTTTTAGAATAATTGACAGCTGAGGACATAGGAAGGGTCAGAGCATGAGAAACGTTTGAATTGGAGGCACTGTTTCCATCTAGAGTCAACATGGGGCTTGGGGATTTTTTAGCTCTTTCCTTCTCCCCAGGGACCCAACCATAACCAAATCAAAGGTAACACAGAGATGTCAATGTCATGATTCAGATATACTGGTTTTGAAGTTCTTGGCTGAGACACCAACTTCCTGCATGACCTTGGGCAAGTCATTCAACCTGTGTTGCATGTCAGCCTCTAATCCATAAGGGAAAGACAATGCCTTACAGGCAGGTTAGTAGATTATTAATGACTGCAAATAGCTATGATGATAGGAGGCTGAGAAGTGATCAGGGAGATAAGAGATCCATCCACCTCCTGCAGGATCCTGATCCCTTGGGGATTCTCTGAGATCAAAATTCCCATAAATAAAATGGCCACTGTCTAATTAGCAGTGATTTCTAGCTATGCCTCAGCCTCTTATACTGTCACTGTGTTTATCATTGAAATATGGTTAAATCAGAGTAAGACTGTGGGTTCCTTTCTACACCAAAAAGGTTCTCCAACTGTTGGGAAGAGAAGACACCTTACCCAGCTCTTTGGCCCTCACCTTCCCAAATTCACACACATTTCACATCCCTGCCTTCCTCCAGCCCTCTCCTGCTAGAAGAAATGCAAACATCTATAACGTCCTGATTATGGAGAGTGGTTAAGCAGTAACATTTGAAGACTAGGAGGGCAAGCAGATGCTCTCTGAGCCATTTTCAGGTTTAATCTTCTGTTCAAAGTACACAGCATTTAAAAAAAAAAAAACACCTAGAAGTGGCTGTCATTGTGGGTAGCCTGGAGGTTTCATGTGAGGACCCCCACCTTGCCTAGTTCATCATAGCTATGGCACCGTAGCCCTTGCCCAAACAGCTCAATCACAGAGACATCACTTTCCAGGGAGAGGCGAGAAACCTCCCCAGGGAGATGACTGATTTCCAACCCAACTGCAGGGCTGCCCCCAGCTCCCAACACTGTAGCCAGTCCCTGCTCCCAGCATGGGTACCCACTTTAGCAGAGCTGGCCCTTCTCCAGCACAGAGTAGGCCTCCTTCATACTTTATTAAAGCTCAGAAATCTTTCCTTCAACAACCTGTTTTGATGATTAACTTTTCTGACCTGCTCCAGTCAGGAACAGGCTCGGCAAATTTGTAGCTGCTGAGTTCTCAGCTTTAATTTTTGGCTGTACATGCGGTATGATTACTCAGTGGGCATGTTTATAACCAGCAAAGATGTCTTACCAAAAGAGTTATGATACATGAAGTCATATGTTGGGAAAAATACACAGTAACTAGTTGTTAATTAATAACTTTGTTCAATTACATGCTTTGACCTTCACCCCCTTGAGCTGAATCCCTAAAAATAGTCATATTTGCTTTCTCTTCTTGTTTCAGAAAGCATCTCAACTTGTGTTTTTTACTTTTTTAAAAAATAAAGTCAGTGAGAAGGCTCCAGTCCTGCAGTGCACAACAGTGTGCTGTGCTGACCCAGTACATGGTATCCCACTTGGGAGCAAACCTTGCTGCAAGTTACAGGATCATGACTAATTTCACATCACTTCAACTCTGATGCTGTCTGAAGCAAGAAATCATTACAGCCAAGTTATAGAAAACAAATATTTAGGTTCGAAGGGATGGATGAAAACACTCCCAAGCGCAAACATACATCTCCCATTTTGAGATCCCAGCCTTCATTAGACTTTAAATCACCAATCAGCCAATCACAGGGCAGGAGAAAAACCCACAGTAGCATTTCATGTATCCAGGCTAATACTGGAATAATTTCGGAAGATTTTGCCAGAAAGATGAGCACAGCATGTGAATTTGCACCTTTTTTTTTTCAGGAGAGCTCCTACTAACATATGTTGTTTGTATTTCTGTTCTGCCTAGCAGACTTCACCATTAGCCACAATATAGCTGTCTCAGCAATTTTCTTATCCTCTTGGACAGCACATCTTAAAGTCTCAAGCCAAGCTTTTGGAAGTAGCTAATGATTCTGCTGTTCTCCTGAACGTACCTTAGAGGGACACAAGTTGCAAGAGCCAAGTACTGAGTCCCCAAGGAGATCCCTCTGATTGGGCTCTCAGAGCAAACCTAAAGTCCATGGGTCTTTTTTTTTTTTTCCTTTTCAGTGCTCCAGCAGCCCATCACAACCTTGCTTTGGAACCAAGAATATTTTCTATCTCTTTTTAGCTTCTATTATTCAAAGAGTCAAGAAAAGTGAAAATTTAAACAGAAACCCATAGACTTTGGCTTGGCACATTCCTACAGCATTCATCAGTGAGGAGGGGAGGAGTGCATGAACTGAAACCACCATGGCCAAGCAGGAGGTGTTGCAACAGCAAGCTCACTCATCTCAGTGCTCCAGGCATGCCCTCGCTCCCAAACAGCTCCTGTGCGCACCATGGCAACTCTTTCTTGAGTATCGGTCAGGGGTGGTGCTTCCAGCCTGGGCTCCATGAAAAGGTGATGGGGGGGGAGAACAGGAGTTAAAGGGGAACAGAGAGGGTCCCAGAGGAGTATAGTCACTGTGCTCACAATGGCATCGCTGTCAGCAGCCTAACGCAGGGGGGACCTAACGCAGGGGGACTTCCCTTCCAGTGCTGGCATGGGACACCAATGCACCTCACACTAAAGCATCCTGTCCCTGCTGTTGGGCAGCAGCAGCATATGTGTTTACCCAGACCCCTCTGCCAGCATGCTGTTAGTCCCAAGAGGGGCTTTAACAGGATACCTGTGGTTGGGAACACTCCTCTCACCCTCATTGAAGGTGTTAACCCACCCTGGCAGGACTCTGCACTGCCACCGCTGCCATCCCAGGTTAAGAAAGCAAGTTGCTTCCTCCTCCTCCTGGCCCCATCTCCAGATTACAGAGATGTACAGTGAGCCAAGTATGTGTCAGCAATAAATGGAGGTGATTAGGAGCAGCATACCACAGGCCAGCACAGAGTCACCCTCAGCAATTTAAACAACATGCTGAACACAAGGGTGATTTCTCCCGAAACAGACACCACCAGCCAAAACTACCCCAACAGTTCTGCTGCCTGCTGTTGTGCTTATTTAAAATCAGTCCAGATTTCAGGCTGAGATCATATTCATAGGTTAATGTACAGAGCCTCAGGCAAGCAAACAGCAGCAGGAGAGTTTACACTAGGGGAGGGAGGAAGGAAGGAAGATCACCTGGGAGAGGAAGAGCAGTCAGTCACCCCTATAAGCACAGGCATCAAAAATTGTTCTCTTAAGCTGTAGCAAGTCTGACACACCAGGGCTACACACATTTAATGAAATGCAGAGTAAAGAAAGTCAAATCAATCATCTTCTGCTCACGAGAGGAGAACAGAATTTCCCCTTCACTGCAGCCAAGCAGCACTACTCAAACAGGTTGAGCTCACACAGATATTCAGTGCTTAGACCTGAAAGATTTATTTGCAGATCAAAGGGATTTTGGGGGGCACACCTATCCATACTCCTGCCCAGGACAGGTTGACTAGCTCGACTCACTGTCTTGAATCACAACTACTAAAACACTTTGTCTCCCCTCAGATCCTACCAAACATCAGTGAAAGCATATTGGGAATGCTCCTCTTTTATAACAAAAAGAAGGCCCAGTCTCCAAACACCTCCTGAAGCAAGATTTTTTTTCAGAAGGAAATAAAAGCATAATTACACAGTGACAGTAGTTATCTCTGTTCATAGCTACTACCAGTTCAATGGGCACAAGCAAACAGTAGAGGTAGCTCATGTTAATTAGCAGATATCCCTTCAGAAGCCAGATGAGTTCATTTATCACTCCATGGATGGCTTAAAATAAAACAATTAAGTGCACCAAAGAAACTGCAGTTAAGTTGACTCAAGTGATTCACAAAAACTGAGAAAAAATTAAAGAAAACTTCCCTGAGTGATTACACACATCAACAAGCATGGTACCAGCACAAGACAAGGCACTTGCTTCCTGGAGAGCAATTGCAGAAACAAGGAATAACCATACCTTTTGGTTTCGTTGCTTTTGTCACCACCTGCTTACAGAACCAAGGACAGAATCAGTGCACAAGCACATTCTTAGCCACAGAGGACAAGTACCATCACAGCTTTCCCACCAACATTCCCCCCCTCAAGACAAGAGAGGATAATGTTTTCCAGGCCTTTTATACCCCAAAGGAGGCACAGGTGATTTTCACTTCTGTAGGGTGTTAATGCAAATACCCACAGCCTCTTCCAACTTCCTCAGCCTACTGCTGCTTTGCTCTCTCAAGGAAGCCCAGCTGATCCTCCTGGCATCCTTCACCCCACTTCATTTAAAGAAGCAGCAAAGTTTACTGGTGACTTACTAACAAATGAGAATAATGGTGGGATAACAGGAAAGAGAGCCTAGAACTGCTCAGCCCTATCAGAAGAATCTGATGCCGTTAAAGATAGATGATGCTATTTTTTTTTTCCTGAGCTGGAGGTGGGTAAGCCTCCACAAGCTGTGTCCTGTTTTGCTGGATTCAACAAAACCCAGCCCATTGACTCTAGCAGACAAAGAATCTGTCTCCATAGGAGTATAACCAATTTAGCCTTTTTTTAACACAAACTGTTATAATCCAAATAGCACAAACTCTCCAGTCCATCATCAACTACCAATTCTATATTCTCCCATCTCTGGATCTCTTTGAATTAATGGTCAGAGTAATTAGTGTGGCTTGGTCAAGGAAACCTGCTAGCGATGTGTACCCACAAACACAAGTGCTCGTGCACACACATTAAGCGAACCAACAGGGTTTAGCATCATAATGATAAACACTGAGACAATCAGCTATGACAAAGCAGTTTTTCATATCTTCCTTAAAAAAATAAACAGACCTTTCAGGCTTTGTGTGTCATATCAGATGTAGAAAACAAAGGTACTCGTGACTAAAGTTCATGTCCACTAACTGGAAAGCATTATTAGCCAGCCACACCTGAAAACTAGAGTAAGACATATAAAATATTACCCACAGGTTCTGGTACGCCTCTGGCAGGTATCAAAAGTCTCGTGATTTTTACTATTTTTCTTAACCCTGCCAAGTATCATGCAATTAAGACAATCTGGACTCTCATTAAAATGAAATTAAGTTCCCAGTGCTCAGAAGTTCTTCAAAGCTGCTATCTTTTAAAAATCAAAATCAAAGGCAAGTGAAACCCGAGTATGTAAAAACATGTATGTTTGAATTGGTCTCAAGGTTTTTGAAGGCCAACTGCTAATTTGTGTGTGTGTTGGTGACAGAAATACTGTCACCAACAGTGTAAAGCACTGTGGGATACACAACGCACTTCTCATGGTCGAAGCCCAGAGCTAAACATGGGTGTAAATGACAGAGGACATATAACCCTGCCCAACGCCGAGGCTTAAAATCATTACAAATATGGAATCTGTTCTTCTAGCCCATAAGAACTGTCCAGTTGCAAGAAAACTGCCCCAGGAAGCAAAATACTCAGAGGCCAGATGTGCTCCAATGCTACTGCTTGGACACCCTAGGTGTGGGTAGGGGAATACTACAACTAGCCAAGCCCACAAGATGCCGGTGGTTCGGGAGCTGTGAATCAGCTGGCATGAACGCTGGTGTGAATCAGTACCTGCACGGAGACACGAGCCCGAGCGCAGGGCACTCAAATCCACTCTTTAATCTTAGGTTTGATGTTACTAATGCTCATGCTTTCCCTGATACTAAAAAGCTCTGATAATAACTGGAACAAGCCATGGTGTGCAAGCAAGCATTCCCAATACTCCTTGTCACATAAGGTCCATCCACTTTTCTGAAAACTCAGCCACACAGTCAGCAAGGAGAAGAACAACTACCCACGCCGTCTCTGTCAGCAGCGTGAATCACTGGTGGTGTGAAAGCCAAAGGCTCCCTGTCCTCTGCCAGAGAGCTGAGTGTCATGCCCTGCCTGCCACGCTGGCAGGGTCTCCACTGCATGTGCCGCCCCCTCCCTACCCCCATCCCCACATCAGCTCCTCACCACCAAGCTCCCTAACCCTCATCCTCTGCACCCGGGGAAGGTCTGGGAACAGGGATGAGACACACGGAGCGGTGGTTGACAGAGAGACAAGGCAGCTTTGAGTTTGCTTCCAGCATGAATTTCTGCAGTTTGGCTGCAACACTTGGTCATTAAAAGCACAGAAGTGGAAACTCCCTCCTGGGTCATCCTGTCCACTCTCCTAGGAGGAGGGCGCTGCCCAGCTAATGGCGGTTGTCTGGCTATCAGATATTTTGTTATTTATATTATTTAAAAATAAAATTTCAAGCAGAATAATCAACAAACATGCCGTGCCGAACTGACACTCTTCATACTTTCTCTAGTCATTTTTTTCAGTGATCTGTGAAAATCCATGGGAAAGGGAGCTCCTTCCCTGGGACTTTGCCCTCCCGGCTGCCTGCAGCTACCTCATACTCAGAGATTTCGTTCAAGCATTTATTCTCCATTGCACAACCATTTTCTTCACAGTGGTGATCTTCTAGCAATGACCCATGACTTCAGTAGACACTTTCCTAAACCAAAATCATGGGGTTTCGGGTGGTGGTGGTTACTTGCCTTTGTATATAATCTTCTAGGCTCTCACGCACCTTTGAGCTCTGTTTCTCCTCTGCTGGTAGCTTTGGGTTACCCAGACTGGAGGGAATGGAATAACCCAGATAAATGCAGAACAACAAATAATGCAGCCCCTAAACCCATTATGTTTAGAGCAGAAACCTACCTTTTCCACAAAAGAAAGAAGAAAAAAAAAATTGCAGATGCAGAACTCAAACAGTCCTATTTCTGCCTGTGAGATCTCAGCTGAGAGAATCCATCAGCAGTAGCACTGGTCAGCCTGGACACCTGGGTGTGAGCTGCTCTGTGCAGATGAGGTGGGTACCACGGGCCTTTCAGAACACCCAGAGGTTCTGGCACCTACAGTTGCTTCCCCTGCTGTGCTGCCAGATGTCAGAAAACCCATGGCAGATGCAAAAGCTAAACCACATTTTGGGGAGCCAACAGCAGTATACCATGTTCTTGCTCCAGAAGGCCACTGCAGATGAGATGTATCTTAGAGTGGCAGTTTTGATCCACTGCCCAATTCACTTGGAACAAAGACAGTTGTCCCTCCTTGGGGCGTCTGCAGCAAAGACAAACTGTGGGAGTTACACACCTCTGCCTGACAAGACAGACATTACCATCACCTCATCCAACCTGTAGCACTGTCCCATACAGTGCTACGCCAGTGTCCCAGAAGAAAGCAGAAGGAGAGGCGTGGCATGCAGGTCGTGGGGGGAGAAGAGGACCCCACACAGCTTCATTAAGATTGTGGAGGGATTTAGTGTGCAGCTCACCCTGCTTTTACTGGGGTGTAAGTATGTGCACCATGGAGGGAGCAGCCTGACAGAGCGCTGGCTGACACGACCTCAACACAGCGAGGCGGCAGCGCAGGACCACAGCCGTGGGGAGCATCTCCCTTCCTCGCCCCCGCAGCTGGCAGGGATGCTGGCAGCAGAGCATCCATCTCCTGCCTGGCAGGGTCGTCAGGAGCAGGGTTAATTCATCCCTCCCAACGACAGACAGAGGATGCAGCAAAAAACCAAGTGGGAACAGCACCCCACATCTCTGTTTGTTTTGGATGGCAGTGACCAAGGTTCAGAGTTTGTTTTCATTTCATTCCCCCCCAACGCTGAGAAGTCCCAGCACAGGGACAAGCCATGCCAAAATGGGAGGGTGTTTTACAAGCCTCTAGCTCAGTCTCCTCAGGAGTAATGATATATTTGATGAGGCAACAGCACTGAGCCTTGGCCAAGTGTGGTCGGGAAGTGGCATCCAGTGTCCAGCCCTGGCACCGGCCACAAGCATCACACAGCCTGCCAAGCCCATCTGCCCTGGCACCAGGCCTGATGCAGGGAAACAGCTGTTCTTGTGCAACCGAGGACTTGAGGCTGTCCACACCTCTGGTCCTCAACACCACCAATGCCTTCTCCACCTTCAGGGACTGCCAGGTCGTTGCTGCTGAGCTGATCAGAGCTGCGTTTTGAATGAAACTCCTCAGGGGGAAGGTCCAAGACCATCCCCGGGCAGGGGTCCCTCGCTCAGGGAGAGCTGGCTGCGTTTGATGCGATGCCAGCTACAAACTTCAACGGCGAGCAACAGGTTTAATCACCCAGCCTGACAAATCCCGCACAGGCAATCCCAGGCTAAGAGAGAGAGAGAGAGGGAGAGTGAGAGGTGTGGGACAATTATTTTCTTGGTGTGTGTTAGTAATAAAAGGTACAATGCCCAGGGAAAGGGGTTGTGCTGGGGTTTATGAAAAAAAGATTTTATCATCTTGCCCTGTGAGAAACTGGTTTCAAAATACTGATGTTTTTCAAGCTTCTCTCCAGAAGTCAATGAAGAAAGCATGTTAGTGGTCTCACATATAGTCACAGAGAAGAAAGCTGCTTCTGAACACACCCAGATTTTGAGAAAGCTTGGGATTTTATGACTCAGGTCCTTTTTTCCACCCCCATTCCCGCAGCCTAAAATGAGTAAACACCACTTGCAGTTGCTATGTGAGACGGTGTGTTTCCTTCACACATCATGGGTAAAATTCACGTACTGAGAGGCTGGGAAATGCACAGTTAATGACATAGTTCTTGCTGTAACTTCACATGTTTTGGTAAATTCAAAGAAAAATCATTCTAAGCCAAGCGCTGTACTTGTGATTCCAGCATCTACTCTCACAGCATCTTAATAAATAGTTTTTGACATTTCAGTAAGTGCTGAATCAGTGACAGGAGATAGTTACAGAGACCAGCATAACAACAGCTTGTTTATGAACATCTGTGTCATGTTACCAAAATTATTTCATTGTGGTCTGGATCACTTTTGTAAAGAGGATTAAATGAATGAGTCTGTTTGCAAGGGCATGTAGCAACAGGACAAGGAGTAATGGCTTTAAGCTGAAAGAGGGCAGGTTAAGATTGGATATTGGGAAGAAATTCTTCCCTGGGAGGGTGGTGAGGCCCTGGCACAGGGTGCCCAGAGAGATTGTGGAAGCCCCGTCCCTGGCAGTGTTCAAGGCCAGGTTGGACGGGGGTTTGGACAACCTGGGCTAGTGGAGGGTGCTTTGCCCATAGCAGGGGTTTGGGACTAGATGGGCTTTGAGGTCCCTTCCAACCCAAACCATAATGTGATTGAATCTGTGATTCTGTAATTCTATTAATACATTACTTTCCATTGCTGGTAGTGATAAGTGACAATAGAAACTAAAATTTAACATGCCATTTTGTGGTAAAGGTGGCAAATTAAGAGAAAACAAATAAAGTCTTCTTGGTCCAATATACTCAATCCAATTCCTTTTAATTTCTGATTATTATATCTACACTGAAATGATGCCTGTTTTTGTTTCTGGGGGGATCTTTTGTTGGGGCTTTTTGAGATCAATATGTCCCACTGACAAAGTTTGAGCTTCTGTTTATTTCATGGTAGGCCTGACTGAACTATGGTCCTTCCTATGGGCAGTACAGTATGCTGAGAATTTATCACCTTCCTCAAAAGACTTACCTAAACTTCGTGAAAACAATAATAAAACTCTGAGCACACTGTTGATGCCAGCACTTTCATCTAAGGCCAAATGAAACATGGATTAAGGTTTGATGGTCATTATTGCCCCTATTCCTCACTTCCTGTTCCATAGTCTCCCCACTCAGATGCAAACAGTGTGCATTATCCCGGGTTTGTCCTGGATTTGCTGAATATTATGGTCATGCCACAGGTCTCAGCAGGAGAGGCTGAAGTCCCTTGGCTTGTACAGCCTGGAGAAGAGGAGGCTGAGGGGAAACCTCATCATGGTCTGTGGCTTCCTGATGAGTGGGAACAAAGTGGCAGGCACTGATCTCCTCTCTTTGGTGACCAGGGATAGAACCCAAGGGAAAGGCATGAGGCTGCAACAAGGGAGGTTGAGGTTGGACATTATGAAGAGGTTCCTCACTGAGAAGGTGGTCAGGTACTGGCACAGGCTCCCCAGGAAAGTGGTCACAGCACTAAGCTTGACTGAGGTCAAGAAGTGTCTGGATGACACACTCAGTCCCATGCTCTGACTGAGCAGGCCCTTTGTGGAGCCAAGGCTTGGACTTGATGATCCTTATGGGTCCCTCCAACTCAGGAGATCCTGTGATTCTCTGATTATATCACCTGCATTGCCTATGTCCTCACTAATCACCGTGTAGCAGACCAAGATATATTTTATAACCTGTTATGAGAAAATTTTGTACATTATTCCATTTTCCTTGTCCTGGTCTTACTGGAAACCTTCTTGTTGCAGAATCATCACTCAGAAATACAAAATAATAATACCTGAGAAAATTATTTGCAGTGTTTGGACTGTTTATAATTTTTTCTTAGTGGCATACATACAGACAATTCACATCAGGGCTGGATTATCTAAACTGCCCAGTACTACTGCTTTTTCCAGCTTGAATGCCGCTGAATGGGAGGTGCTCATAGCCATGAGGCACCACCTCTGCCACAGGACAGTTAGCCTGGTATGCACAAACAAGGAACTATCTTTATGGGAGGGCAAGGCAGAGCATCCTGCAGTGGATGAGGATCTCACTGGCATCTTCCACGTGTCAGCATAACTATTCACCTGCAGGTAGTCAGTTTATTTTTAAAGGACCGCACACGGCTGCTACATGCGGAGGCGGTAGCTGAGGGACCACGGGAGGTACTTGAGCACACATGGCCTTGCAAAATCCTTTGCAGAGGGGCCAAAATTGCTCAAAATCTTGAAGTAACCATGAAAAGCCGATGTGTAAGATGACTATTCACCTCTGACAGTACAAGGGAGAAGACTTTCAGGGAGAAGGCAACCAGCAAAGGGCAGTGGGACCAGGAGGCCAGCAGTGCCTGTGCAGCCAAGCAGGTCAGAGACTGATGGGGCTTTAAGGTGCTGGTGCAAACAGGGTCATGCTGCAGATGTGGGCTGTCATGCATGGTGCCAGCATGCACCACCGCTTGCAAGGAGACCATCACATGGAGACAGCCCAACCTCCCCGCCACACCCCACTCTCCAAAAAACCCAGCAGAGACTCAGCGAGGGGGAAGGCAGCAGGTTTCAACTCCCCCTTTAACTCCAGCCCTCTGAGAGCTAGCCCTGGCACCAGGCAACACAGCTCCACAGCTGCCCTGCCTCCTCACCCTGACATCGTCACCACCTTGCTCCTGCCATCGCTCCCCGTGGGCAGCGGGAGATGGAAGCACTTCTCTGGCTTGGAGTGGTTAAAGGGCTATGAAGGGAGGGGGCACAGGTCTTCTTCCTCCCTTCCCCTTTCTCCCCAGAACAAGACAGACCACATCTGCAGCTAGAGGAGAAAAGGGTCCTGGGCAAAAAGCACTGTCTGGGAGTCAACAATTCTACCTGGAACTTCTGTTTATTTATTTTATCAGATACTTTAATTGTCTTTGGTTTGTTTATCACTCTAACCCATATAGATAACATTCTAACTCACATTATTCACAGTCACAGGTCTGATCACGCCCTGGGCAAGCGCTTTGTTATTTGTGCTTGAGTGCAATAAAGATGGGATTTTTTTGGTCAAACCATGAGTGCTATCCACCCAACTGCTGCAAAGGGTGCAGTAGTTTTGCACTAAAAGGTTTTACAGCTTTGTGAAAGCAACTATAAAATAAACAAACAAACAAACAAACAAGGAAACAAAACCAATCCTGACCCTTGTAACAGCACCTCTAACCCCTGAACTGGAATGGGAGGCCCCATTTAGGAGTCAGTAGAGAATCTGGGCTCTTTCATGATTGCCACTGTCCATCCCATACCCAGAGTCTGCATGTCTCAGGACATGCCTGTCCTAAGTCCAAGCACACAGTGGTGTTGCCAGAGCTGGAGCACAGACTTAAGACCTGACCTGTTTTCAGCTCTCCGAGGGCAAGGGCAAGGACCACCCTGCAGATCTCGCACCCCATCAGGGTGCCAGGCTGAGGCATAAGAAAAGTGATACCATCACCTGCAAAACATCCACTGCCCCAGACTGCTGAAGCCCCAGTTTAGGCAGTTTGACCACCAGCAGCTGTTCAGGTAAAGGTCTGCAGTTCCATCAGAAAAATAATCTATGCAAAAGCTGAAAAACCTGGGGAAAACACCTGAAGGCTCTCAGGCAATGGGGTTTCCAGATTCCACTGGGGCTGCTGATTGATAGCACATGGCTGTTATTCACCCTCTCACAGGAGCTGGGTCTGATGTTAGCCCCAAATGTGACAAGTTTTGAGGGGAAGGCTGGCAGTAAGCAAGGTGGGAGCACTGGCAAAGCACCACACCAAGGAGACGGGGACATGGGCAGATTTGGAAAGTTGGGTCCAATCCCTGCCAACAGCACAGTACCTGGGAGCATGGTGCTTCAGGGAGCCCATTGTCAGGTGGGTTTTCCCCAGCAAAGCACATTCTCTCTTCTCACCACCTTTCCCACATCTGGCAGGCTTACCACTGAACATGCCTCCGACAAGGCAGAGCTCTCCCTTTTCCCTCTGAAATGCACCTGAGGAGTATAAAAGTGGCTTGTCAGACAGCTAGATACCATCAGAACCTACAAGATAATTCAAACACAGCTTTGATCCAACCTCTTCCTATCTCTCACATCAGCGTATGTCATGCAGCGAGGTTTGCTGCAGGCCAGCTGTCAGGGCTAACAGTCGGAGATGCACTGCTCCAGCCGTAGCTGAGCTGGAGCAGAGTGTGTCTCCTCCACCCTGCCAGCACGATAGAACCTCAGAGCCAGCTCCTAACCCACTGGTAACCAAAATGGTCCAGAAGAACTTCTTACATATGTGGGGTTGTTTTTAAAGCAGATCTTTCTGACTGAACTCGCTTGCAGAGCCTACCTATCTATTTACCTGGCACGTAAGATAACAGAGGCAAGGGGCTGGGCTGATTAATTCCTCACCCCATGTGTACTTTACTCCAAAAAAAGTGCATTGTGCAGTGGCTCAAGAGGAAGAGAGGGGAGAAGCCATGGCTAAAACCACAACAAAACCAGTATCACTTTTGTCCCCACTGTCCGGCCTGTGTGAGCAACAAAAGCAGAAAGCTCTGAGCTGGGGAGTCCATGAAGAGTTATAAATAGAACCCTGCTACACCTGTCAGCAGCGGGAAGCAAAGAGGAAGGCTGCAAGTTTTACAGGAGTTACAATTAACTGAAATCAAGAGTCAGCTGGTCAGATTGGCCCCACCAGGTCAGGAGTCCCCTCTGAGGGCAGCACAAGGGTGGTTGCTCGCTTGCTTGCCCTCCTCCTGCTCACTGACTCCGTGGCCGCAAGCCACCGGCACAGAGGCAGCCCAGCACTGTGTGGGTACATGAGTGCACTGGCAGGTTTGGTGTAAATGCAGCCTGTGCAGGACCTCTCTCAAGAGCAGAGGCCATTCTGGGGTCTCACCTCCTGCAGCAGCCCAGGAGCAGCCTAGGATCAGGGCACACCCACAGTCAGGAGTCCAGTACCTACACCCTCCCAGCACAAGGTGACTGGAGGCCCAAAAACATTCCCAGTGGGAGCAGCCTTTCTGCTGAAGCAAAAGGTATTAGCATGATATGACAGTGACAATGCTTTGCTAAACAGTATCTTACTCAGTTTTCCAGTGCTCACAATGTATCTCATTGTTCCCCACATGCAGCTCTGCTGGTTGAACCCACAGAAGGCTTTGCCTAGGTGGTTTCTAAATACCTTCTCTTTTCTGCACCCTGCTTCAAGAGCTCAAGAAATGTTGGTTCACACACACCCAGATTATTACACAACGGCTGTGTTGTTTCAAAAGCAATCAAAACAGTGAAATCAATTCGATGTGATTATAGGTGGAAGTTGGAAGATTAGACGATCTTGTGACGAAGAGCAGACATAGGTCTGCGTGGAACTGAAGCTTACCCCAGGCAGGAGGCCTGGGAAAAGGGGTGATGTAGCCACCACCAGTGCCCACCATGGCTGAAGTCGAAGCTGGTGCAGGAGATCACGTCTCCCTGACAGAGGAAAGGCCAGATGGTTTGAGCCCTGCTGATGCGTGCTCCAGGTGGGATGGCATAGGTGTGCTGTCCCAAAGAGCATGAAACAGTGGCTTCTTGGAGACATGCATAGTTTTCCATCTTAATTCCACACAAAAAACAGCTGAAGGAACGGGTTTGATCCTAACTTCAAACTGTAGGGACTGAAGGGAGTTGTTCTGCTAACAACTGCTGTAACCAGTAGTGGCTGTGGCTGTAAATCAAGGCTGTTTCTGTTTTAACATATCAGTTGAACTGGGGTAGAAACTAAACTTTGCTGCTTTCTCCCTCCACCCACTCTTCCCTAGGCTCAGTGTCGTGATCCAGTTTAAACACATTCAGACACTATGGATGGAGCTGTCAGTCAGCAAAGCCAAGAGTGATTTATCTGGGGAAATGACTGGCACTGCAACAGCTTCAGGAGAGAGTTCATTCACAGATGCAGATTGTTTATAAAGGCAGGTTACTCCTTCCTACCTTGGCAGGCTGTACTGCACAAAACAAAGGAAGCATACTAAGATAGGGAAACATTTTCTGGCAGAAGAGAACACCTTGACAGCTGTGCATGATCCCCCACACTTGGCCGGGTGAGCCCATGTACAGTGTCACCCAGCAGATTATGCCACATTCACTGCCTTGCCTCCAGCCAGGAGGGTGCTATGTGCCAGTCTGTGCCTCACAAACTCACATCTAACCTAAGGGCTGACAGAGGCCCCTTTCTGCCAGTGTCCTAATAACACAGCTTACTGCTAGTCTAGGAGAGAGAGGACACTAACACAAAGGGGTATCAAAAGAACCTCAGGAGGCTTCCGAGTTGCTGTAATTCATAATTCCATCTCAGTGATGTAATTGGGTTATAAATAATCTCTTTGTTTCCACTCCAGTTACTTTCAGCTTCACTGGTGCCAGACCAGTCTTGCATCTCCCAGGTACCTCAGAAAGACAATTAGCGCACCAGAAGACAAAGATGTTTTTAAAAATAATTTCCACACCATCTCTAGCGATAACGCAGTCGGATGTTGTACAATCAGTTTTATATTCCTAGTAGCTTACTTTTTGGAAGCAAAGTATAAACATTTCCAGCATGCACACTTGCAAGAAACATGCTTGCAAAGCACAATCGCTTCCTATGAGAAAAAAAAACACCCCAACACTCTCTTCTTTAAATGGGCAAATGACGTACATTTCCTCTTCCCATACCACAGCAAAGGCTTACACATGCTTGTCACGTACACACAAATAAACACTCACATGTGTGAGATCCACCACAACCTGAAAAGGAAAGTGCCATAAAAAGACCCTATAGTAATTGGGCAGCACTTCACGATGTAAATGAGTGTGTCTCAGGAAAGCTGTGAGCCTTCTTGTCTTGTTTTGCAATGCTAACCACATGCAGACGCACACGCACAGCAAACTACTTTTATGTCAGCTCAGCTCACCTTCCATAAAGGCTGGTGGTAAAGCCCTCACTGACGTCCATCAAGTCAGGGACTGATGAGGTGAGAGCTGATGAAAGTTTTGAATAGCCAGAGAAAATGTTGATTTAAAGAACTTAATTCTTCACATCTTAAACAAATGCTTGTTTCCCTGGGAAAAATCATCAGAGCCACTATTCTGAGAAAAAGCTCCTTTCTTCTTCTTGAAGAAAAAACTCCTTCCTTCTCCTTTGTCCCTGTCCTCAGGACAAAAGGATTCCTCTGTCATACAAGAACCCATCTCAACTCCCAGTACAGGCAACAAAAAGGGATATGTAGTTTTGGGGCACTCTGTCTCACCCCAAAGTAAAGGTGTAAAATAGGTCAGATGAGTCACTCCCCAAAAACACATCTTTCTGTCTGCTGATGGTAGGAGAAGGCTACCATGAGAAGCTCCCACATAGACCTTGGAAATGGACCATGCCCAATCCCCATGGGGATAGCTCAATTGCCTTGTAGGAAGTCTCCTGTTCAGATCTAAACCCAGAAACTAAACCCAAGGTCACAAACAGGGTGCACCTTCCCTCCACCAGACAGCTGAGGAAGACTCATTTTTTACTTCACTGTACATCCCACCACCATCTATCCATAGCCAACCTCCAAGGTACTGCCATAGGGAGGCAAGAGTTTCCTCCCTGGCTTCTACATTCTTGCTCCAGAGGCAGACAAGCACAGGCTTAATACAGGGTAATGTGAACAGTGATCTAGTCAGCTTTCCAGTCCCTGGGGACATGCTAGTCCACAGTTTTGTTTCTTGCTAAAGCTTTTCTTCCACTGCTGCACAGCCTTTTCAATAACTTAGTGAATTGCTTCTTAAAAAGGATTTAGGTCCTTGCCCTCATTACAGTGCTTGAGAGACTGATCCAGAACTTCAGTCCTTGAATGTTTTTACTAAAGCCTGAACTCCCTTGTGACCAATTTCTAGCCAATTGGGTTTGTGCCAGCAGTGTCATTTAACTTTGATGTTGCTTCTCCCACTGCGATTTTTGCCCTGTCCCTGCTCCTAAAAGCATATTTATAAATCATTAGTGCCTCCAGTTCCAGAAGCCAGCTTCTTTTCATGACTTTCAAAGAAAAGCTGTTTCTCACACGAGTAGCACCTGTTCCTATTTAAATAATTAATAAATCCTTCTGGAGCATGGCTAACCAAAGCTAATATAAAATATTTCATTGAAGAATGCCTGTAGAAATGTACCAATGATTCCCTGCCTCTATTCAGAAAAAAAAAAAAAAAACAAAAACCAAACCCAACCCTCCCCTGGCATCACATTGATGGTTGCAGTCTCACTGAACAATGAGCCTAAGCCTCTTTCTTCCTTCAGCTCATCCCTTCACAAGAGGAGCTGCCACCAAAGGAAAGCTGAGCATAGGACAGTCTCACTGCTGAGCTCTAATTGAAGTGCAGGGACAAGGAGAGACTGAAAGGCCCGAAAGCTGGACACTGGAGGAGATGCCCACATTAGCTGCAGGAGCAGCGCTGTGAGATTGGGCGCTCCAGAAGCACACCTCCCTCTGCCACACAGCCCCTTACTCCTTTCACTCCTCATCTCCTAGCCCAGGTTCTGGGGGGGTTTCCACCCAAAAGAAGTGTCACAGTCACAGCTGAATCACTCCTATTGTCCCTGCTCCTCACAGAGGTGTGGGGGCAGGCAGCAAGACCTCCAGCTGTGCCATGCATCCCTGCCAGGCAGTCAGGCACCTCGACTGGAGGAGACATGACCTCATGCCACCTCCTCTCACACCTTCCTGTGGGTTTCCCCAGGAAAAAGGATAAAGTTAGCACGTATACATGGAACAAACACTCATTCAAAGGACCCTCACTCCCCCTTGTTTCCTTGCAAGTCAGCATGATTCAGCCCTCAGCGCCTTGTTTATTTTGCTGGTTGAGAGACCTCTCTCTCCTCAGCGATGCACAAGGAGAGCACAGGGCGTGGCTCAGCCTTTCCAACATGTCTGCTCCTCCCTGTGGCACTGGAGGCAGGGCACCTCCTGCCCTCAGCCCCGCACACAAGTGCCACCAGGGTATCTGGCTCTTCCCCAAAAAAATAGGGATGAGGTCTCCCAAGCTGCATCAGGCACCGAGGGCAGCACATGCTGAAGGAGAACGTCCTTCACTTCAGACAGGCAGAGACAGACAGAGGGAAAGACGTGGTGCTGTCCAGGCTGAGCTTCCCATCAAGGCTCCCAGGCTGTAAAGTCTTTTGATAAAGCATCTCTCACCCCAGTGAGCTTTCTACAGGGTCAGTAATTAATTCCTTTTATGCCCCTGCTTTCCACCAGGACATGATAAGGACAGAAGTACAGTTATAACATCCAAACCCAGTTGCCCTCTGGGGACTTTTATTTAGATAGAGAGCAAACAGTACTTTTTGCTTGATGGCCTGGATTCTCATCAGGAGAAAAGAAAAAGGGTCTGGGAGGCTTTTCCAACTGTTTTGCCCCAAACCACCTGGTTTTATTCCTCTCTGTAGAAAAATGCAGCTAGCATTTTCAGGTTTGAGGCCGAGCAGCACGTTTCACCAGCTCTCCTTAACACAACTCCTGGCGATGCAAGTGGAAGTTGCCGAGTTTGGGTTTTTTTTTTATAAAAGGTGACATAAGTGTGAAAAACGAGAGCATTTAATTCCAGTTATAACTGCAAGAGTTCTGCAGTGTCATTTGTTTTCCTCAGTAATATCCAAGTACTTTTTTCTTCCTGTGCTCCATCCAAAATCTACTTGAGTTTTCATATGAGGAAAACAAAGTAGATGTAGTAATGCAAAGATAAAAACCTCAAATCAACCACTATGAGAGTTTAATGGTGCACAGAGGCAATCTCATACAAAAGTGTCTAACCTATGCCATTATCCCCCCATTAAAAAGTAATGAGGTGGGGGAAAAGAACCACAACAAGATATTCATAGCATTGGGTATCATAGGAAGCGAGATTAGCCCACAGCACAGATATCAGCAGCGTGAATTAATGAGATTCTCCAGTGGAACAACAGAGACCCCTGTTTCTGATCCTCAGCTAGATTAGCACTGCTCTGTGTACATCAAAGGAATCATATCTGATAGGCAGTGCTACCAATCCCAGCTCCACCACCCTTTTTCCAGTTTACAAGAAAAAACCCAACTGCATTTGGAGCAAGCTGCTTCCAGCCTACTCAGTTCCACCCCATGCCACTCCTACTTCCATTAATGAACCCGGACAAGGTGTCTTTTGTTTTACAGCCCAACAGCCAGGACAGCTGCCTTCCAGAGAGAAAAGGGGCAAAGATAATTTGTATCCAAGATGAGGCATTGTGAAATAACTTACAAGTCTCGATACATAGAATTTTTGTATTTCATACCCGCCACCGGTCAGCTGCGGCTGATGACTGGCAGCAGTTTGGTAGCTGTAATCTGGAGTCAGGCAGGAATTCCAGTGGTGTCTGCAGCAGAGCAAAGCTTGTTAACATCACGTCCTGTGCAGCCTCCATCATCCAGCAAAGGGTTTCAGCAGGAGCTTTGAATAAAAGCATGTAAACTGTCAACAACGTGCTCAAGAGGATGAGTGAGCCTGGGACACAGAAGAAGGTATATTTTTAATTAGAATATATTGCTTTATTCTACTTGAACCTTCTGTCTCCTTAGACAGAGAAATGAGGATAACCCTTTGGATATTTTTCTGGAAACAAGGAAATGAAGCTGAGAATGAAGATGTTTCCTTGCCAGAAGCATTCCACTGAACTATTTCCCTGGCTCCAGCAGCAAACTTCCATGGTCCTGCAAAGTCTATGGTGCAGGTAACCACTGGCTGAGGACAGTAGCTTTACTGATACAGCTAAACCACAGCTGGTGTAGAAGATTTGTGGTTGTAAGAGCACTGTTACACGAGCCCTAGGCACCCATGCCAAGTGAACACCCATATAAAATGCATCTTCTCGTTCTTTTGCTACATTACCATCATAGGCTCACAGGCCACTGTGTCTTTAAAAAAAAAACAACCCACATGTAAAGGGAGTGTTGTGGGAGCTCAGCTCACAGCTGCTGTATAAAGCAGGGCAGCAGAGACTTTTGTAGCTGAAAAAAATGAAAGGAAATATTTTGCAGACACTTTGTTGTCTGCAGTTCATTTGTGGGGCAGTCCTGATTCCCCTAGAATGTGTTAGTCATCCCATTTCTTCTACCGCAGGGCTGTCAAAACAGCTTCTAGCCCTACAGTTATTTGCAAACAGTTCTGTTCAACTTTTAATAATTCATTAACATTGTTTTGTCATGTCAGCATTATTTCTGCTTTTGTAGTCTCTCGCTGAGGCATTCTGAAAGGAAAAATATGAATAATGATCAATAAACAATCGCACCACGACGACAGAAATAAAAGCTGGCAGCCATGCACAGACCCAGGTATTCATCTGAATGAAAGGCAGCTTGCTGAGCATGCAGGCAGGCACCATGCAACCTGCCTGGAGCCATTGCCTCTCCCTGCAAACCTGGCCACTACTTCACCCCTGGTCCTACCCAGGGGCACCACCATGATCACAGCAGGGCAGCAGCACGTGGCTGACTCCTCGCTGACATTTCAGTGCATGTCTCACCGTTGCTCCAGCGACGGGTCCTTGCTATCCAGATACAAGGATGTTCTGCAGCATGGACGGGAGCCAGACCCGGGTTGTAAGGCTGCCATGTCTCCCCATTCAAATTCAGGTGGTGGCCACCTGCTTGCTGAAGGTGGCCCCCTGGACAGACTGTCATCACTGAGAAATGCCTGGTTGGCAGCTTACCAATTCAGACTGGGCTGGCAGGGACAGAATTTGGTGCTGTTACAAATGAAGAAGACCTACATAGAAAAAAAAAACACAAAAACCCCAAAAACAAGAACACCGAAACACAATCCCTGGAAAATATTCCTATTGCATTTTGCCCATTTTTCATTCAGTTTTCTAAGGAAATGAGGCTTATGCAACTAGGATCTACCTCTAGCCTTCTTCAGACATCTGCCTTCTTTTACCCTCTTACCACCCCTTCACCAAATGCAGCCAAATTTCACCAATGCCAAGCTTTCAAAAACACAGCATTCCCAGCAGTTTCTTGAGGAGGCAACCAGTGACAGGAGGGAGAGCAATGATCCCCAGGTACCCCCAGTCAGCACAAAAATAAAAAAAAACCATCACAAAGCAGTTGCTAGCCAGGCAGCTTATCTCCAGGATCCTTCCCTCAAGCACAGGAACCAATTCAGCCAGGATGCCTGCTCCATCCCAGGCCCCAGCACAGCAAACCAGAAGACACAGAGCTGTAGGAAACCAGGTTTCACCTGCTCTGGAAGTGGGTTACAGTGAAGCACATCACAACCTGGTTGCAAGCAAGTGGTAGGTATGTGGCTGTACAGCAGAGTGGGTCGTCAACAGGAACTGCTCAGAGCATGCACTGCCTGGGTTTCCACCACAACAGAGACAAGGTCTGCTCCGTGGCAGGGGGCTTGGTTTCCTACTGCTGCTCACAAACACTCAGAGGAGAGGGATGACAGGATGTTTGGGAGAGCAAAACAACCCAGCTTTATGTACGTGGCGTGATGTCCCATCGCTTTAGTGAAAAGGCGCAGGGATGGGGAGCAGGAGGAGAAGAACTTACCAAGGGGAAGCGCAGCTGGCAAGTGTCTAGTTAAACAGTCGCTTCCAGTCTGCTCCAGTTCAGGCCCATCAGATGCAAAGAGGCAGCCCAGAGAATGGCAGGCACTCCCGTGGGACAGACGGTCCTGCACAGAGCAAAATTACTTTGGAAAAGGTTTTGGAGGAGAGTCAGTGACTGCCATACACAGTACAATGCTGCATTGAGATGTCCAAAAAGAAAACTAAAATACCTAATTACTGGTTAGGACCTCTTAGAAGGTGCTTAGAGTAGCAGATGGAGCCATTTCCCAGTTATTTTTATGAATCTGAGCGACTTTGGCAGTTGGATACAGTTACTGTGGAGTTCCATTGGGTTATAAATAAAGGCAGGAAAAGGCTTGTTCTGTGGGAACATTTTGTTACTAGGAGTCTGAGGACTACATCACAGCAGTGGCTGAGCCTCTCCCTCCATGCCCGGGAGCAGAGGTATCTAACAGAAACTGCCAAAGGCGTAACCAAGATTGTGGAAGGACCTGAAGGTGCTCCTGGGCACACTGAATCTGTAGGCAGGGTCTGAAGTCATGGGCTGTCCTCCTACCTTGAAGGGAACTGATCTGCTTTCAGATCATTTTTCTCTGAAAAACATTGATTCTGAACAGGGCATTACTACTAGCAGGATGCTGAGGAGCATGTGGGTGCCATAGATCAGAGGGGATATGGCTGAGTGTCAGAGACTACACCCCAGATTAACACCATCCCATGTCATGCCCATCAGCTGCAGTAAAACAATCAGTCTTTATGCAAGAACCATATGATTTGTCTCCTCTCCACCACATCCGTGGCAAGAAAAATAATGGCTGGAAACCAGAGGTTGTTGTGTAAGTCAGCCAAAAGCAATTGTATCTAATGTCAATCCTTAAAAAAAAACCCAGACAAACCCCAAAACTTCCCTGAAAAAAATTAATGTCTGTGATAAGTCCACAGCCTCTGCTTGGTTTTTAAAACCTGTGCTAACATTCACATTGCAATAAAGGACTGGATTCCCTGGTAACATGGGACAGCTCTTGGCAGATAAGGAGGCCTGGGTATCTATCATATAAAGCTAAGGGAGATCCATTCCTCTGCAACCAAGCCAATCAGTTGAAAACTGCAGTACTCTGGTTGGGGGTGTGAAGAAACAAGACTCAGTAGATGTCTCAAGTAAGCAGTTTTTGTCAACCTGATGTGAAGCCAAGTGTTCTTCTCTGTTTTCAGCTGATACATGCTTTCCACTGCTGTCGCAAAGTTTTCATTTTCCATTTTCAAAGGCTATAGATTTCCATCTACCCTAGCAACTGTTTCAGCAGTTTATTATTTTTTCCAGCCCCTTCTGATATGCTCAGAAAATACAGATAAGCCAGCTATAATAAACTCTCACAGGATGTGCGAAATTTTCATTAAGAACCAAACATCTCCAGACTGTTGTTGTACCCACCAATAAAATCACAACGAAACGTTTAACAGAAAGCAGCCTGCCGGGTGAGGGTGAGATCTGATGTCAAATCTAGACATCCCTTAAGCTACCTGTGCTCTGTTGAGGAGTACATCAATTGGCCTCCTCTAAGGATGAAATGTCACTTGGAGGTATTGCATTGTTTTGAGATGACCAAAGCCTTCAAAGGTCTTGCCTCTCAAAAACAAAGTATGAATACAAGAGTACAAATTGTGTATTCTGTTTTAAGAAGGGTGCGTGGGCTGTGTTTTTCAACACTTATTTGTCACTATTTCTAAACTCCCAGAAAGAAATGCCAGAGCCATATTCATCAACCCATTACATGTCCTGCTGCTCCTGGGCAGCCATCCCCTCTGGCCTCTCTCCTGGGAGTCATTTGGCTACAGAACCCATTCTGACCTGTCACTCTGCTGTCCAGCAGACTTCTCATTATACAAATTAGCTGTCAAAGATAATTAATATACAAAGCTCCAACCAAATGTTAATAAAAAGGCTCCACTAGAAAAGCAAAACACTGCAAACAGAAGAATGTTGCGCTGCTTTCCAACTTTCTGAAATCATTGAAGCCAAAGCAAAATGATCAGATGGTGTTTTACACACACAACACTTAAAACATCTTTCTTAGGTTGTTTTTTATTTAAACAACTAGACAGAAAGTCACCCCTCCATTTTGGATAATAAGAGAAGATGGGAAACATTACTAGTGCCTATAATTTAAGAGATTTTAAGCTTGTAAGGCACAGCCACCTGAAGAAAAGCATGAGACTCATCCGAAACTGCTAAGCAAAACATTTTCCATGAGCAAAACCTCCTCAGTGCATTCAAGTAGAGAAGCTTGTATGAAATTCATTAAGTTCTGGTTAAGGGAAATAAAAACCTAATTATCTGTCCTGCTGGCCTATTAAAATTGAACTCGGCAGATGGGCTGATCCACAACACACTCCATCCTGGCCATGGCAAAAAGCAATCACTGTGGCCTTACTAATGACAAGCTAAAATGCTCCTGGTTTCTGGTACTTGCCATGGTCTGGTCATGACTGGTCAGAAGGGTTTTGGTGCTTCACTGAGCTTGCGGGAGGCGAAGGAACTTTAAGGGCCGATATTTATAAAAGGAGGAGCAGTCAAGGTCAATGGCCCTCTTCTCTAGAGGAAGCTCTGAACAGTGAAAAAAACCCATCCAGTATGTTCTGTGCAGGCTTTCCCACAAACAGCTCTTGATGCAAAATATTTTCAGCATAGGAGTTGAACCTCGAAATAGGAGTGAAAGATCAGCAAGTATTCTTAAGGAAGCTCACTCTTTCCCATATATCTGTCAGAAAGTAAAATGAGCACAGCCTTCCCTGTCATCTCCATCCATGCAGGCCACGATCGTTGCTCAGGTCTGTTCAAAGTAAATCTAAGAAATTTCCTGAGAGACACTGGTCAGTACTTTTGTCCATACATCATAGAAGACTGTTTTGGGGTTTTTTTAACCTGTCTATTAAAAAAAACAGCCTCATTTGCTACAAAGCTAATTAAACTTTGCTGATAGAGTGATGGCAGCCCAAAGAAAGGGCTGGTGAACTTGAAACTGCTTGACTCGGGGAAACCAGACTCAAAGAGTAATGTGGAGAGACTGGGGAAAAAAAAAGATAAATCTTACTAAGTAAGAAACTTAAACGGGAATGTCCAGGTTCAGGCTTCCAGCTGTCACCCTAGGCAAGTCACTGAGTTCTTGAGTCCATTACCAGCTGGACAAGCTCTGAAGCAGCAAGCCCCAACAACAACCAACCTCCTGTGAAGACGTTATGGTCATGGAGGTCAGGAAACTCTCAAAAACAAAACCTCTAGTGCGGGAGGAGTTGATGGGGGAGGATTGAAAAAGCACACAAAAACAAGCTAGTTACCAAGAGTTAGCAAGCCCATAGTGAAATCCTAGAGGAGATAAGGTGGCTGTGTTTTTTACCACAAGATAACTAATGAGGACAACTTGCTCCACTCCACCCATGTCTAACCTCACCAACTGCTTCTCTTCACTGTAGAAGGTATGGTGTATGCAATGAGTAAACCATATGTAAACTGCAGATAGCACATCGCTAATAGGCTGCTGCAACGTGCATGCTCTTTAAATCAATTATATTAATCTTCTAATTAACATAAAAAGTCTTAAGTGATAGTTTTGAAAGCTTCATTTCAAAAGGATTCATTTTCCTAGGTGTGGATTGGCTCGCTTCTCCCATGGACACGAAATCAGAGCCAGCCTTTGCCATGGCAGAATTCCCTTCCACACACACACTTCCTTGGAAAACCAGTGGAAACCAGGGCCTGAGGATGGTCATTTCACGGCCACGGCACCACAGAGGTTTTTCTACGCTCTTTAGTCAGCAATGTCTCGTGGGGAACACGGTGCCGAAAGGTCCTATACCACCATCTGCCTGTATATGGACGTGGCACGGACTGTGGGGTTTCCCTGTTGGGGCTTGAGAACAGCGGTTCCAATAAGGGTTTGGGTTTGATTTTTTTTTTAGCTAAGAAAAAATAAATACTTTTTAAAGCCCACCACTGCCAGTTGTTCCATTTAATAGGGCCTACTGTATCCCCTCATACTTGAAATTTGAAGGACAGAAGCAGACCAGTGTCCCTGGGCAGGACCAAGCCCTGAAGTGAGGATAGCCACCAGGCTCAGCTCACAGTCCCCACAATTCTGCCTCTGCTCCTACCACTCCTGCTGGGAGCACCTGGCTTTGCCCCTTCTGGCAGGGAAAGCAGTCGACCACCAAGGCAGTGAGAAAAAGAATTTCATCATAATATCACAATGCCTTTTCAAGTGTTAAGAAACCTTCTTAAAGCTCAATGCCTTTCAGCAGCTGTGCACTGCAGCACCAAGGGTGGACTTTCCTATCCCACCATGGGTTTTTCAAAAGGACAGAGCAGAAGTTTGAGGGGTCAAGAGCTTTCAGCTCCCCTCACCTGGGGACCCTTCCTCGGAGACCTAGTCTCTAGACCTCAACAGATGTACCAGGATGACAAGCTGAATTAAAAGGGGGTGGAAGGAAAGTGCTATCATTCAGAGTTGCGGGAACAAGAACACCATAAGAGAATACATAATTTCTAACACCTTTTGTGGTATCAGGTCCTGGCAATCTTTAAGTCATGGGACTGGTAACATGGGAGATGTGATTTGCATCACAGATCTTGATGCTGCTTCTGATGACAAATAAGACTCCATGACAGCACAGGGCATCAGAAGCCCAAGAGCTACATTTCCCTCCATGCCCTGCATCTCATGCAGCTCCCCAGCACTGTGCTTGGCTGCTCAGTCTGGGAAGCAATGCCAGCTTGTTCTCTTGGAAAGACCCAAACAGTCTGAGCACAGCCTGTCATCACAGCTGAGAAGGATGGTTTGCTGGGAGTACTGCTTTTGGCATAGAGCAGCCACATTTGAGTCTGTTTGGGACAATCTGGCTACTGCCATAGGAGTCAGTTCCCTGACTATTTGCTAAAGTTTGGCTGGAGCATACACTGCATCCTCTCCCAACAGTGGTTCCTGTCTGCGCCTGAGTTGAGCATGTCCTCCTTCTTTCCACTCCTCCTGTTCCCATCCCCATGGAGCAATCCCAAGGGCTCCTGGCCCTTAGCAAAGTAGGCAGTGAGGACAGTGGAGGGATGGCACCAACCTCTGAGTGCCTTGAGGCATCCACTTGCCTTTAACAACACATGTCCCAGGGATCTCAGGGGTTGGTGGTGCTGGCCTGGCCAGGCAGGAAACTCATCAGAGAGTGGGTGGGCTCTGCTGGGCCACTTAAAGATGGTTTTTGCAGCCACTGTGGGCTGGAAAAAAAAACAGAAGTGATGCTGGAAGCATTCAGGCAGTGAAGTACCAGGACTTCCCCCTCACACAACTGGAGCTGGGCTGACCCAGCACTGCTCTCAGCCATGCCAAGGTAGAGGACGCACCACGTTTTTCCTGGAAATGACAGAGTGACCCACTGTGACGAGAAACCCTGCATCACCCATCACCCCCATCACCCCTGAGCTGGCTCACCTTGGGAGGGGAGAACGTAGATTTTCTCACTGCTGAGGTCACGCTAAGATGGAGGAGTTGTCATATTTACTGACTTCCCAGTTGGAAGGGTATAAAACATCCATGACTTACCAGGACCCCCACTTAGTATACCCAGTACACATAAAGTGGAAACTGTGCCTTGCTGCAGCTCCTGGCTGCGGAACAGTGGCTGCCACTTCTCCAATTAAGAGAAAAACAGAGCGGTTTATTAAGTATGGTTGTGGGAACGCAGTTTCAGTCCTCAGTGCGTTCATCTGAATGTTTTTCCATTTTGGTTCATGTAAGTTCACACCCTTTGGGTTTCACACAAAGCCGTAGGGTCTGAGTGACTCGAAATCTCAAAATCAAAATGTCAAGTTGAAACGAAACCATAAAAGGTATTTGGATTTGCATGAAAACGGGCCCAGATTTGCTTCAGGAGTTCCTGAAGCCTGGTAAAGCTTTTGAAGAGCCTAATCTGAGTTTTGCGGTTTTAGCGCAGACTGAAACCAGCGCAAGAGAGCAGATGGGCTCCTTTCAGGAAGCCAAGGCAGAGGAGAATGATTAAGAAGCTATGAGAACAAGAATCTCAGGGAGGGCGGGGGGTGGAAATTTAAGAAAATCTCCAAAACCAGATTTTCAAGGGCTGAACGCCACATGTTTGGAACTAAGAGGACACGGGTCACATTCAGGCGCTGTGAGATAACACTTCTTTCAGAGGATCAGGCCCTGGATAGATACACAGCTGTCTGGAGGAAAGTCCAACCATAACACTACCATATACCCTTCTGCCTATACATTAAGCACTGCATTGCGGAATGCATACCACGAGATAGCACAAATGCTCCAAAACTCTGGTTTTCAGAGGGGTGTTGTCACCTTCTAAGCAAGCCCTTTCCCACAGTACTCTGACCATACACGAGTTTAAAAAAAAAAATCTACTAGTTTCATGCTCTCTGGTTAATTTCTATAACCCTGTCCTAACATCAAATATTTTAAATTCTGGCTTTGATCTATTTTTCAAAAAGAGCTATTCTAATTTCATATGCTTTATGTGTATTCTTATTGCATTTTTTCATGACATAAAAATAAGGATTTTAGAGTGCTAAGTCAGTTTAGCAACTCACCTGAAAAGATGCAAACACTACAGTAAATTTACTTGAGAAATTAACTTTTCTTTCCATTAACAGTCTATCCATTTCATTTGATTTAGACCTTTTACGTTAACATCATTTACATTGACAGGATGCAGAGGAGGCAACTTCCTGAGTAGGCGCTCATCGATTACTTGAGATTTAGCCTCCCAGCTGAGCAACAGTGTGTCCAAAACACAATAACATCACATCATGACTGACATAATGTGGGTACCAAATGTTATGAACAACGTAAGCAAAACGTGTGAAACTCACAAGTATCTTGCTTTGAGAGTATTTTGCCTCCGAACTAAGCAAAAAATTGAACTTCTAATCCACAAATTAAGCTGTCAGTCCCTTCTTTTTGCCTTTTCTGAAGAAAAAAATATGCTAAAAAGAAGAAATAAAAAGACTAACAGGAAAATACTAATTTGGCTGTAACACTGAGAGCTTTCCCCATCCCCCATCAACAGGTTATTTAGTTTCACATCTTCTCAACAGTTCATCTTGCCCCCAAAAATCAGATGTTTTCCCATAGTGTCAGCATTCACTTGAATTCCCATGAGCTTGAAGCACTACTTGACTGCTGTGCTGTCCTCCCAGGAGCACACACCAGGGAGCGGGGACGCTCCCCACTGATATTCTCATGCAGCGTTTCCAGCACCCACATGTTTTACATTCATGGTGTAGCCTGAATAGCCTGAATCGGTATTTTATCATCCAAATTTCATCTTGCACCAGCATTTCCCACTCTCACAGCTTTCTTTTCATGCAGCATCTTAAGCTCATTTAACCTATTAAGCCATTTACTCTCCTCAACCTTGCAGCAACATCTTCTACATTTTAGACGACTTCCCGTTGCTTTGGCCTGTCCCTAACAGCACAGGCTCTCTTGCCCCAGCCACGCAAGTCCGCTACCATCACGAGTGCTATCACGCTCTTCAGCCATACCTTGGCTGCAAGCCCTCACTGGAGAAGACAGTTAGGTCCTTGCAGTCTCAAGAGCTTTCTGTACCCTGTTAGGGCAGATCAGACCCTGGCACTCAGAGGATGCTTAGTCACACCATTTCCATTGAAATCAGTGGGGTGGGGGGAGTGGGGGGTGAACTTAGCAGGCTCACAGGCTGGGCCAAACTGTCTCTGTGTCTTGTCTAGGAGACACAAAGACATATACTCAGTCCCACGCTCACCCATTGCAAAGTAACTACTAGGTTTATTTGGAAAATTGTAGTGGGGCTGCTTTGCCATCTGACAGCTCGGTCTCACTTCTGCCAGTTCCCTGGATCGGCATGAAAATAGCCGGGGTGGGGGGGCAAGATTTCCCTTACCCCATTCATAGACAACCGAATTGCTGAGCGATCTTCCTCTTTCCAAATGATGACATTTCAGAATGTTTTCAATTACTGCCATAGAAATAGGCTCTAGTAAAATAGATAGTCTTAAGATGCAAACCAAAAGTCAAACCACAATAATTTACTGCAGCTAAAGGAAACTAGAATTTTTTTTTCTCACTTGGCAAGAGAGTTTGCAGGGGGTGGTCTGAAGTCCTATTTTTTCAGACATCTTGGACCTTTGGGGAGTGGTCTCCAAAAGAAACCCCAAACCATCCAAATTCTTACACCTTCTGTAAGCAGGATTTGAGGCCCAGGGCAGGGACTGCTGAGCACACAGGAGGCAGGCGCAGGCAGCGCTCTGTCCCTCGCTGCTGGCATCCCAGACAGCTCAGTGCCTTGCAGGGTTACTGACCCTTTTATGGTAACCTTTTCTTGTTTGTTTTTAAAAGAAGCATGAGCTTCAAAGGATCAGCTGCTGTGGCAGCCAGACAAACAGGAATTTCATTTAAATGGCTTCCACGTGGACTCCAGCCTTCTCCTCAGACAGGAGAAATCACAAGCTGCCCAACAAGCCAAGCACCTCTCCCCAGGTCCACGGGCAGCTTGCAAGGTGGCACAGGCACAGCCACAGGCATTTCTCTCCCTGCAAATGCATAAGGTCTAGGTTAGGGTTACTGCTGCATCGAGGAGTGGAATGGGGGGACACGAGGATGGTCTGGTAGCTGCAGTCACAACTGAATGACAGCCTCAGACACTGGGTGACCATTAAACCTGTTACCACAGGGCAGTGAGCAGTTGGTTCTGGTAACATCTCTGCTGATTTCACAGAGCCTCCAGGAGCCATTGCCACAAAAGCCACCATCCAGATCTCAGCTTCACTGTAGATCATCTTGGCAGTGTTAAGTGAAAGAAGGAGGGTGGGGGTGGAGAACCATGTTGGAGAAAAAAAAAAAAAAGCAGGGAAGGAATCCTGGGATTATCCATCCACCAAGAACTTTTCTAGAAGTCACAGGGGGAAAGGGTGAAAATGAGAAATAGAAATTGAGCCAGGAAAAGGGAAGAGACACTTGGCCAAAGGCATGACGAAAGGGTAGCAGGTTCCCAACGTATGGCTGCGCACACAAAGCTCACTTGCTGGTTGCAGGGCATGCTGCTAACAACCCACTGGACTTAAGTACCTGCTCTGAAATTTGCCTCTAGGTCTTGTCCACGGCCTAAAGCAAAACCAAAAAAAAACCCCACCAAACAAAAAGCGAATCAGAAAAGTGGTGAAAATGTTACATTTCAATGTTATGCAAAGGGAAGCACAGCTGGAATCATTCTGAGAAGATTTGGGGTTTGTTCTGTGACAGCTTCATCTCTGTGGTTTTTCTCGGTATCGATGCAGTGAGGAAAGCGTACAGCTGTATTTCCCTTTTTAAGAATAAACACACAACCCTCAGCAGAAGTCACTCAATATGCAAGGGAGACTCTTCTGCCTGATGTCACCTAGTAGCACTGGCCGGAACTTCCCCAGATTTGCCGTGTTCACCCCAGGAGAGCCACACATCATTGCACAGCCATGCAGCAGATGCATGGGGCACTGAAGTCCATCCTGCTTCCCCTCCGCTCTCTGAAACTGGCTAGGCACCAGTTTGGAAAGACCACATCAGAGTGAAAATTTACAGTGATGTCTCCCCCCAAGTCTATTCCCAACCTCCAGCTATTTACAGCTCAGGGACTTCCTGAGCCAGAAGTAGTTTCTGTACATTTAATAACCTCCAATCTATTCCCCCCCCCCCCCAGCTAACAGAACACTCTGAAAAGACCCATCTTTTTCTATTAGTTTTAAAAATGCCACTGGTGATGCCTAGCTCTTCCCAAGCAGGGTGAAGGATTAGCTGTATCTCCCCTTGGAAGAGCACCAGAGAGATGAAAAGGCCAGCAAGAACCAAAGCCTGGCACTTTGCTTCTCCAGGAACACGGCTGGCTGGATGTCATCAAAGACGACATGCTGGGAGCATGTGAATACAGCCAGAACTGAGGCATCACACCAAGGGAAGCAGTATGGGGCCAGGGAGAGGAGGCTTAAGCCTGAGCAGGAGATATGAATTGTGGTACCAGGGGAAAACAAAGCTCTTGCAGCAGGGTACCAAAATTTCCTGGGAGTTCAGTGCTCCAGCAGACTCTAAACATAGGGCTGTTTTTTACAGCTCAGCACATGAAGCACTGTGCTCTTTGGAAAACCTGACTCACGACATTACAAGCAACATCAGCAGCTTGAACCCTGTTATTTATCTGCAGGACAACAATGTCTAGAGGCCCCAGGCGTGGCGTAGCATTGCTCCGTCCGGGTGCTGCGCAATCCTGCTGGCTGGAAGGAATAGCTCCAGGAGAGCTGACCTGGCATCACATCAGCCTGTAACACCATCAGCTTCCTGGGATGTTCTTGAGCAAACATGGCTCCCGACAGCCGCAAGACATCCCGTTTCTCTTCTCTGATCAACCACATCACTGCAGACAATATTTAGACTTGAAACCACAGCGCCAGCCTCCAGCATCTCTGTTGCTGTTGGGGAGGCATCCCTAACACATAGAACTCGGCTTAATGTCACCCAGTGCAGACATAGCCCCACTGGCTTTGCATCACAGGTAACCGGTGTCTTTTTCTGTTGGTGATGTATGGGCTCCTAATCCTCCATCAGTCTTCAGGGAATCATAGAATGCTTTGGGCTGGAAGAAGCTGTTGTTCTCTCTCTGAGCTCAAGTTTTGCTTCAGCTCATCAGAACCTGACATGCACTATGGGGAGGCAGCACAGGCTTTTGTCCCTCTTGCTCTCCAAGAACTCCTGAAAAGTTCCAGCTGTGACTTCTCTGCTTGCAGATAATCAGGGGATGTAGTAAAACAAAGTTCACGCTGATGGGGAAACAGCCAGAGTTCAGCTGGCAGAAGTTTCATCATAAAAAGGACATGGAGCAAAATGGGAGGTTGCTTCACCTTCCTGCTGACACAGGGAGGGAAGAAGGAGCTGATGGGCAGCCTCTCCCAATGGGGGACAGACATTGCTTAGTGACCCACATTGGAGATCCTGTGGTTTCTGAAGCCCCATGCAGAAGGAAACGCTCTAAGGGAGGAGATATTGAAATGCAAAGGAAGGATGGGGTTTCCTCAACCAGAGGAGAGAGAGGAGGAAGGCAGGTCTGGCTGATGGGAACTAGTGTAGCACACTGAGACCTAGATGTACTTCTCCTTTTTTTGCCTGACCTTCCCTGTGACCTTAGGCACTTGCCATAATCTTCTTTACAGAAGTTTTGAGTGTTTTCTGCATGCACTAGAAGAGCCAACACTCAGCACCCTGGGAGATGAGCTTCCTGCCAGCCTGGCCCCCATCAGCCATACTGGGGATGATGCTGGGTCACAGGGAGGGAAGTGCCGGCTGGAGCACAACCACTGGCAGGGACACTTTCTGTTTGCAATGGTTTTCAAAGCAAGAAGCACCCCAGCCTCCTAGAACATGCTGCTATCAAGAGGACTATAGTCAACTCTGAAAAGACCTCAGAGCATTCTTCCAGAAATCAAACAGTTCTTTGCCATCCTCACAGTCCTAAAGTAACAGACAAGAGAGGAGACTGATACCAGGGCCACAAGATATTACAAGTCTTTCCAAGTCATCAGGCCCAGAGCAAAGTAGACCAGAGGAGCAACAGCCCATGCTGAACCGTAATGAATGGCATAGCATGCCCATTTGGATTTGGGCCTGGACTTGCAGACCTTCTGTCAAAATTGTGGGACATCTCCTTACTCCCTCCATGAGTCAACAGGAACAGATGTGGTTCACTGGAACAGGCTGCCCAGAGAGGTTGTGGAGTCTCCTTCTCTGGAGACATTCAAGACCAATCTGGACACATTCCTGTGCAATCTAATCTAGATGATCCTACTTGGGCTGGGGGTGGTTGGACTAGATGATCTTTCAAGGTCCCCTCCAATTCCTGATGTTCTGTGATTTTGTGATTCTGTGGAAAGAATGAATGGTTCCCGCAGATACACGATAAGCTCTATGCTTTGGTAGGCGTACCCATAATAACCTGTGTGCCAGAAACATGTGCTTCAACAAGGTATCTGAAGAAAGGGGCCTGCTGTTTAACCTCTGGCAGAGAACAAGCAACAGGATAGGTTCTCATTTCCAATCTACACCTCCAAGACAGGCCTTGAAGATTTATATCCAGATGTGAAGCTGTTAGTTCAAGATAAACAATGGAATCAGGAAAGTAATTTGAACCATTATTCATTATATAAATACTCAAGATTCAGAATGCACCATAGAGAACAGATACATCTCTGAGTGCTACATCATGTCTGTAGAAATACAGAGGCTGGAAGTTCTCTGTATTCTGAAGAATTAGCTATACACTGTGTGTATACCACCACTTGCCTGCTCATGTTTGCCCTGTGCACTTCCCATTCTCATATGAGCAGGAGCCTCAGAATAAGCCTCAACTGTCAGAAGGAGACTTTTGGCTTGTGTGTTTGGGCTCAGCGGGGCCACCCATCCAGTTCATATCTCACTGCAGCACACAGAGGTTTGGATTCTGGGCCTGCATCACAAACAGGAATGGCTCTGAGCTGATTCATGCTAAAAGCGACAAGGGATTTTTTGGTATTGTCACAAACCAAGACATTATCTTCCTGTTCCAGAAAGGATGATTGAAAATGACCAACCTGACTTCATAAGAATAGCAGTGGTGTGTGGCCTGTGGCTCCTCTGCCTTCACACTGCCTGTGGTTTCGGGCATGCAGCAGTAGTCTGCCTGCTACAGACTGTAAACCAAAATACAGGTTGGGACACTGAAAAAGTTGGAGAGGATCCATGCAGGCAGAGATACAAGATTTCCCAAGGAGCTGAAGATAAATGCCAGGACAGATTTGCATTCAGTTGAGGTCAGCTAACATTTGTGGCTGGATCAGTACAAAAGAGCAAAATGAATAGGAAAATAATAATTTCCTTTCCTTCAGAAATAGCAACAAAACATCAGGCATGGGAAGTACACATGCCCTTATGTTTAGATTTTCAAATAACTGTAATCACATCAAAGAAGAGATGAAAAAAGCCTGGGAAAGTCCTTTTTTTTTCTTTCTCTTTTTTTTTTCTTTTTTTCTTCGCTTTCTTTTGCATAAAGGAAAAGATTCTCCTTATTTCTACATTTCCAGTTTGGCCAAAATCATTTCAATGGTATCTGACATCTGAAATATATCACTACAAGCTATTCAGCAACAGGTCAGGAAACTTTCTGCTTAGTCTAAAACCACAGGCTACTTCAACTTAAAGTCTGTTATCTCCTTATAAACACATGACGAAGAAGAAAAAAAGTGACAGGAGCCAGCACATAGGAATTAATTTCTCCAGTAAGAGCATAGAAATATTTTTAAAAGTTGTTTTTCTTTATATAATTCCTTCCCTGTCATCCTGCAGGTAGATCACTTCCTACACTACTGGACCTGGTGGCACCTTTCACTGCTTTAAAATGTTCCTATCCAATTTAACAGGCTTGGAACAAGAAAGGCATGTTATTTGTTTCTACTTCATTTATTTTCCAATTCAACCTTGGGTGGCTTCCATTCCTTTTCACTCCAATTTAACATATTGCCAAGTATCATTTTCACTCTACTCCTTTAAGGGCAGTTTGTACAGACCTGGTGACCCCTCTCTACTCCCCTGATGGGCTGAAGGAAGCTGCAGAGCCAGTTGGCTAGATTCTAGCCTGGAGGGTGGCAGGCAGTGAATCAGAGGTGGACTCATTCCCAGCATTTCACACCAAGCAGCAACTGTGGGAAAATCTCCATTTCACAGACAGACTTTCCAGGTATGCTCCAGTTTTACCAAGTTGTAGGGCTAATACTGAGAAACCCTATTTTGTCACTGGAAGGCAGAATACAAATACCTCATAAGATCACAGAATATTCTGGAAAGATCTACCCCTATAAAGATCATTAAGTCCAACTCCTGGCTCCACACAGGACCAGCCAAATCAGAGCATGGGACTGTGTTGTCCAGACACTTCTTGGACTCAGTCAAGCTCAGTGCTGTGACCACTTTCCTGGGGAGCCTGTGACAGTGCCTGACCATCCTCTCAGTAAAAAATCTCTTCCTAATATCCAACCTAACCCTCCCCTGTTGCAGCCTCATGCTGTTCCCTCAGGTTCTAACACTGGTCACCAAAGAGAGGAGATTGGCACCTGCCCCTTTGCTCCTCCTCATCAGGAAGCCGCAGACCACAATGATGTCTCCCTCTCTCTCCTCAGGCTCCTCTTCTCCAGGCTGAACAAACCAAGGGACTTCAGCCTCTTCTGATAAGAGTACCCCTCCAGACCCTTCACCACCCTTGCTGCCCTCCACTGGGCATTCTCCAATAGTTTTGTCCTCTGGCACACAAACCTGCCCCCAGTACTACCCAAGGTGAGGCCACACCAACACAGTATATTGAACCGGCTGACAATGCCACGCTTGATGTACCCCAGAATTATGACATCGGCTACCAGAAACTAGAGATAATCTGTATTCCTCCACTTTGCCCAACCTCAGTCTGATACCCAGCATCCACCAAGCACTCAATGCTGACAACTCATGGAAAGGGTAGGTATGGAAATGGTAGTGCTGGTGCTAAAGTCCCAAAAGTCAGGTCTTGTGTGTAGATATACGGCGCTGTATGGGAGGCAGCAGGTTGAAGTAAATATCCAGCAGCACCTTGCTCCCTAGGTGCTCTTCTCAGTGCACCAGGTTAGGGAGCAGTTTGTCCTTATTGGCTTCAAAGGATTTGTACCCCAAATTAGCCTCTCTCCTGAAAACAAAAACCAAACTCTGCCCAGGTTCACTTTTTGAAGAGCAGAAGAGGGGGTGGATCAGGGCCTGTGACTTGCAATCCCATGAGCTTGTTGTTCCTGGAGAGTCCCTCTCCCTGACAGGCCAGGGTGGTGTCTGTACTGACTGCAACTTGCCCACATGCCACGGGAATTTTCCTATCAAAGATCCCACTTGCTCCCTAGCCAGCACTGAAGCACTACCAGCTTCTTTGCATCCATCAGATGGCAGAGGTATCACCACCTTTAAAACAGCAAGCACAACCTCTGTGTGAGGTTACAGCCACAGCAGCTCGACCTGGCTCAGCCAGAGCAAGGTCTGCACAAACCAAGCAGCCTTCCAGCAACAGCCCCCAAAATCACAATAACCCGTCTCAAGGCAAACCCCCATTAATATACCAGCTCTTTTAAATCACAGTGCAGACTCACTTTCTTTTGAGGAGGCAGCCAAAAGGTGCCTATGTCTCAACCCATTTGAGGAGAGCTTCTGCTGAGTAATTCTTCTACTCAAATTCATTTGCAGTCAGATGGCTCAACAGGACATCCCACGTCACGTTAGAGCGCGCAGCGATCCTCTTTACCAAACAGCGCTTTCTGGTTTAGAGAAAGGAATAAAGAAGATAGAAAGATCACTCTAATTTTTCTAACATTCATTTATGGCAAGTGCTTTCAGCAGAGTAGGAAACTAACTTCAGAAAGGCAGGTTGGGTGATTCAACTGAGCCAAGGGTCTTGGTAGTTACCGGTTTCCCCTTCACTCTTGTCAGTTCCTCTTTTGGTGGCATTTGTTAATTTTAAAAGTGTAGTGTGATACCTATTTTAGAAGCAATACACAGATTTATGCTTTTATTTCTCTTTTTTTGAAACTAAAGTGGCTTCCAGTGGGTGGAGCTGGAGAAGCCAGCTGGATCTGGGGTGACAGCAGCATCCACAGGTTACCTAAACATGCAAGGTGCAACTTATCTGCACACATAGTGCTTTGCCAGCTCATCAGAAACACGAGAGTAAAAGTGAGATGAAAAGGCAGTGGAAAGGGCAATACCAAGCAAACACCCTCAAACCAGCCTGTTTCAGGTTTAACACACAGCAATGCAGCTGGTGTATGGGTAAAAAGCTACAGCATCTGAGTCCTGTTCTCATCCAGGGAAGTCCTGTTCTTCTCATGCATCTTTCTCCACTGAGCCCTTCAATACGTGGCAATGCCCATGCCAGCACCTCACACTCAGCCTGTTCCTCCTCCCTGCACTCATCAGTGCCCATGCCAGCCTCCTGCCCTCCAGCAGAGGCTCACCAGCAGCCAAGAACTGCCAAGTAGACTGACTCAACAGATCTACGGGAATTGCTCCGCACACCCACGCGAGAAGATGGCGAGGTTCATGGAGTTGCCAAATCCCATCTCTTGCTGTCCTCAGAGCACGTTGCAAAGAAAGAAAGCTCTGTCATGTGTCAGCAGCCATCACCTCCAGCCCCAGCACAGCAACACAAGCTCTGAGGGAGGGTTTGCCACCTCTGATCAAGGCTTGCGGCCCACAATGTCCCCTGCCAATGTTCTTTAAAAGGGGAAAAAACCCGTCCCATTTAAAAAAAGGAGAAAGGGAAAATCTCAGGGTGAGCTGGTGGGTTAAAGCAGGACCCAAAGGAAGGACCCAGCACGACTGGTCCAAGAGGCAGCTCCCATGCCAGACAAACAGATGGCTGGTGAGGGGAAAGAGCACTCTCTCCTCCCACGCCATCGAGGGAGACTGGGCTCCCGGAGAAACACCAGGCACATGTGGGGCTCACCTGGCTGTTACTAAAGTAAATCAGAAAGAAAAGCAAATAGGATCTTCTTGCAATACTTTGGTTATCACTTCATAAATTTCCCCCACCCCAGTACCACTGTCCTCACCCCATCTGGAGCTGCTGCTCCATGTTTCTCTTCCCTCTCCAGTTACACAATTAGCAAAGCTCTTGTTAGAGTGTGAAAAAGCTATTGTCTTCCAAACTACACGGATGTATCAGATGAGATAATTAAATATTTTGCAAGACTTGATCCTGTTTCTGTGTAAATCTGGTTTAGATGAGAGCAGTTTTCCCCACCTCCAGAGGTCAACAGAACATTTACAGAAACAATTCCTCAAGTCAGGGTGAAATCCTCCAGCCTTCTTTTGACTAGCAGATCCCACAAACTACATTACACATGTCCAGAAAGAGACATGATGTCCCTCCACAACCCTGCAAATGCCATCTTGGTCAGAAATGGTGGAGATATGAACCTGGTTTCCCACCAGGCTCCCCCCTCTCTCCCCATCCCCTACTGCTATCGGATCCCACTCCTCCCTCTCTGCCACGCTGTGAGTATTTCAGCACAGCCCTGTGTCTCACACGCACATTAAAGCCACAGAAAGAGCTGGTGAGGGCAATGGGACCCTGATTGCTGTTTCAAGGCAGACCTGTGTCTAGATCAACATGCTGGACTGCAGCCTTTCCGCCAGCCACATTCACAGTTGTGTTTGTAGATAACCCGCGTTCTGAAAGTTTGCCCTCAAGCCAGAAACTCAGTAGGGCAGTGTTGAGCTCCTTAGGACAACAGCAGCCTGCTTTGGCCAGCTCATCCTCTACCTCAGATGCAGTCAGGCATGAAAATTTAGATTTGAATTCTGTTAGCAAGCAGGATATTCTTCTGAAGTGATGATGATTAGCTTTCATCAAAGTGTGAAATTGTAATTCAAGTTTTGTGCACCTTGCAGCTGCTGAAAGGGAAGTCCCTTGACACAGGAATTTTAAGTCTAAGTCAACAGACTCCAACCATGACATCTCTTGCTACTCGGAAAGGACTCCAGGAGCCTCTCCCCTCAAAGGTCAGTGGCAGGCACACAATCCTGACCACAGTTACTTGCAGGGGGAAAACTCTGTTTTCCTCCCATTCCCTTCTGTTAAAAACCAACTGTGAAAGTCTCACCAGGAAAGTCATTTAAGGGGGAAAATGCTCACTTCAAGCTTTAGTGGTGCTTTAGAGTCAGAGAGACTCAAGGACCAGCTGAGAAATGATAAATCTGGTAAGGAGAAGCTACAAGTTCCCTGCTCTCCAGCAACAGAATCACTGATTTCATCACATATGAGATAAGCAGCTGAGCTGTGAAATGTCATTTGATGCTGAAAAAAAGAGTCAACCTGATACATAAAGATCATGGGCAAGACTTGAAACAGCTTTGGCTGACGTTCCCCGTAGCCTTGTCACACAGCCCATGGAAATCCAAGCACAGGCACCAACCTTGCTCCCATCATATGTGATGTCATTCTGCAATTTGAAGTACTTAAGAGCTCAGGGTCTACTTCAGCCACAGCAGACACTAAGATTTGCTGCCCTTGCCTCCTCCACCATTTAGAAATACCACCGGGCATCTTCTCGGTGTGGTGCTGGAGATACAAGAAGCCTCTCCTTTTTCTAGCCCAAAACCACTCAGAGTTCAATTTGCTGCCATGCAATGCAGGTCCCTCTTACTCTGGACTTGGAGATGGACAGGACTTCCACACCTTGCTGTGTCAGGTCAGCATGCCCATAGCCTGACTTAATGTACTGCAGTGCTCTCATTCAAAGAGTTTCAATGGGTAAACAGGGCTCCTTTCATCTCCAGCGGGTTACAGATAACGAGCAGTTTTGCCGGCAGATCTAGTCGTGGCTTCGTGTCACCTTCCTGCCCAGTACCTTGCCCTGAGCACTGGTGCTGAGGGCAAAGCCTCAAACCACCAGAGCCAGCTGCTTGCTCCAGGCAGGGGGGTTGTGCCTGGGAAATGCTCTCAGGGATCCCTCCACAACACACCGGAGAAGGCTGTCACTCTTGCAGCTGCCTGCCTCTGGCACAGAAGCAGTAACCAGCAGGCAGGCAATGGTAACATCTTCCTTTAGCACAGCAGGTTTAGATTGAGTTTACTTTAAATTATAACTGAGCAAGCAATATTGCTTAGGTAGGTATTGAAAGGAAAAAAATAAACCCAAACTATCAGCCTTCTCTGAAGAAGCAACTGATTTGTAGTCCAGCTGTTGAATATATAATTACAGTGTAATTTTATCACAAAATGCATTAAATTGGAAGGGACATTAAAAAGTCATCTAGTCCAATTCCCCCTGCAATAAGCAGGGACACCTTTAACCAGATCAGGTTGCTCAGAGCCCCATCAAGCCTGACCTTGAATGCCTCCAGGGATGGGGCCTCCACCACCTCTCTGGGCAACCTGTTTCAGTGTCCCACCACCTTCACAGTAAAGAACTTCTTAATGTTTAATCTAAACCTGCCCTGCTTTAAAGCCATTGCCCCTCATCCTATCACTACCTGCCCTTACAAACTGCCCCTTCCCAGCTTTCCTGTAAGCCCCTTCAGGTACTGGAAGGCCAATATAAGGTCTCCCTGGAGCCTTCTCTTCTCCAGGCTGAGCAAGCCCAACGCTCTAGGCCTGTTTTCATAGGAGAGTTGCTCCAGCCCTCTGATCACCCGCACAGCCCTCCTCTGAAGCTGTTCCAAGAGGTCCATGTTCTTCCTGTGTAGAGGGCTCCAGAGTTAGATGCAGTACTCCAGGTGGGGTCTCACCAGAGCAGAGCAGAGGGGAAGAATCACCTCCCTCAACCTGCTGACCACACTTCTTTTAATTCAGCCCAGAGTGTTATTTGCCTTCTTGGCTGCAAGTGCACTTTGTTGGCTCATGTCCAAGCTTTTGAGGTTATAGACTCTTTGATGCAAGATTCAGATGGGAAGTTCGCTTCTAATACAATAATAGCTTTAAGCTATGATGCAGATATTTTATCTAAGATAGGTGAGGCACTGATCGATATCCAAGAGGAGGGGCATTTTGGCAAGCAGATTTTCTTTTTCCACTGATGCAACAGAAAGTATATTTTTAAATACTGTCTAAAATTCAACCAAATGGAACATGCATCTCAGACCACAATCTTGAAGCACACCAAGAGATAAGGCCTCATTTCAGGCTCAACAAAGATTTGCAGAAAAATGCTCATGTTGCAGTTACTTGGGAACAGACCGCTTCATAGTGGTACCTAGACTGTATGTAAAGAGGCCTTCAGGTGGAAATGAATGGACATAACTCAGACTTCAGCTACAGAGAAACGTGAGCATGGGTAAAAAAGTGCATGTGGAAAAGAGATGAGAAGGATCATCACACCACCTTAGGTTAATTTTAGACATTTAACTTGGGTGCTTATAGCAGGCCTTGGTGGCCAGCAGAGTCTCCACAAAGGGTGACTCAGATCCCCAGAACCCAAGTTTAAGCTGTGTCTCCCCAGGCAGGCTGCTCACCTGGGCCACTGGCACAGGAACCAACATAGGTATCTGCAGTTCTGCAGAGTGAGGACCTCCCATCACCTAGAAAAGCATCAAATCAAACCAAGGCTGCAAGGAACAACAGGACAAGTTGGAGCACCTGGGCCCAAAGAGCTTGTCATGTAAGCTAGCATGCATCTCCTCCCAGTTTTACAGGGACCACTTTTTGGAAGGGGGAGAGACTGGGCCATAACTTCAGCCAGCCACTAGTTTCAGCAGCTCTCCAGGGCACACACATACCTGTCCTAATTTGAGAAACTGATGCTGGACATCAGCATGCTTTTCTGGCTGCAGTCCAAAGACTCTTCTTTTCAGGCATAGGCATTATTCTGTCTTGGCCATGAAGCTGGATTTAAGCCACCCAGTCACAAGGGAGAAATTCATTATCAATGCCCAAATTACTTACTGGCATGTGCAAGCTTCTTTTTCATCTCTGCTACATACATACACACGCCACTCACACAATCACAGCTCATTTCCAGCTCTCCTGAGAGAACCTGCAAGATCAGTTCACAGGTAGCAGTCACAAGTTGATCAGTGATTGCCACCATCAAATATGGTGAGCAAAGGGGCAACCCCACTGTCTCTGCCCCTTGTAGAGCCACAGGCAGACAGTGCCACACTCTACAGGGAGGCTGTTTCAGAGATGTTGGTGTAGGTGGTTAACTGGCCACCTCCTGAGCTGAACACAGCACCCACTCTCAGCTGGCTGTGTGACTTCACAGGGTGAAAGAGAGGGGCAGAAAAAGGATGCTTGAATTATCTGACCCAGAGACTTGGCACAGTAAGCTGAGAAAGGCTTTTGTGCCATAGCAAAGCTGGTTAGTGCGTGGAGGGCAATCCTGCCACAGGAAAAACCCTAGCAGAGGGGCAATTAAAATCTCAGCATTTGGTATCACCGTGGAGAGCCCCAAAGTCCCTGAGCTCAGAGGCAAAGTGTTGTCTTGGATTTCCTGCACTGTCTAAGCATTTGGTGAATGAGAGAGGAGTGTGGAAGTGCTACAGACCTGCCAGGTTGCTCACACAGTGATGGGAAGGAAACTGTTGGGGAACAGTGCACTGATTTGCAACAAGTCAGTTTAACTCCCTGACAAGCTGCTTAAACAGCTAAGGCTTCCTTGGAGCGCGTGCTGGGCCTTCGAGTGTTTATGAAACAAAAGCTGCTGGTGTTTCCCATGCCATTCAGGGCAATGCTCCTGCTGCTGTCGTACAAGGAGAACTGGCAGGAGTCAATGAAGATCTGCTTGAAAAGCACATTTGAGTTACTAGGATGCTGTTCTTCTCAAATGACTACTCTGTGTGATAAAGCTTCTAATTAACTACATGGTAAATGCGATGGGAAGACTCTTCTGCTAATTATTTCTATACCTTTAGGCAACAGAATAAAATCAATATGTCCCAAGAAAATGGTAGTTAAAAACCCTTGGCAACTTCTGCTGTAGGTAAATTAACAGTGTGGCAGATGGGAATGCCTTCACAAATCAAGGGTATTGCTGAAACTGGGCTACAGAAGTGTGTCACCCACCAAAGCCTCCTCTGCTTCCTTTCATATGGCCCCACAGCTCCCCACAATGGGGTCCTCCAGCCCCCTCCTTTCGAAAAAAGCCTACACAAACAGTTATATGATGTTAACTCTACCAGAACAGCCAAAAGCAGGGAAAAATAACAACCATGAAGCTGCAGAGACGTAACCTCACTTGTTATTTCTCACAGAGAAATGAGTTTGGGGATTCTGTCACACTTGTAAAACCCAGGGCTCACCGTGGTATACTTAAATAACCCCTCATTAATAACACCTTCTCCCACATGAAAGGAAAGACCAGACCTAAGGACTTAAACCCAAGGGGGTTTTAATTCCAGACCCTCTGTTTTGCTGTGCCCACTTTCATTGTCCTTCAGCGTTTCTGAAAGTTTGGTTAACATTGGGCACCCGAAACCTACGCCAATCCCAGCGCTACATACGCTGGAAAGCCTTAGTACGTTCACTTTGTTTGTCAGCCACCGAGTTAGTTTCACTGATCTGAAAGTGTGATAACGATTTACAAAACAAAACCACAACCACTTGCTCGCTGTAAGCCTCCCCAAACATGCTGCATTAATTGAAATGTGAATTAGACCGATTAGACATGGAAATGCAGCCGAAGCGCTTGGGTGCTGGTGGAGCTGCGTTCCCTTCCAGACTCCTCGCATCAAGTCCTGTCCTGTCACGTTCCCATGCCAAGCTGGCAAGGGCCCGCGCCCCACCAGGAGATAAAGCCGGCCGCGGCGCGAGAAGGCGCATGCAGAAGGCATGTCTGGCGAGCACGCTCTCATGACTAACATCTCATTTCTGCGATAACACGCTCGGCCACCTACACAACTAGCCCATGAATTGCTGCACGGGTTCCCATGAGCAGCAGACTGATGAGAGAGCAAGATAAGTTTTTGCTGTCGCTCTCACAGGGGTTTGCTAGGTCTGGGCTATCTCCCAGATCTCACACACAGCTCTTGTAGCTCCATTTTCTATCAGTGCAAGTCATTTTAGTCGGGCTCACTGCCTTGCCGTTGAGACTCCGGGACACTTCATATGTTCATAACTGCACATCGTTGGCTCCCAAAACATCCACTGAGCACAAGCTGAAGCTGGGCAGGCAGGATAGCAGAGTGAAACCCCTTCCCATTAGATGACAGAGAGACATCCATGGGGCCAGATGGGGTTTTCAGACCCAGTGCTGTACAGTCCCTACCTGCTGAAGGCACCCCCCTCCTTTCCACCTTTTCTCTTCCTCCACAATGTCCCAGACCAACCTATTTTGAAAGGTACATCCCGTGAATCCATACTGTCTCCACACACACCCCAACCAAAGCCTCTTGCAGCTTCCAAATCTTCTTCCTGGCTTTCAAGCATAACATCACAGACTTGTTCACAAGAGTGAGCTCACATCAAAGCGAGTTGTCAGCATAGTTGTGTTAACTGGCACAAAACAGGCACATCCAAGAGCTTTCCTACAGGCATCAGCCACCACTGCCATTTCCTCTGCGCTACACTCTCAGCACTATGTGTAAAGTAGTTTACTCACTGCTCCCAGGCCCTGAGAACAGGGGAACTATTTCCATGGCACATGATGGGCAAGCTGCAAAAAAATACATTAAAATCACTGCACCCCACAGTGAGGGTCACAGCTCTGCAGAAGGAGAGCTGGTCAGCCTGTCCTCACCAGGAGTCAGGAGAAGAAAAAGCCAGGGAGACCTGTGGAGTGCAGGGACAGGGCAGGGAGACCCAGAACGATGGCCAAAGAGATTTATCCTGCTATCAGTGGTGTGAAAGGAGTCCATCCTCCAAAATCCATCACCCATTTGGGAAACCCCCTGGGAGTATGGAAACAGCGGGAACCCATCCAGCACAGGCTAGACAGGTGGGCAGCTAAGCTAAACAGGGAGCTACAAAGCCACAGGCAGAGGAAACCCAGAGTGACCAACCTGTAAAGCAGATTGACAGGTTGGGATTTTTCAACATCTACCATCACGGGGCAGCAAGGTGGCAAGAGGAGGAGAGTGTGGCACAGGCATTCCTGTAAGCATCCCAGCCAGCATCCCTCGCTAAGCCCAGGGTTTGGAAGGTTTGCAGGAATCTAGGTGGACCACTGTAGCAATCATGAGCAGCTTCATTTCTCAGGGCTCTGTAAACCAGAACCACCTCACCCCTTTTCTTTTTTGTTTGTTTGTATGAGAAGCCTCCTTCCCCTGATATCTTTAATTAAGAGGATTGTGTGTTGTTTTTCTTTTACTGTGTGGTAGCTTTTATCTAGCAGGTATATGTAAAAAGTGTGCCTGGGGAAAATCATATTCATGGGAACAAACTGAGCAAAGCCACCTTAACCCAGCTGCTTTTTTAAGCAGCACCTCAGGGCAAACCCTTGAAGATATTTATGCTCCCCGGTGTGTTGGAGGCTTCTGCAACCTCCCACTAGTTCCATTTCCCTTTATTCCCCTGGGTACAAGCAGTGGGAAGCGTCACTGTCCCTCCGCTCTCAGTCTTGAAAGCAAGATGACGGGCTCCACCCCCCAAACTGCTGAGGGCCCCAGCCCCTTCCAGCACCCAGGGGCTTCACATGTGATTGTGAAACTCATACAAATCTAAATATCTGCATAAAGCACAGCTGATGAGATGCCTCGTGGCTACATCACATAGGCCAGGTACGCACTGCAAACTTATTTTTTTTATTTTTTTTTTTTCTTGCCAGGGAAGTTGCCAGTCAGGGGATGTGATCGCTAAACACCACAACTGCTGCTGGCAAAACATGGCACACCTGGCACCACAGCCCTGTCCAAACTCCAGGAGACTAGAAGGTTTTAGGTCAGGGCTGGAGAAGCACGGGATACTGTTGCAATATTTTAGAATAATAGCAATCTACAGTATAACTTCTAAATTAAAGGTTTTGTTATGAGTCTATACCAGCTACCATAAAAGCATGATACGGATGCTCCTTAGGTCGACATCAAAAGGATTTTCTGGAGAGACCAAGCACTTCCCAAGCAGCCTAGAACCTCAGGTCTGTGCTTCTGTAGAGGAGAGACCTACAGCAGCAGGAGGGAGAAATGCAGTCATAGTGAATGACACAGCCCTGTTGCCAATTTCACCAGCTTTAAGTATTCAGAAACTAAGGGCTGGCCCCATCTCTCTCCCACACAGACCTTTCCAATACCATTGCAAAAAATCCCCACAAGGCCAGCTTGTAAATTCATGACTTTAAGAGAAAGAAAAAAAAAACTGATAATAATAAAATAATCCAACCAGAAAACCAAACATCTGGGCGGTTTCCCTTCAGGTGCTTGAGCGAGGGGAGTTTTCCAGCCGCAACCCCAAACGTCTTCACCTTAACCCCGAGGGGCCAAAATGTCTCCCTTTCGACAGTCATAGCAGGGCAGGTGGCTGGGCAGTCAGTGGCTCGTAAGCAGCTGAAACCCTGGGCTGCAGGGTGCAAGGAAGCGAAGATGAGTGACACCAGCCCGACGCAGCCATCATGCACCGTGACCCAATTTGCAGATGCCGCTGGCATGGCCTCACAGGACTCACAGGCATGTTTTCACCACCTGTGGACAAGGAGTCCTGCAGGGAGAGGGAGAGAAAGGAGATCCATTGGACATCTTCACTCAAAGGAGGGTGGTGGAATTAAAAATTACTAAAACCAGGCCAAAATTTAGGGTTAGGCAGCTTACTTGCAGGCTGCATTGCCTTTAGCTGAGTTGCTGTGGGAGGGGAAAGCTCACCACTACTGTGGGGCAGGGGCAGGACCCTGAACCAGGCAGTCTCAAGGCCTGGACCCTTATACACATCCACTTCGCTTATCCCACCTCTGGTACGAAACAAGTTCCAATCTCTGCTGAAATTGCTGGACAGGAACATGCCTGATTACTTCCAGACAATTCCCTTCTGCTGTTTTCTGGTATTTCCCATCCTTTTCCTGGCCAGGCATTTTACCATGGCACTTTTTTCGGCTCCTTTTCTGGTTACAGCACAGTAAGCCATGGAGTGAGAGGGAAGGAACAGATGCAGGTTTCACTGCTGACAGAGAGGTTTCAGACCCTTCCTGGCATCCGTGACACGTAGTGATGGGTCTGCGCTCCGTGCACGTTCAGTGTCCAGCCTCCCATCCTATCTCTGCAGCACCGGCAAAAAGACAAACACCCAGGCACAGGCTGTTTGAAGGAAAGCAAATAGTAGAACATGAGCATGATTAAATAAAAATAATGGAACTTTCACACAATTTTCTTGGGCCTCATGTACTGCAAACACAAACAGCAGAGGCCAGTCTATTTGACTGCTATTAAGGCAGGAAACGAAAGGGGCCGTGTCTGGAGGCCAAGTGTCACAGCATGGCTTGCTCCCCTGCAGCCAGCCTTTCTCCCCGAGACAGGAGACTGGGATCTGTCTGCGCTGCTCCGGGGTACATTCCCCAAGGACACACCACCACCACCCCTGCCCACCCTGGGGGCCAGGGCTGTGCTCACTGAGGCACCATACTGGCAGCAAGGCAGGGTGGCTGTCCTGGGGGACATGGTCCATGCTGGCCATGCTGCGGTGGCTGGTGCAGATGTAATTGCTCTTTCTGTGCTTGCTCTGGGTATTTTACATGGGGGCCTCTGCGGACCACTTTAAGAGCTCTTTGCCGCCCAAATCCCTTTCTGGCAGCTCTGAGACTGAGGTTTCACCTTTGGGATGATATGCATGTACCCCTGACACGGACAGACACATTAAAAGCTATACTATAGAGCCCCTCACATTGCTTACACCAGGAGTAGCCAACTGCCTGGCAATACAGACTTCACAAGAGGCCTGGAGCATCTGCAGAAGCCACCCCATCATCACTCCTCTGAGAAGGATTGAGCAGGTTTCCAAATTAGGATATCAAATTACAAGTATGTACATAGTGTCCAAGTTGGGGATTTTGATGCAGAAGATGGAACAGAAAGAGGAGGAGGATGATTTAAAAATTACCTGTTTCCAGAAGGATTCAGGGGCTCATCTTACTCTGGACTCCCCGCATAATAGAAGAATGTTCCTGTCCCAAAGAGCATCTCAGCTCATCCCAGACCACAAACTAGGAGCCCGAGGTAGCACAGATAAAATCAACAGCTGCACACCTTTATGTTCTACCACCAGCCTGGCTATCGGGAATGAGCATTCCTGGGCTAAATCTCCTAAAACAGGTATTGGAGCCCCACTTGAGCCATGCTTCCACTTGGGAACTGGGTGGCAGTGGTCTGAATTACACAGGCAGGCCTTTTACAATGTTGAACACCACTAGCCCAATGTTATATGTTTAGAAATCTATTCTAAGCTTTCATATCAATGGGCAAATGCTGATGGGAGAGAAGTGCAGCAGAGAAGTAAATAAAGGGAAAGGCCTTAAGAGACTTGCATCTGCCCTAGTATAAAAGAAACATCTTTCAAGCTGATATAAATAATGTTACAGGTTCTGATAAGAATAATCTCCTGGGCTCTGATAAGAATACAATAAGAACAAGCCTTGTACAATGCAGCATTAGTGAACCACAACCCCATCCAGCCCAGAAATACCCTTTCTAGCCACCGCTTCCTTTTGTTCTCTGGCAGCACAAGTACTGAAAAGAGCTACTTTAGCTTTCCTCCCTGTCTAGCAAACTTGAGCAGTGCAGCCAGGAAAGGACTCGATGGGCTCCACCCTATTGAATATGGAGCAATTCACTCCAAAGCAACTAAAGCATGCAAATAATTGCACTGACTTCAAATGAAATTATTCCTGTGTTTAAGTGCTCTACTGAATCAGGGCCAGGGTGCTCGGCACTCTGGAGTATCAAGTCTTAAATGTTTTGGAAGGCTTTAAGTGAGGGAATGGTTTGGGAAATAGGGGGGAGGAAAGTGGGTGTGAAAGGACTTCTCCCACTGAATAATAGGTGAATTACTTATGAAGTTTGTGACGGATACAAATAGAGAGAAGAGGAATGGTGGAAGGTTTGAATCTGTTTGGGCATTTCTGTTGATCATGACGTACCACCTCTTATCCACACTGACCCAGAAACTGGACTGGCTATACAGTTAGGAACTTTAACTAAGGAATACAACCTGTGGTAGCCTATGCATGCAACTTACCTGCTAACTCTCCCTATTCCCATCATGATACAAGAACCAATATTTGGAATATTCAGCCAATCTGCTGTTCTTGAAGGGATGGGGTGACTTCTGTGGCACAAAAAAAAAAAGTGAAATTCAGCATGTCCCAAGCCAAAGAAGAATAAATATTTCTTCCAGGTGGAACCTACAGTCCATGAAGACACATGAGACCAGCTGAGCATAAACACCTACCCACACACATAGGGCGACACTTGTAACCTCCAGGGGACAGCTCAGTGCCCGATGCCAGGTACGGAGTTGTTTTGTTGGATAGGTCACGTTCACAGTGGCAGGCACAGGGATGGCTCCCCCAGAGCCACTGGTTTGGCAAGAGGGAGCAACATAAGATCCCACAGAAATGACCTGCTGGGTTGGGCCACAGCTGAGTGCACCATGGGGTTTTGGCTGCAGCCAACCAGGGGGTCCTATGGGTGAAATTAAGAACAAGAGAAGTGAGAATGGAAAGCCATATCCTCAGCTTCATACCGAAATTCTGCGAGCATCCTTCACCGTGTTATGTTCCTAAAAGGCCTCATCTCAAGCATCTGGACATACTGACTGGTTCATTCTAACCTCTCCCAGCACATGGCTGGCTTCCTCCTGCCCTAACAGACATATTTTGCACTTCTCATGTCTGATCTCATGTTTGTTCCAAAGAGAACACATGAAAGCCAGCGACCATTAAAGTAAACAGAAGTTTTGCTCTAAACCACATTTGGGGCAGAATTTGACCCAGAATTAAGAGGACACTTTCTACTGAGGATCCAGCAGGTTTCTGATGCTGTTCCAGTAGCTCCAGGAGGCACACCTGCTCTTGGATCTGCATGGCAATTTCTGTGGTTTGGCCACTGAGGATGGTTTTATATTATTTTTAAACATTACCATTAAAAAAAACATGGAGCTTTTTTTCTCTTTTCCCTCCACTTCACATGTTTTGCACAGAGCTGAGACAGAACTGAATAACCATGCAGGTGACAAAGCCATATAGAAAATATTCGCAGGGTTGTGCACAGAAAATGTCTACCACAGTTTCCAGGACACTTGTCCCAGACTCACGCTGTCACCCAAGAACCTTTTGCCCAGCTGCCTGTCTCTTAGGACCATCCCCAAGGAAGTCACCCACAGCAGAAATTGCATCACTGGTGCATTGCCATGTGCTCCCAGGGGACCTCAGGAGCCCTTTCTCTGTGTTTCTGCCTCCCTTCTCTCTCACTAGTTGTAACAATTGAATGGTAGGTGATACCAGGCCAGTAAGTCTCCGTAAACTTTACAATCCACCTATGTTATTGTCCCATCTTACACAAGGAAGACTGAGGCACAGGCACTGACTCACTCCATGTCACAGAATCAAGCTGGGCAGTAGGCTAGGGCCATGGTCTAGTGGTTCCCATCACTCATCTCCAAATATGTTTTATGCTTGACCATTGTATAAATAGCAACAGATGGCATAAGTGACCAAATCAGAAGGGAAAACCTTTTATAAAAAGCATATAAATCTGCCTGATGTGCTACTGAGCAGCTGTTACAGCAGTTTTCTACTGCTGCTGCCAGCGGTGCAGAGACAGATTCCAGTCCAATGAGGGAGTGCACAAGTCACTGTGAAACAACTTTGCAGGATGCACCTGCTCCAGGAGAGTTAGGCCAGGTACCTGGAGGAAAAGGAGAGTCTTTTAGCCACTGAATATGATTTTAACAGTTTTGGATAGTAACAGCATAAGCATATGTGAAGTGATGCTCAGACGGGCACCAGGAACCATTTCCACACATAACAAGGGTGGGGAAAACACAGGCTTAAATCATTTAAGTCAGAGCAAATGCTACAGGAGAGAGTATTTCATTCCAAAACAGATGAAATGCACTTTTCAATACGACCTACCTATGGCAGGAGAGCAGCACCTGGGAATTTGCAAACCTACCTGCCACCAGGATATGGAGAGCAATCACAGTCGAGCAGGTCATTCCTGCCCGGGAGCCGGCAGCAGGGCTGAAATTGGACCCCAGCATTTGCGTCATCGCCAAACAATTAGTAACTGCTCCAGGTAACTCGGGCCACCAGCCAGCGCTTTTGAAAACGTCTGTGGCCGGATAAGGGCTGTCATATTCCTGATGTCAACACCGAGGCTTGGCAGTGAACTCTGCATGGTCACGTAAGAGCGGCCTGGCTGGCGGAGAAAAGCGCCTCCCAAGGCAAAGAGCCGCTCAGGGTAATGGTAGGCCGGATTTTGGACCGTGCGGAAGGAGACGCCGGGCCAACTCTCTTCCCGCCAGTGCGTGAAGATTGGGTTACAGCGGGGATTTCCATGGCTAAAGGCTTATAAAGACAGCTAACCGCATTCACAGTTGAAGTGCCCACAGCAAAACGATGCTCACGTCAGACAGTAGACATTGTGACACAGGAGACGCTCCTGCAGCCAGGTTAATTTTTAGCACTTTGCTAATCAAACTCGTTGAAAAGTCATTGCTGTAAGAGGGAAGAGCAATAATAACGTAGCTAAACTGGGGCCATTATGGGAAACACTTGGACATTTTTATAAAATGAGGCTTTTCACAATTCACTCAAGATCCAAAAGGAAATATTTTTATTATGTGCTACATGTTGGCTGATCCAAGCAACATCTGTGAGACATGGTTACCCTCTGGCTCAGTAGCTCTCTGTTCTTCCATTCCTCCATCACTGGGTAGATGTACCAACAACCCGAAAAGTCTGGTGCCCTCTCAAAGAAACCTGCAGGTCCCAGTTTTTGCCCTACCAAAGAGACACGTATATTTTAACCCATGTACATAGACAACTTTTAGTCTGATTTCAAAACAAAGTAGGAAAAGATAACATGATAGCCATTTCCACCAGACATACTGTTGTACAGACTGGGATAGACCGAATCAGAAGTTACTGTCTCCACCAGCAACAAACACCTGTAACCTTTATGCTAGGTTGAATTTTCAATTAATTTTGATATTTTATTGTGTATCAGAGAATACCCAAACAGGGTAGGGACAGGTGATAGGGAGGGATGCAGGGGAGACATTCAGGGGATTTTATGGGTTACCAGGGGCTGACTGCATCAAGGATACCGATTTTATTTTTTCCCTCAACAACAAAAATGTTGACAGCGAGACCAACTACAGCCTTTCATTCCAAATTCAGTTTCCCATTACACATTGCATAATACTACCATTCAAAACAACTTCAGGAGAAGGGAAGGAGCAAAGGACCAACTAAAGTAGCAAAGGATCAACTATCCCAGTCCATGCAATTACAAAGAACAGCCAGAATCACTGCTGCAAATGTGTGGAAGAGTTAGTCAATTTCTGCTCCAGGTCTTAAAATAATCCTATTATTACCTTGTTAGTCTAGTCACACTATTAACTTATTAGTCAGTTGAGCTCATAGGCAAGATAATCTCTGACTTTCATGGCTTTTGGATTAGATCTTTAATATGGTTTAGGCCCTGGCATCCGCTGCTTTGTTTACAAACAAAACCAGGAAAAAAAAACAAAAACAAAAACAAAAACCAAAACAAAACCTCATAAAAAAAGAAAGGCAAAGAAATACAACTACTACAGAGCTGGAAGGGAGACCAATTACATAGAAACACCGCCATTTTTCAGTAATCACTCCTAGAAAGAAAGAATAATTGTTATTAATGTGCACATATTAATTCTAGATCCCTCATAACCCTTAGATGTTTTCTGAGGATAAAGTCCATTGCTGATGTAATAGTCTGGAGCTGAGTGGAGCTTAAACCTACTGTGGTTTGGGTTCCACCTGTATTTTAGTTAAACCCTGACTTCCCACTGTTAGGTATACCCCTCTTCCACGAGCCAGAACACAAAGAGAAGTTGGTTGTTTGCCTTGCTTTGCCATCACTAAGTTGTATCATCATAACATCCAGACGCAGTTCCAAAAGGCAGCAAAACCATAGGATAGAGGATAGAGGACTGTGCCAAGCAGGTCTGATGTTCCGTAGGGTATGAGTGCAAGGACATATTTTCCTTAACAGATAGAAAGGGTATATTGCAAGGATGCAAAAGGAACCTTTCTATGCCACTTATGGAAATTTAGATAAAGCGGGGGAAAGGAATAGGGAACTGTTGGGCTAAGCTATTAGTGCCTTTCTTGAAAGGACCTTGTTTAACTGCTGTTGTTTTCCCACCATAAAAGCCTTTGTTTGCAAATCCCAGAGCATATGTCTGTGTAACTAAGCATCAAAAGAAAATATCTAAGGATATGCAAACTCAGTGTCACGAAATACTGCCTGTCCAAACACCAGCTATAACCCCTATACCTTCTGTAGTCAAGGAACGTAATGAGAACTAATCCAGAGGAAGCATCAGGACCGAAGTCCACAACAGCCCTGCCATTACACTGGGGACCACTGTACACATCCACGGGGGCAGGGTGGGGAGCATATTCAGTAATCAGAGAATACTTGTCCAAGTGTGGAGAGATCTACACTAAAGGGGAAGACTTAACCTGAGCTAATACAGAGAAAATGCATGGCTCTTAGGGAGATCTCTTCCATAGCAAGTAATGAAATCCATAGCAAGGAATGAAAAAATAATGAAGCCCCTATGAAGAAATGCAAACCAGACATTGCATGTGTGTTTCCAAACCAGCATAGGGTTTTTTTGTACTTGGATTCCGCGTGCATCCCCACAGATGTCCAGAAGAGTTTTTTCGGCTGTTTGGATTTTACTAGTCAAGACATCCTTAGCAGCTTGTCATTTTATGCAGTGTTTTGGTCTCATAAGCAGTCATATGAGCACTTTGCCTCTTGAAGTATCTAACATTTCTATTTTCTGTAAGGAAAAAAATCCTTTTTTATTCAGTTCAAGCAAATTATCAAGGGAGATGGATGATCTTCATGCATTCCCAATGCTTTTGTGTACTTTCACTGTGTGCTCTAAGCTTAAAGCTAAGGTCATTCTCAGCAAATATTTTTCCATCTGAGAATTTTTTTTTTCCATTATAAGGTTATAAGCCATTAGCAAACCATGTCTTAATCGGGAATTAAGCCCTTCCGGAAATGAAGTACATGAAATCCTGGGAAAAGGAAGTCTCTAATCACAAGATTATATCTCTCTGTCTCTTTCAAATATATCTCCCTCTCTTTAAAAAAAAAAAAAAAAAAAAAACCCCCACACAAAACCAACAACAGAGGGGGGAGTGCAGAGGAACTGGTTATCTTAAATTAACTGGAGTACCAGCGAGCAATTGTTGTCTCCTCTTCTGCTAGAAAAGGTTGCCTGCTAGAGAAATGGCCTGTTAAAAAATTTGTCTTATCAATTTCATTTTCCTATACCTTCTGGTCTTGAGGAGATGGGACAAGGGGTTTGGACAAAAATGTGACCCCTTCTTTTTCATTTCAGTTTCCCAGATTGGTGAGAAGACAGAAGGGTGGGGGCCACCAGAGTTTACCACTGCCCGCACCAGCCTCCTCTCACTGGATAGCAAGTGCCTTGGGGTTCCTCTAGCAAGAAACAGGGAGTGGTATTGGGAGCCACCCAGCACCCCTTTGGCAGGGCTGGAAAGGCATCCTGGCTGCCCTCAGGCAGAGCTCTGCCAAATGCCAAACTTCCCATGGCCAGGCTGCATATTGTTTCCCAGCTGAAGCCTCACTCTGCCTCCCTGAGCAGTGCCGACCATCACCTTTTCTCTAGTGGCATCAACTGACTTGTTGATGGAGTCAAAGTTGTGTATTTGCTAGCACTCCTTATTTCCCAAGAAAACCAGAAGCGTAGCTATCTAGCAAACTAGAAGTGTGCTGATAGGGAAAAAGATATGTCAATATAAAAAATAATCAAAAGTAGCACACTGTCTTTAGGGAAGCAAATGCAAAGAGCTAAGTTCAATAATTGCAGGTTTATTCAGCAAATAAAAGAGCAGATTCTTCCACTTCAGTCTAAAAAGTTTACCAAGTGGCATGTCACAGTCAGTAGCAGCTCCACCTCAAGAATTAACTAGATACACAGATATGCGTGTTTAAGTGTATATGAACACTCACAGTGCTCAAGATATTGGTGTAGCTTGAATTTATGTATTGTATAATAATGCTACCTGCTCTCAGTTTCTTTGACATTCCAGTTATGCAGAATCCAAATATTTAACCAATTGCATGCTATTTCAGCTGGCAGAAGCATCCCCTGTAGAGTACAGACAGGGTTTACTCACACTTTGTAAGAGATTTTTTTAACCTCTGGCCAGATGCCATGTGCTGTCCAGCTGCAAACGCAGACACTGGATCTCAGTTTCGTAAGTGGATGTGTAGCAAGTCCACAGTACATAAACTCCTACGGCTACTAGGGGATTCTTCTGAATAGGCAGTAATTAGCTAGATTTACACCAGGGTGAGAATTCATACAAGGCACAAATTTGCTTTAAAAGAAAGCGAGAAAAGGTCAAACCATCTGCTCTCTGACATACACATGATCTCCAGCAGCACTACTTTTGTCATCGTGGAAAGAACCTTGGACAAGATAACATCTGAGTCACTCAAAAAGCAAACTTACCCCGCAAGACACAGCTAGAGCTCATGCAGACCGTGATTCACACCAGCTATGCAGAATTTTGTGTCCAACCCAATTATCCCACTGCATCAAAGTCAACTGTGATGTGCAACCAGTGGCAGAGCCAACGTTGCGACACAAAGAAATGGCAAAGCCATCATGCTGGACAGCCAACAGTCATTTCTGATGCATCTTTCTGAAGTCTCTGCTTGCCCTGTGGCAGCTTTGCTGAGTTTTTTCCTAAAAATCAGGGAAGAGAAAAGCAGGCTGACTAAGTGAAAATCCTGCACTTGGGCTCTACACAATGACTAGAGCAGAAGATCTGTGAACCTTTGAAAAGCCAAGCCAGATAGGATGCACAGCACACTGCCACACTGCTCCCTGTCATCCTACCCAGCAATGCAGTGATGCAGCCTGAGACATCCAACTCTCAGCCTCCACCTGCCGGGAACCGGCAGAGGAGGAGCCCTGAAAAGGGGCTGTGTGTCACATGGGATCGGTACTGAAGGCAGGGAAATACCCAGTCTAGCAGCAAGAACATCACCCACCTACCAAGAGAAGGATGAATCACTTAGTGGTGCTTCACAAAGTATGTGAAACTCTAATTTATTGGCAAACTGTGACAAGTGGCCTGGGCAGTTCACCTCCTAACACACTCTGCTGTTCAGATGAATACCCTCAACAACATCTGTGACGTGAGGAAGTGCCAGCACAGAGCTCCTGAGCTCATCAGCAGGAAGGACCGGGTTTCTTCGAGTGCAGTTTTACCCCACAGAGTGACTGCCTTGGAGAGTTAGCTTCCCTCCATGGGCCGTCTCTCCTCAGGGTGAGACAGGGTTTAATAGATACCTTTGGTAACCAAGTTTGTATGGCCAGATCCATACTGTACTCTGCATCCCGAGCTGAAAGCCCAGCCACGGCTCAGGGGACAGAGACCACCACCCCCCAGAGACAGGCTTGCACCTGATGATCCAGTTGACACAGCAAAAGCTACACCTCATGCAAAAAGCCTTTCATTTTCTACTGCTTTGGATTTAAAGTGCCTCCCTCTGTTGCCTCCAGATCCTTTTTACCTTGCAATATTAAACACAAAAGCAGACGCAAAAAACACGCCATTAAAACGCGGGAGACCCATTTTCTGCTTTGCACAACACTAGGAAATTATAATCACACGTCACCACGATTTCTTAATGAACAGGATGTTCAGTCCTCAAATGGGAGATGTGGCAGGTGTGGAAACAAGGTCTCCCATTTTCTTTACCCCGCACGTGCCACGTGGAGTAACTGGGTTACCGAGGGTTACAAAATTTCCTCTGAAACAGCAGGTTTTGGTCCCCTCCAGGCCCACATACACAGGCAGTGGCCTGAAAGAAGAGATAACTATCACAAAAACATGTTGTGTTAAAGGTCACCTGGAAGAGGAGGGAAAACGCAAGTTCTCCAACTTGCTGCTCTTTGACTGGAGGTCCTTCTCTGGCTTCCCCAGAAGAAGTGGCAATGGAATACTCCAGCTGACTCTTGCTGTCAAGAACAAGTCTTGTCTGCCACGCTTTCCCCTGAAGGCAGCAGAGCCAGCACAGAGAAAACAACCTGCAAATCAGAGAAAAAATGTTTGTTGGAGACCTTGTTTTACTGCATAGCTCAAATAGCCGAAAATACTTGGAATAAAAGGAGTTCTTACCTTAAGAGAAAATCCTGCAGATTATCTATTAAGGCTCAAGGAAAACTAATAAATGTGTTTAAAGCTTTGTCATGTCCTTTTCCAAGGAAATCTACAGACACGCACTATGTGTTTTTAATGTCACCAAGTTACAGAAATGGAGACTACTTCAGACCTCAAGTCAATAATCTCTGTCTTAACTCGTAAACTGCCAGAAGCAGGCTGTAGCTGGAGAATGTCATCCTTTATATTAGATTAAAATCTATATATTAATTTAAAAGTCCTAAACAAAGTTTCTCCCCTTTAGAATTTCTGAAAAGGGAAAGAAAAAAAGCATGAAAGGGGGACAAAGGGATACCCTAAAAACACGGGGAGGACAGGGAGAGAGGGGGAAAGCACTGCTCTAAAATGCTTTCAGATGAGTCATTATCCCAAGTCCCTTGGTCAAAGCTAAGCCTGGGTTAATACTCGGTTGGCAAGATAACCAGTTGTCTCCACTTACATATCAGGCTGAGGAAAAAGGAGTGGGTAAAAACACAAACCTACATATGATGTCAGATCAGTCTTAAAAGAAACACCTGATTTTTTCCTCCTCCATCTCTCCTTTCTTTTCTCAGGTGCCGCTTTGGAGGACACATCCACCTTTACGTTACTCACGCTTATGGCCCATGCTGGAGACTCACACAAATGAATGCAAACCGTAGTCAGTTCCCGGAAGCAGAGGAAAGCTGAAGCCCATGCATGAGGGCTTTGATATGCTGAGACGGAGCAGTGGGCTGAGTGGCAGAGCCAGATGCAGCTGCTGATCACGCAGATTTCGGGGATGGAGAAACATCCCCGCCGGCGTGGCAGCAAGGGCTTTGGTCAGGGTTTGCACACAGTGGGATGCAGATAGGGGGAAGTCTTGTAGATCACGATGGGGCACTTTCCCAAAGGTTTCTCAAGAGATTTACAAGTCTAATCCTAATAGTAGTTTACTCAAGCATGGCCATCAGCAGAGCTGCAGGCACACCACCCCCTCCTGCTCCACCCTTGCAGCCCACAGGCGAAGGTTCCTGTTCTTGGCCATCCCTTGCCCTGTACACCCATGTCTCCGGGCTCTAACCCAACACTTGTACCCACCTCCACTGTCTGGGACCTGGCTCTATCCCTCATTTTGGGAGCTGGGAGCCACCCACACATCCCTTTCACCACCAGCCATGACCCATCTCCAGTCTGCAAGTAGGGCTTAAACTAGAAAGGGCAAGCAAAATTTACCCTTGTTTTGCACATGGTGGAAATGTCATTGTTGGATCCACCTGTTAGCATGTTGGTGGACCATTCTGAGGCACACATGATGCTTCAACAGGTCTTAACCTGGCTGATGGCCTCTCCTTGGCAGGCCAGTTTGTCCAGAGCCGCTTAACTCTTGGGAGATAATTCAGTGCCACGCAAAACTGGGGACAGAGGCAAAATATGATCTCAGGTCCACCAGTTTATACAGAGAAAGGCTGACATCTGTGGGGTGACCTGCACAAGGGGCCAGGAGAGGCAAGAGAGGAGGGGGAGAAGTCCAAGCCAGCACCAGCACAGCTGCAGGAGAGAGAGGGTTGGTGCTGGAGACCAGATGTTTACACCTTCAGCCGCAAACTGATCTCCATCAATGGATTTCTGGGTAAGGAGGAAATATTGGTACAAAAGACACCGGTCAGACAAAAGTCACCCTGAGAATTTAGGCAGCCTAGGCAGAGTATGCAAATCTTTTCCTCTAAAAATGTCACTGATAGAATAAATTGCTGTTGTTTAACAGTTTGCTCAGCTCTCCAGATCGTTGCTGACAATTTGGGCTTTTTCAGCAGAATTAGTCATGCTGTAAATTGTTACACTTGAAATGAGAATCACAATCACCAGATTATCATCCATCTAACTAAAACAAAACCAAGTATTTCACACTATATATATGGTAAGTTGTTCATGTGCCAAACATCAAGATACAGGGTGCTTTGGAGTTTATATTGACGTCAGTTTTTTGCTTCAATCAACATTTGCCTTTTAGGTCAATACATTTTTTATGTTTGCCATAACAGAAGCTAGAATCAACATGCTTAGCCTGTAATTATTTCACTTAACTCTTTCAGTGTTTGAAAAAAACATTTGCAAGGAAGAGGGAATGCTAAATACCAGCATGCAGCCGCTTTGCCTGGCCTTTCTCTCAGTTAAACCCAGAAAAAATGCTGTTGCAGGGCTGTTATCTGGGAAGAATCACCTTGCTCTCTGCCAGAACTGGCACAGAATATACAACAGCATCACCAGAAATATTAAATACCTGTAATAGCCCACCTGAATAGCCGGGAGACAAACATTCAGTTATTAAAAGTGATGGTACAGAATTGCCTCATTAAGCCCGGTAGCTCGCTGTTTACAATGGGCTAGTGCCAACAGAGGAACAACAGTTTTACAGCTTTTATTGCTATTGTCTCAGTGCATTGAAAAAAGAGCCTGTTTTCAGATAACCTACCAAACACCCCCCGCTCCCCCAGTTTCAATCAACGTGAGGTATTTGAACTCCGTGGCCATCATTTGATTCAGCCCTGCCAAGATAAGTAGGAGAATGAGTATTCATCTGTTTGGTTTATACAAGAAATAAGTAAACTGTTTGCTTTCATTTACCATGCTCCACTTGCCAGCTTTATCCACGCCGGCTCAAACGCTGCTGGAGAAAACACCATCTGCCTGGGGATGGATGATCCCTGCTGCGTGTGGTGCAGAGACTGATCACAGGTAAACCACAACACCAGGCACCAATGTCTTCCTTGGCACTGCCATCCCAGGGAATAATTTCTTCACTGCAGCCATTCCAGCTTAAAACAGGCTCAGGATGAGAAGCGTACCTACCTAGAAACAGTATAAAATGTGCAGGCACAAGGTCACATGTGCCTTGCCAAAAAAACACGCACCCACACTTGCATGGCAGACTTATTGGCAGGCTCTCTCTCTTGCTTTCTTTCTCATATGTATATATATATGTGTACATATACATATATATGTGTGTGTGTGTGTGTGTGTGTGTGTGTATATAGCTTTTCTCTTTTTCTGGGCCACAAGCCTTCCCTGCAAGCCTAGAATTGCCAAAAACCCCCTTTGCTGGCCTTGCTCCAAATTGTTGACAACACCAACAGCTGTTCTGCTCCAGCAATAGGAGGGAAGAGAAGAAAGGCATGCTGTACGTACAGAGAGTGGGGTGGGGAGGGAAGTGTGCAGGAGGTTTTACCCTTCAGAGGTAAAACCTGCACACCATCACAGAGGTGCAGTACCCTCTATAGGGTGTATTGGGAGTTTCTAAGCATCTCCTTAAGGCAGCATGTCTCCATTCCTTGGGTGAGAGCTATGTCCCCAGTTCCTCTGTGGGATGTGGGCATAGGGTGTTTAAGTGGCTGCCCATGGTCAGGGCAGAGCCCTGACACCAATACTGGGACTTCTCTTGGGTACCACCAGTTCTGCACCTCCCTGGACTCATCTCCATCCTAATTAAGGGAGGAGGAGGAGGAGGAGGAGGCCAGTGTGCTTCATTGCAACCTGAAAATAAAGACAAAAAGCCATGCAAAATGGGCTGTTCATGCATGAAAGACAAACACTGTTTCCCTCACTTTCCAGTAACTCACTATATCTTAATCTCTGAAGATAGGCAATTAATACTGTGGCTTCCGCATTAAATCACATTGGGGGCTATGGCTTAAACCCACTTTAAAGAAACTAGGCCAATAATTTTATGAGGCGTGGGAATTGCTAAATTGGGCTATTCCTTCTGCTTCATACAATTGCATGAAGTCTGATATTGTGGGGAGGTTTTTTTAATGAAGGCCTTATATAGCTCTAGGTCAGGACATTTGCATTTGTGAAGATTACATTGAAAGCACAAGAAGTAAAAGAGCATGAGCAGACAGCAGTGTTTTCATCTTTAAAAAAAAAAAAAGAAAGAAAAAAATAACCAAACCCAACACATTCCACCCGTGGGAATATGGTACAAGGCACTGGGAAACAATGGTTTCTATTTCCAGATCTGCTGTCAACTTACAGGAGTCTGACCTTAAGCAAATTATTTTACTCTGGAACCTCATTTATCTGCCTCGGGTACGTAAAGGCTCATTAGTACCCTTACTAATGAGCTTCATATAATCATATGCAAAGCATTTTAGTAGATTTTGGAAGACTAAGATTTGTAAAGCCCTTTGAAATTCAAGATCATGTAGATATGTAAAGATCTCCCTCTCACTCGCTCTCACACACACTCTCTCCAAGTGATAAAGACAAATTTCATTTTAAAAAATTTCAATTCCCAAGCACAAACAGTGCAAACTCAAAGTCCACTTTTTGAAGTTTTATTACTTCTTTGAAACAACAGTGCTAACATGCACACTCAAAAGAAATCCAAACAGCAGCAGATTACTGGAACAGTTGGTCCTGAGCGAGTAATAAAAGTCTAAACAAAGTTGAACTTTGGATTACATGCTGTGCTGAGTTATTGAATTTGACAGGTTAATTTGTTCATTTCTTTGACCTGATTTATACACTCACTGAAGACTTGCATAACTCCTCCTGTTCAGGTGCTGCTTTTGTACTTCTTGCCCTGGTGTAGTCTCAGAGGCAGTCGCTGCTATGAGTGCACAACTGCAAGCCTGTGTCTTTCATTTAACTAATTGCTACTACAGGTGGGAAAAATACCAAACTAGTTCTCCTGCCTACAGTCCCAAAGCAAAGAATTCCTCTGTTCCCAAAAGAGCATCTTAACCTTTTGCAGGTATACCAGCTAGTCTAATAAAAAAAATTACCTTTACCTGAAATTCTTGTCCAACCCAGTGTCCTTTGAACAATGCACTTGTGACAAAACACTGAGATAAAAGCTCTGACTAAAAAGGTCCTTCTCGCTGGAAATAACAGGTGCACAGGTTTTGGCTGGGATGGAGTTAACTTTCCTCATAGCAGCTCCTATGGTGCCCTGTGTTGGATTTGTGTCCAAAACCGTGTTGGTAGCACACTCCTGCTTGAGTTACTGCTGAGCAGGGCTTACACAGCATTGAGGGCTTTCCAGCTTCTCAGGCTGCCCTGCCCATCAGCAGGCTGGGGGTGCACCAGAAATCGCGAGGGGACACAGCCGGGACAGCTGACCCTGACTAACCGAAGGGATGTTCCATACCATATGGTACCATGCTCACCAATAAAAGCTGGGGAAGAAGTAGTGATGGTATATGCCTTCTCCAGTTATGTGTGACAGAGCCCATTTTTCCTGAAGATGGCTGAACCCCTGCCTGCCCGTGGGGAGTGCTCTATGAATCCCTGGCTTCGTTTTGCTTGCACACACAGATTCTGCTCTACTTACTAAACTGTCTTTATCTCAACCCCTGAGTTTTCTCACTTTCCCCCTTCTGATTCTCTCCCCCATCACGCTGGAGGGAGCAGCTGGTGAGGGGCCTGAGCTGCCCACCAGCGCTAACCCACAGCAACAGGCTATTCCCAGCAACTCCGCAAAGGGATGGAGTCTGACAGTGCTGCTTCAACCAGAGCAAACTGTAGTTACCAACACTACTTTAAAAAGCTTGAACATTTTCCAAAATTGATTTGTTTAATGGGAAATGGAAACAAAAACCGAGGAGGGTCTCTAAGAAGTGTGTCCAAAACTGCCTGGCAAGAAAATCACAGTGTCCCTGCACAAAGCGGTGTCTCGTTTTCCCTTCCAGGCACCGGGGATGAAAGGTGTACCCTGCTGATTTTTATTATCCTTGGGTAAACCAAGCATAGATCTCCCTCTGAACATCTCCAGTAGAGCATGCTGCTATGTCTCCCCTGCTCAACCAGTTGCATGAAATCAGGGAATAAAATAACTCTTATCTGCACATGGAAAGCTGATTTGGATGCTGGGCACTATGAGAGGAGACAGGCTTTCCAACTGCTATATTCACGTGACCTTTTCCCGCTCTCCCCGAGTCCCCAGGGAAGGCTCACAGCCATTTCACAGATGTGAAACTGAGGTCTCAGTGCCATGTTTTTTTAGGATATGTAGGTACACTGCGGAGACACCTTGATCTCCATCAGGTGCCTGGCCTTTATTGCCAGCAGTTGAGTTTGGAGGTACAGCCCAGGCAGACTTTGGACAAGCCTCCACACGTGGCCATGGAGAAGAGCCGTGTGCCAGTCTCACCTCCGCTCTCCACCAGCACAGGCAAACCCTCGCTGCTTGGCGGCCATGTGCCCACACCAAAACCAGAGCACTTTCCTGGGGGTGAAAGGAAGGATTTGCTGTGGGACAAGTGGCCAGAGCAGCCCTGTATGATGCCTTTGGGCTCGGTGAGCCACAATCTCCCCACAAGGGTATTCCAGCTATTTGAGAGCAAGGAATAGTGTTGGAGGATAATTACAGCGGTGGGGAATTTGTCCCGCTTTGTTTGGTGCATGCTAAATATTCACTTGGCTGGAGGTTTGGGGCATTAAAATTAAAGAGTAACAGTATTTTTGAATGATAGATGAGGCAAAGGTCCCCTTGGCAATTGACGTTTTGCCAGGGTGAGGAAGCAGGAGAAGGACCACCATTTGACAAGAGATGAAACCAGATCTTTATCTCTGATCAGTTTTTCTACTATTTGTTTTTAGATTGAACCTAATTGCGTTGCTTTGCATTTATCCTTGGGTAAGGAAAAGGAAAGTAGATTTAAGATCCAATTTAAGAGAGAAATTAGGTAAGGTGAGGAGGTTGGAAGGCTTTAAATACAGCCACATCTCACCAACTGACTAGCTTTGCTCACCCTTTGCACTTGGCATAACCCCTCAAAACACCAGGAAAGCCCTTCCTCACCTTTCTGCACCCAGTCCACAGCCTCACCTCTCTCCACATCCCAGATGAGCCACAAGGCTCCCTCAGGATTTCACCACATCAGGAGCAGATCTCAGATCATCCTGTAGATCCAGCGGGCTGCAGGGCTCCTCAAGCCAGCATTGCTTTGCCTTGATGGGCCGAGCAATCTCCTCCAGCTCATGCGATCTGGGGAGAAGGTGACTGGGGGACAGGAGCCAACTTTCTCCTCCTGTCACCTTCCTCTCCAGTCTGCTGCTCACCTGTTCCAGTGCTGCAGGGCTCATTTCTTTTAGTGGCAGGAGTTTTCCATGGGACCAAACCTACAAGCAAAGAGTGAAGGGGTCCAGGTTAAAAATAACCCCTTAAAAAATAAAAGCATGTGGGAAGAATTGCTGAGCCAAGGAGGTGGCAATCGGTATGAGTGGACATGAGAAAGGATGGGTCAAAATCCAGTATCTCAACCCATATCCCCAGAGGAGACAGAGCTGAGGTCCATCCCCACTTTCTGGTGTCCCCCATCCTACAGTACTCAAAACCCTGGAGAGGTCAGTGCCAAGCCCTCCTTGGAGACATGTCTTTCCCTGAGGGCAGGCTGCTCCATTCAGAGAAACAGCCTTCAGGGAAATAAGATCTTTTTTTTTCCCAACCAGTAGCTGGCAGCTTTCCACAGTGTCCCTCCCTCCCTGAAACAACTCCATTTAGCATTATTGACCCCCACTCTCTGCCAGCACCCACAAGAAGCTATGTTCAACTGACATGGGGACAGCGCTAGAGGAGTCACTCGGATTCCTTCCAAGGGAAGCAGACAAGCCCAAGGGCCCAGAGCCTGAGGGAGAGGGTGCTGTCAGCACCTCTGCACCCTTTCCCACGGAGGGTGAGGGGAGCTGGCAAAGCAGCTGTGCTCCCCGCTCTGTCTGGTGCTGAACCACCCATGCTATATGGTAGTTCTCTTGGGAGAGGACCCTCCTACTAAATTCATGTTACTGATGTATTCAGAAATGTCTAGAATGGGTTTGAGGTATCTCATCCCCTCCAAGACAGCTGTGCCAGCACCACCACTCATGCTGTAAACTGTATATGAACCAAAATGGAGAAGAGATCGCAGTTCCCCTCCCTCTGCTGCAGAAAAACACCCTTTTTCCTTCCAGACAGGGATGCACAGGAACCAGGAGACTGTGGGGTAGGGCTATCACAGCTTGCAGTTAGACACAGTTGTGTTGCTGACTTCTGGAGCCAGGATTGACGCTGGGGTGTTTCCTACCTCTCAGGCCCAGACAACTAGCTGGCCCACCCACTCCTACCTTAAGGGAAGGCTTGTTCCCTGCTGGGTGCATGAGCTGGCTCTGCATGCATTTGCATGTCTTCTGATAGCGCCCGGAGAGTCGCTCTTCCAAAATCCTTGCAGTAGAGACACGGGGAGCACCTCTAACGTGGTGTTTTGATGATTTACACAGGAACTCGGTCCCTGTCATGCAGACCTCTATCCCTGTGCATGCCTCACGAGCTTGCAAGCAGCTCTGGGACAAGCTGTGTGTGACAATACGCTTTCCCTCGCAGGACAGAGAGCACGCATTTGCCCGCCAGCCCCAGCCCTTCCCATACACTCACCCATGCATCTGCACAGACAGGTCTGGGAGCAGGGTCACCAGAGAGCACCTCGGGGTCTGAGAGCATCCTAGGCAAGCTTCTGCATGGCCCTGGGACACGGGAGGTGTTTTGCTGCTCCTCTGCAAGCAGAAAAGGGAGAGACAGGAGGAGGTTTTAAGAACAGTCTGCTTTCCCCACCATGGAGGATCTTATTCACTTGCACCAACATCCCCTACCCCCCAAATAAGGTTTAGCTTACCAGGAAGTGAAGAAAAGCAACAAGGAGAATGGGAAACGGGAGGGGAACAGCAGGGAGAGCCAGGGCCACAGCCTGGCAGGGCAGAGCAGAGCAAGCTGAGCCATGCCGCAGAGAGCTCCCAGGCTCACATCACCTCCCACCTGCTTCCACCAGCACAGGCAAGGGCCACGCTGCTCACACTGCCCCGGTGCCAAGGCATATCACCCCCACGTGTGCCCCTCCCGCTCCTCGCCCATCCCGGCACAGAGCGTGCTAAGGCAGACAGGCGTTGGGCTGCAGCCAGGCACAGACACTTTAGCTTCATTCATCCAACTTCTGCTCAGCAGCCCAGTCTCCACATTTGCAGCTTAACCATCGATCTCAGCATCACAGACCATCCTCACCCCAAGCAGCCACAGGGTACCAGAGGTCTGCAAAAAAAGGCACCCTAACACTGATGCTCCAAGTCTTTTTTTCCAAGGGCATTATCATAGATTAAAAATGAACAGGTATTTCCAAAACTGTTTTATAGAACCACTTGGGTTGGAAAAGCCCTTCCAGATCATCAAGTCCAACCACAGCCTAACCCTGCCTAGTCCACCTCTAGACCATGTCCTTCAGCACCTCATCTATTCACCTTCTAAATCCCTCCAAGGATGGTGACTCCACCACTTCCCTGGGCAGCCTGTTCCAATGTCTGACAACCCTTTCAGTAAAGAAATGCCTCCTGTTGTCTAACCTAAACCTCTCCTGGTGCAGTTTGCACCAGGGGAGGTTTAGGTTAGACAACAGGAAGCATTTCTCCCTTGTTTCCCCGAGAGAAGAGATCAACCCACACCTCTATGCACCCTCCTTGCAGGTACATGTAGAGAGCAATAAGATCTCCACAGCATGTCCTGTGGAGCAAAAGCAGAAGCAGCCTTTTAACACCACTGGAGAACAGAGTGCTGTAGTTGCAGCCTATGCAAGAGCAGAGTGGGGATTCCTCCCCCTCACCATGGGTACTGCCAAGGTGCTCTCAAGTTATTCTCCAAAAGAGGATGGCTGTATTAGAAACTGGATGTGAAGGTGCCTGCAAGACCTGCAGTGTTTCTCTATGTTACCTTCTCCCCAGGGCACTTCAACTTGGAAAGACGTTTCCAGCTGGGCCGACAGACTTGGAAGCTGAACTTCTGTTTAGCAAGAGAGTAGGGCTAGCATAGATTTCCCCAAGGCTTTCCGATAAGGACATGACAGTCAGGAACCACACCTAGGGAGGCTCTTATTGCAGCCTGCAAGACCTCTGCCAGCCCTGGCAGAGGACAGTGCCCACTGGGCAGAGAGGGGCTGCATCATCCCCTCTCACAGCAGCCCACAGGGGAAGCCCCCCAGCAGCAACCTCTGGTCAGCTGGGGTAGAGCTGGGGCACCACAGAGAGAGCTGGGCAACGCACTTGCTCTCGGGCACATTTCTTCAGAGAGGGAGTGATTTCCAATTAGAGCGCTAGGTTTGATCATTAAGTCAACAGGTCATTGTGGAAGGGGCCCTGGGAGCGTAACAGGAGGTGGTAGCTGCTGTGGCACTACAGAAGGAGAGGCAGAAAGCTGTGTCCCCACGTTAAGGTACTGCAGTGGTTTTGGACCTTACGTCACACACCAGATATGTCTTGAAGGGACAAGCCACCAGGGCTCATTGGGGTGACCCAGGATATAAGCACTTTCTTAAGAGGGAGACTGAAGACAGACAGATAAGGGAAGACATTGCTCAAATTAAAAAATAAATTAATTAATTAAAAGAAGAGAAAATACAACTTTCTGTGGGAGACATAGTCTCCCCACAGGAAGAAGTAGAGGTTTGTTTTAAGTGGGTTCATATTTTTTAACATTACAAGTATTTTGTTTTAAAGGAATGGTGTCTCACCTGCAAAACCAGAGTTCATTTTATCTCCACCCACTCCTCATTAATCAACCTCAAAGAGGATTTTTACAATAAAGAGATACAATATTAGTTAAACTAATGACTTACATAGGTAGAATCGTTCCCGCGATCTCACTGAATGCTTGGAGCAAACAGACAGGTCCTGAGAACTGACAGCGCTGAGCCGGGGGAATGAGGCTCTTGAATTAGGGTTGTACCACAGAACACTGCCCGGGCCCAGAAGAAGCCCCCAACCTCACCATCCTCCATCAACAGCATCAATGAGGCACATGACCTGGGCCACAAAGACATGGTGCAGGAAGAAAACACTCCTGGGTGCACACAGAGAGCAGCAGAAAATTTTCAAGGCCAAGCTGTTGGGAAACAAATGGCAATGCCAAGGCAATTGCTGGTCCCCGTGTTGAGAGGCGGAAGGCAGAGTGGCTATTCGAGGTAAAGTCCCACGTGCAGGGTGGGAGAGCAAGGTGCAGGCTGTGGCCAACCTACAGTGAGGGTGAAGGAAAAGGCACAAGGGCCGTGGGACTGCACGACACGAGTGCTGGGAACTGCATGCTGGGAAGAGAAGCGGGCACTTGACATCTCAGCAATGGGTTATGACCAGAGGTCTTTGAAGAGGAGGCTAATATGGTAGGACAGGTTAATTCTACACACATCAGCAAAGTTTGGCTGTTTCTAGATTGGAAGACTTCTCTTTCCTCTTCTAGTTTCCCTAAGTTTTGTTTTGCTTCCTCCACAGCCAAGAATTTAGCAGTAGCAGGCACAAAAGGAAACAGTTTTGTGGGGCCTGAAAGGAAAGCTTGAGCTGGTAGGGTTTGCACAAGTGGGAAAATGGGCAGGAGAAAAGATGGCTGCAACGATGAGGCTGGGAATGGATGTGACTCTGGGAACAGCAACAGAGAGGGTGGTGACTGGAAACCAAATGCTGTAACAACGCAGGAAGCCCGAGGTGGAGTACTCAAAGCAACCAAGAGAAGAAAGATCTGACTGCCCAAGCACAGACGGAGACTCAACAGGAGACAGGAGATTCAAATACCCGAGTTAGACAGGGTAAGCTAAACACAGCAGGATAGAGGCCTTTAGGAGCTGCTCAAGAACAGAAGCACCAATAAGCCATCCATCAGCACCAGTCTTGAGTAGAAAAGTAGGTCTCAAAGTTTGGCAGGAAAAGGGAGAAGGGAGCTGCAAAGTGTATCCTACAGAAGTAAGCGGGACACCAGCGGGAAAAAAAAACCAAACCCAAGCCACAACCAAAGCAAGGCGTACAAGTCATGGGGGAAACTGGGCAGGCAGAGGACATCAGAGCATGCAGAAAGAGTTAAGACAGGACAAAAGAAATCCATCAGCCCCAAAAGGGCAAAGGGACACAGCCTGTATAGAGATAAAGCAGCAGGGAACTAATGGCATGGGACAAAGGAAGAGGGCTGCCAAAAGACTAAAAAAGCTCTGGGAGAAAGTTTGGGGTGATACTTAATAGTATAAACGCAAGACGCAAAGAGATGGAGAAGGAGGGGCAGGTAGAGATGAGAGAAAGGCCAGAGCAAGCTGTAAGCAAAGCTAATGGCTTTAAGAAAGGCACAGAGCAGTCCCCACCAGTATGGCAACAATAATTAAGAGGATGTGGCACCAAGATATGATGGCAGCAAGTAATTAAAGGTTGGAAAGAGGCAGTAATTTAAGGCTACTAAGAGGCAGCAATTTATCAGGAGCCAACAAGAGTAAAGAGTGCAGGACCAGTTAATTCAACAATGGAACAAAAAATAAACAGGCAGAGCAAGAACCAGAGCCACCAGCATGATAACAAGGACAGCGACGCAGGAGCACATAAACTCTGTACACAAACGGAGAGCAGCTGATGGAAGCCCAGATGGAGCAGCCAGGCCTCCTCCCTCTCCTTATTCAAATCTGCCCCAAATACCCGCCTGCGCCGGGAGGTCTTTAGGAAGATGTCAAGCCAGTGATGACACATCTTTTTTTGAAGTAAAGCCCCCTGTTTCTTTGGTCTGTGCACCTGGCACCTAGACCAAGAGCTCTTTGGGGTGGAGGCCCTTCACAAGATAGACATCACGCATAGGGTGGGCAGGGTGGGGACAGCAGCCACAAGTAGACTCCCGAAGGAAGGTGCCACTGCCAGGCTTGCAGAGCACAGGCAGCCTGAGGAAGGGGCAAGAGGGTTTAATTGTTGCAACCCCAGATAAGGAGTGACAGCCAGGCACCTCTCTGGAGAACAAAGGACCATCCTTCCACAGGAATGGGGAAACAGGAGTCCAGGCTTCAATTGGAGAGCAGTAGGACCACGCTGCCTTCACAGAATCACAGAATGGTCTGGGTTGGAAGGGACCCCAAGGATCATCAAGTTCCAGCATCCCTGCCACAGGCAGGGCCACCAACCTCCAGGCCTACATCTAGACAAGGTTGCCCAGGGCCCCATCCAACCTGGCCTTGAACACATCCAGGGCTGGGGCATCCACCACCTCTCTGGGCAGTCCATTCCAGCACCTCACCACTCTTTCCATTAAGAACTTCCCCCGATATCCAATCTAAACCTTTCCCTCCTGTAGCTTAAACCCATTCCTCCTTGTCCTACCACTATCTATCCTTGTACAAATCCGATTCCCCTCCTGTCTCTATGCTCCCTTTAAGTACTGGAAGGCTGCAGTGAGGTTCCCCCGCAGCTGAAAAAGGCTAGCTCCCTCAGCCTGTCCTCAAAGGGGAGGTGCTCCAGCCCCCAGAACATCTTCACAGCCTCTCCAACAGCTCCACATTTTTCTTGAATTGGGGTCCCCAGCTCTGGGCACAGCACTTCAGATGGGACCTCACAAGGGCAGAGTGGAAAGGGACAAACCCCTCCCTGTCCCTGCTGGTCACCCCTCTTCTGATGGAGCCCAGGATACCATTGGCCTTCTGAATTGCAAGAGCACACAGCTGGATCACGTTGAGGTTTTTTCTCTCCCAGGACCCCCAGGTCCTTCTCAGCAGGGCTGCTCTCAAGGAGCTCTTCTCCCAGCCTGTGTATATGTCTGGGATTCCTCTAGCCCAAGTGCAAGACCTTACACTTTGCAGTGCTAAATCTCATGAGGTTCCCCCAGGCCCACCTTTCAAGTCTGTCCAGATCCCTCTGGATGGTTTCCTTTCCTTATGTTGTGTCAACTGCACCACTGCCTTCCTTACAGTTCTTGCTTTCCAGCACCTTCCAAAGAAAGCACATAAAGCTTATTAGCCATGTTGCTGGTGCTCCTGCTCCTTCCATCTCAAATGAATAGGAGACAATTGGCATTGTCCCTACAGTAATGATATTTTCACTCCCTCATGCCTGAGGATCGAAGCAAGGCACCTGAAGCTGCCCACCAGCCCCATCACTGTCTGTGCCCTAGCTTGAAAATCACAGTCCTGAGCTGGAGCCGCTCCAAAGTGGGTCAGTGCCCAGTGCCCACTCACTGGCCATCGTGTTTGCTCCAACGCTCCCTCCCATCAGCTGTCCCCAGGCTCAGCCGCAGCCGCCGCAGCCCAGCCTGCACTTACAGCTGGGGACGCGAGGCGTGGAAAGGGCTGCCATGAAATCAGGAGAAGCGCCTTGAGACACCGATGCAGAGAGCGTGGGAAAGAGGCTAACGACATTCATGTTCATCAGGAGACAGATAAAACCACTACAATAATATAAATTCATTAGGACAGCTAAGGAAGAAGAAACACAAATTCTTTGTTTACCGTGTCTCTAATAAAGTACAAAGGTACCTGCCATTGCACTACTGGTTGCACAGGCAGGTTTCAGCCCTGGGTGAGGGCTACAAGTTGCTTATACTCTGTATGTCATTTTCCAGGCAGCAGATTGGCTCTTTGCAATGTTAACTCAGGCCTCCGTGGCACTAGATGCCTGCAGAAGACCTTTCTGGGGTCCTTCTCCTTATGGGAAGAGAGAGAGGAGACTGTGGGATTTAGTAGTTCACACAGACTTGCAGATGTCTGAATTGAGGGAGAGAAACAGGGAGAACACCGGGGCCCTCACCAAAAGCCAAGGACTAAGCTTCATCCTTACTAGGCATGGGAGAGTCTACGTTGGCGTTCATTCTCAGGACAGAAAACCATTAGAAACCTGACTTTTATTCCCCATAGAGCTTTGGGTTTTTTCACTACAGGTCTTTACTAGTGCATCCAATTTGCAAATCCAAGGGAATGCTATGGGAAAAGTTGCTATTTTTAACAAAAGAAAGTAAAAACTTCTGAAGTAATGAACTACTGGATAAAAAGATTAATCTTCTTGAAAGAGCTTTACTGCCTTATGTACTCCCACACAATACATTTTACATACTTACATTTTGCATGCATATATACATACAATTCTCCTGCAGAGTACAAAAATAAATTGATCCATATTATAAACATACTCTACATATGCATGTTTTTTATTCACAGACGTGTGTGAGAAAGTTTGAGAAAATGAAAAACCATAACAGCCCGCGACTAGGGCCGGGGGCAAAGACAGAGCTGGATAAAAGCTGTATATTCTGGGCAGTAAAGCATCCTCTCCTATCTGCTCACTTCTAAAGCCATGCTCCTCCCCACACACCCACCTCCCCTTCCCCCATTATTCTTGTTAAGAATAATCTGTCTGTCCTGAGCACTGGAGCAGCTGAGCCAATAGCACAGTCACCTTCTGGTGACACATTCATGTCCTGAGCTGCATCTTGCCACCCCCATCCCAATAGTAAGACTTATTTTATATAGCTCCACAGAGCATTTATGGTGATGTCTTCAGCATCATTAAAAGTCTGTACCACCAAGTTAAATAAATATTTCTCAGTCTGAATCATCTCCCTTTTCTTTTTGAGAAATCCATTCATGACTAAGCATGTTTCATGCCTGGCTGTTTAAAAGGTCTTTACGTGATTTCACCTCACTTAAAAAAACCTTTCGTAGCATTGCCTCAAAGTTCACAAAATGCAAAAAAATATAAATAGAGATGCTGGAGTAGCTCAGAGCTCCCTGCAGCAACACTGCACTCAATTTGCTCCAGTGTATTTTTTTCCTAGGCTGGATCTGCTTTTTCATAGAATCACAGAATGGTTTGGGCTGGAAGGGACCATAAAGACCATTGAATCCTAACCCCCTGCCACAGGCAGGGACACCTCTCACTAGACCAGGCTTCTCAAGACTCCATCCAACCTGGACTTCAACACTTTCTGGGAGGGGGCAGACACTGCATCCCCAGGCAACCTGTGCCAGAGCCTCACCACCCTCACAGGGAAGAATTTCTTCCTAATGTCTAATCTAAATCTATCCCCTTCTAATTTAAAACCACTCCCCCTCATCTTATCACTACCCACGCTTCTAAAAAGACCCTGCTCAGCTTTCCCGTAGGTCCCTTCAGGTACTGGAAGGCCACTATAAGATCTCCCTGGAGCCATCTCTTCTCCAGGCTGAGCAAGCCCAGCTCAACCTGTCCTCATAGGAGAGATGCTCCAGCCCTCTGATCATCTTCATGGCCCAGCTCTGGACCCATTCCACCAGCTCCATGTCCTTCCTATGTTGGGGACTCCAACTCTCTCCTTGTTCTGGCAATCTTGGCTTAGAAAGATAAAACTTTTCAGGGGAAAAATAGCTTTTGAAGCCACCTGGAAATCCACTGATGAATAATTATAATAGCACACTACTGATGGTTCTCCTCAAATTGCTCCTAAAACACTTACCCTCAAAAAGTACCTGAGCTGCTGCTGTGACCCACTTCTTACTCCTACACAGTATGCACAACTGCAGTCCAGTGCAAAGGACAAGGTCAGAGGTAGCACCGTAAGCATCTCTCAAGATCTTTCATTGTGTTGACCTCAAATGTCTATTTCTTCTTATCAAAACCTGAAATTTACTGGCATCATTTGCTGTTCTGTTTTTAGTGGCGTGAAAGTCCTTTGGCAATGACCTGGGGTCTGCCTAAAGGACAATAACAAGATGTACCCACTCAGCTCTGCAGAGTTTAATGGCTGGCCATGAACAGCAGCATTTACACGGTCCCAGTCCTCTTTTATGGCAGCCCAAGTTTGAAGATTCCAGGGCAGAACTGTAAGCTATGGGCTTTCCCAGAAAGGCCTCAAGCACCACACAAGCAATGACTGAAGGCCATTCCTAGGAGCCATGGGTGGAAATGATCCAACTTCTATCTCTCTCAAAGGCTGAGAGATGGAAAGAGCTCAGCACTGCTGAAGAGATCTTTTATTTGGTGCCTAAAAAACCAGCCACAGGTGGGCCAACATTAAGTACTGACTCACCATTGTACCTTCTGTAGTACTACTAGGTCAGATATATGCCTGACACCATCTGAACACAGCTACAAGCTTTCACAGAATATATACTAAAGCACCTCTGCACCACGTCCACGTGAAGACATTTCACTTGGACTCTTTGCAGTCTGACTCACAGCCCAGACAATTTTACTGAAGATATGGGCAACTTATTTCAATTGTCTGCCTCTCCTCCTAAATCTAAGCACCACTTTAGTCATCTTTCCCTGAGGCTCTCTGACTAAAAAAGGGGACGGGAGAAATTTCACCAGAACCTAAGACAAAAACCACGTGTGAAGTATAGGTTGGTTAGTGCAGCAACCACTTTCTCAAAACACCCTAGATCATGGTTTCAAAGCTAAGAGCAAGGTTTATCAGGTAAAACAAAGACTTATTGAATCAGCCTCTTAATCACGAGCACTGAAAACAAATACACACTAAACAAACACAGCCCAAGATATATTATTACCTTTCTTCAGCAAGACCAAGTTAGGCACCTGAAAGAGAAACCAACCCCTAAGTCCAACTGTTTGAAAAAGCGAAATCCTCTTGAGCACCAAGAGTGTCTCCACACTAGTGTGGTTCCCAATTTCACTAGTGCTGCCCTGAGCATTTTTGCCGACAATGAATGAATCTAAAGAAACACTGTAAGACTGGTCCATCAGCCAGCAACACTTGCAAAATTTTGCCAGGAAACAGAGCTGCCCATAAGGGCTTTGTGTACAGATGAGCCTTCCCAGGTAGCAAGGCCAGCACCATGCACATAGAATCACAGAATCATTAAGGTTGGAAAAGACCTCCAAGACCATCTAGTCCAACCACCCCTTTACCACCTGTATTACTTACTAAACCATGTCCCTAAGTACCCCATCTAACCTTTCCTTAAACACCTCAAGGGACAGTGACTCCACCACATCCCTGGGCAACTCGTTCCAATGCCTAACCTGACATCTGCCATTTAGGACCACATTCTGCCTCATTTAGACACAGAAGTGTCAGCAGTCCATTCTTTGAGCAAACTAAACCCTTCTCTCGGATTAGTATGTCATCTCCTAGAAGTTCAGATCAGGTAGGAGAGGCTTCCTCACAAAATAGCAAAATGCTGCCAGGGAAGACCTCAGTGTGGCCCCAAGGAGTGCAGGGAAGAGAGGTGGGATGCTGTTTGAAAGGTGACCTGATGTCTGAGGGTGCTCCTTTCTAAAGCCAGGCACAGGTCAGTGCCTGCCCCAGCAATGCCGGTCTGTGTCCTAGTAATAATGAAAAGTGAAAGGTAGCAGTATTGGAGGCTGGATGGCACTTAGCCAACTTAAAGAGAAGTCTGTTGTATGACTCTCCTCAGCCATTAGTATCTCAGACCAAGACCACCACCAAACACTCGAGAAAGGTAACAGATACCTACAGAAGAATTTCTTTTGAAAGCACTGAAAGATCAGCTCAATTTTTGTCAGTTGCAGGAACCTGTTCTTTAGCTTCTCATGTTCACTGCACTTTAATCATCCCCAGCTCTTCCCTTACATACAAAACCATATATATATAATCTTTTAAAAGAAAGGCAAGTAGATAAGCAAACTGTCAGGCCAGAAGAACAAGCAGTTCATGTCGTATCTTTGAAGTCACTTCTACCACACCCACTCTCTTTAAGAATGCACTTCCTGGATATTTTTCTGATAAAAATATAAAATGAGCAATAAATGTGGGAAATGTACTTTTTCCATTCCCAGAAGCAGAACACATTTCTTGTAAATCATGGATTGACACCTTCACAAATCCAGGCAGATGAATTGCCCACAAGAATCAAAAAAGCAACCCGTTCCTGAGGTTTGGCTTACTTAAATCAGAAACACCCTGGGAACAAAACTCTATGTGTCTTAATATCCCTACTCGGACAAAAGCCAGAGTCTCTTTTGCCACAACTCCAACCAGAGAAACAAATGGTGCACCTGCATCCCAGTCAATAAAACTATTCAGAGCCTTCTTAGAACCGTAAGTTTTCAGGTAAACACTATTTGCCTGCCAAGCACTTGGTGTCACTTGCCCTTCAGTAAAAGGGATGGTTTCTAATAACTAGTTGTATCGTGTCAGATACACTATAACTTCCCAATAGCATAGGAGAGAAAAAATGAGTCAGTTATGCTCTCGGTAGATTCACAGAATCATTTAGGGTGGAAAAACCTTTGAGTCCAATCATAAAGCCAACAATACCGCCAAGTCTGCCACTGAAGTGCACCTTTAAGTGCCACATTGACACATCTCTCCAATACCTCCACTAGGGATGCTTTATTATGAAACTGCCTACTGGGCCCTTGAGACAATGAAATTGGGCTCTAGGCAGATTAGCTTCTAACACTCCAGCCCCCCTCAGGAATTTTCTGGCTTTGAGTGCCAGGGTCATCCCTGCCAGAAGGGCACAAAAGCTGCTGAAAGCACTGTGCCACTTGGTACATGCCTCTCACCAAGCAGCTCAAGCACATGCTTGTGCTCTGCCACCCTTCCAGGCCCAGTGCAGTTCATCCCTTTGTGAGATGACTCAGTCACCACCACCCAGAAAGGAGTGCCAGGCAAGCGGATCAGGCGGATCTGAAGGCTCAGAGTATCTCATCAGCAAACCTTTTTCCTGTGTAATCACCTCTTATAAAGAAAATGGAAGTGAAGTGGAAACAGTACTATCAGGCTCCTTAACAATAACTGTGAAAAACCCAAGGCAGGCTCACGTGATGCAAGAGGTGCAGATGTCTGCATTTTCAACACAAACTAGGCCCAATCCCCTGTTCAGAGAGAGGTGCCATTTCAGCTTTGTATATACCCTAACAAGAACGTCAATCCCATTTCTGATCTCCATTATAATTTCCCACTCTTATCTGCTAAACCACAAACAGCCTCCTCTCTCTGTCACCTTACCTTGACATCAAAGCCATTTTTTAAAACTTCCAGGGACAAGAGTTTGCACAGAGCAAGAATGGGGCACAGTATCTGCGAGCTCTTCCCCGAAGAACTCGACTGGCTGCAGGATGATTTTCCTACATTTTCTTCTCACAAAAAGTGCAACCAGTATCAGCAGAGCCAGACTTAACCCACGAACCACTAAAGCTTAACCATGTTGATTTGGGTAGATTATTATCTAGTCTAGTATCAGGTCTGTGAGAGTGTCCCCAGGGAAGATCTGAGGGCAGGGTAAGCCTGTAGTACATAACTTCAGCCTCAAACACAGAGGACTGACTCACGCAGTTAATGCTTTCAGTAACCCTTTACTAAAAGGTCCTGCTAAGAATGCACCCAGGCCCTCCCAACATCAAGTATTTGGTTTCTACTACGTTCAAGTATCTCAAGGAATCATATCCTGTTGTCTGTTGTGTGCTTGGTACCTTCATTAGTGGCCTCCAGCTCTCTTTCTAGAGTGGAGATCAAGCAGCTCACTCCATCCAGTTTCTCTGGCCTGACATGACTCTGCAGACCTGTCACACCCACTGTCACCCATCACACTTGCAGCTGCAGAGCCCTCATCTGCTCTGCTGCTCCCGGCAGGGAAGCTCTTCCACAACTGAACCTCTTTCAACCCTTCAATCCAAGGGGACAACCTAACCCACACAGCAGCATAGTGGGGACAGGCAGCAGGTTTATACAATAGTATAGAAGTGCTCTTCCTTTTCTTCGGTTCCTTTCCTACATATCCTGATGCTTCATTGGCTCTTCTTGACTGCCACCATGTCCTCAGCTCCGCACTCTGCAAGAAGAGTGTGATGACAGTTCTTCTTTCTGAAAGGTCACAGCTAGCTCAAGGACTATTTTTTTTCCACTTGGAAAGCAAGGAGTCTCCCTCCCCATTACACTTGTACAGACTTTGACTCCCACCATGGTGACTGCTTGCACCCAAGCTGTAAGAACTGAGGAGCAAGGCAAGGAAGTGATGGGGAAGAAGGAAGTCATGGGGAAGATGTGGCATTGTCAGAACTGCTGTTATTCTTTGACATACACAGGGCAAATGCTCAGGTAACAACCTGTAATTTGGACAACATATCCACCTTTAACTCTATCTACTGAGTACACAGGCAATACAACTGCATGGTACTCAAGACACCCAAATACCAGCTTCAAAACCAGCATCAAACAAGAGAACACATATACAACAGACTGGAGATACTCGGTTTCACCCTTAACAAACTGACCTTCAGCAGTCTCAGTATTACTGTGCTAAGTTTTCTCTCAAGCTTGATTTCATCACAATTATTTGCATCACAGACAATAAACATGAAACTTTAATTAGCATATTTATTCAGAACAGAAGTTACATGAGACCCCTTGAGAAATACATCATAACTAGGCCTCCACATACCAGATTTTTTCACTTAGCTTGTCTACAAGACATACTTTGTCTAAACAGCATGATCAGACTAATTAAATGGTTATGGCAGAGAATTGCATGTGATGCAAAAAAACACCCATTCTCAGAGCAAAGACCAAAGAACATATTACTGGGTTACAGCCCAGCATGGATGGTTCAGGGAGTAAAAGGAGGAGGAAGTTTTCTCCAACAGAACATAAGTGCAAAGCATCATTAGTATACATTTTGCATTAATACCCATAATTATTAAAAATAGAAAAAAAACCATTAACTTCAAATATTACTTGGCTAGCCACTATACCTATAAGGTAAAACCATAAATGGACTAACTCTGCTTAGGAGGTGAAAAACACTAAGTCTCTAGTATTAAATAGAGCCCAATTCAGCAAACTACTTAAGCATGTGCTTAAGTCCTACTGACACTACTGGGGCTTATATGTGTTGGAGTATTATAATGAACATGGAGCCCTTTCAATATGCATCATCAGTTAAGCACATGCTAAACACTTAGACTGAATCAGGACCATATTCCTTAAAGTACAAAGCTATATACACTATAAAAGTCATGATCTTTCTCCCTTAATCTATTGTCCCATCAAAAGAAAAATCTCTATTCAATACAAGAAAAACTGTTAGTGCCCTGAAGCAGCATGGCTTTTCATGTTTTATTAATAAAACTCCAAAAAACACTCACAAGTCAGTGTTAGGGACAATCTATCTTAACCACACTTTCAGTCTTCGGTCTTTCAAAGCAACAGAATTTACCCAGTTTGCACTAATTGTGCAATAGTAATTAAAAGTCTATATGCAATTTGCAAGGTCAAGATCAAGGAACTTGTTTCTTCAGTTCATTCCCCAAACAATCAGTAGATTCTTAGAACTATACAGCTGTACAATAATGCCAATGATTATATACAGTCCTGCACAAGATACTGAAAGAAAGCTACAAAGCTACATAAATAAGTGTTCAACTTCAAAAATACTTGACTTCTGTGTCACTTAAATATTTAAGTGTTTTTCAATAAACACAACAACAAACACACCAACTCAGCAATGTTGATACATATCAGCCCTCTCTAAATAAGATTTGCTGTAGAACTGTCCTTGTCCAGAATTTCTCTGTATGGTTGTTTAAACAAAATCAAGTCTTGCTGTAGCTATGAAATCCAGGTATCTAGGCAGATGTTCCATGTACTTGGGAATGAAATATTCCCATTTGCTCAGAGGATTTTGATTGTTGGGTTTGGAGTTTTGTTGAGTTTTTTTTGGTTTTTTTTTACTCTTATATAACCCACTATATGATAGTGAACAAAATACTTTTGTTTCATAGAAACAACTAACATTTGCCCACACTAGACAAATGGTCTATTTACAGATACATTAGGACTGCCTGACTGACAGTGAGTGTGACTTGCTGAACTCCAAGAAACACGGAGCTTAAAACGGCGACACTCTCTGCTGAATCGCCTTCCCTTTTAGGATACGTCTTATCTGGAAAAGACAGAAAGACAAAACATTAGTATTCAAACATTCCAAAGTGAGTCATCAACTTAAAAAAAACAAAAAAAAACCCCAAAATAAACTGGACCCAGTTCTGCTTTCCTCATTTATCTAAGTCTAGATTCTGGGTTCAGTTACACCAGAAGTGACCCAGTTTCACAGCCTTTGGAGAAAGGACAGGCAACAGAACTACTCAGTTGCTTAAGTTACTGACTTCTTAGGTCAGGAATCACATTTTTCATCATGTATTTCCATAACTCCTAGGAAAAAGGGATTTCATCTGTTACGTACTTCAGAGTCACTATTACTAATTATGATAGGGTCAACAAAAGCATATTGGGCCATACTGAGACAAACAAGAGAAAGGATAGTTTACTTCCAGCATGTTGCAAAGGTTACAAATGAAAGACCTAGTCTGACAGGAAAAAGCTTTTGAGAAGAGAAAAAATAAAGTTAGAAGTGAAACCTGAAACTTTAGGCATTTCTGTATTCCACCTGATCCTGACATTGAAGATCCCTGAATAAAACAGCACTTGCCTTTTTTTTTTTCTCTCTCCTTACAAGCTGTAACTCAAGCCCCAAAAGAATCCTTTTGAGAGAAATATGGCTTTTGTGTAGATGGGGACAGAGCAGAGGGCTGCTTGTGTTTTGTTTTACCTGGTCTCCTATAAGGCCATCAGGAACCAGATGAACTGGCTGCTCATTCTCCAAGTTTCTGGCACTTGGATCAGCTCCCTTCCGCATCAGCAGGCGCACAGCATCAAGCTGACTCACACGATACTGGAGGCTGGCGGCTACGTGGAGAGCTGTGTTGCCATTGTAAGCCTGGAGAAGACAAAGTAGCTCCATGAGGGAAAAGCGAGGGGCACGAGCCTCAGGACACCTGCAGCGCCCCGTGTGAACACCCCAGGCTCTACCTGCAGTCTGCAACAGCCATCTTACCTTTGCATTAACAAAGGAGAGGCAGTTGGGCAGCTCCAAGAAGAGACGAATGAGCTCCAGGTTCGCTTCTTCTGCTGCCAAGTGTAAAGCAGAGCGACCACTTTTGCGATCCTGTCAAAAAAAGAAACGGTTAAGTCTCCCCAGCAGGTGTTTCACCTACCCATGGTGAACAAGCAGACAAAAAAACAGAAAGAAGAGTAACTGCAGATTTCTGAATAAAAATATTTGCACTACAATTCATTGAAAGTCAAACTGAAAATGCATCTTAACATCAGCATCTAATTAATAATGGACCAGATCTCATTTGGCAGTAAACTTATGCAGCCAAAACATCACATGTTATACCAAGCAATGATCTGTCCCAGTGCAGACCTGAGCTGGGCAAGGAAGCAGTTTTTAATTAAAAACTTGCAGTTCAAGAGCAAGGTATCATCAGCGTCCTATTACTACAAGATAGTTCAGAGTGCTCCAAGCATATTATTACTTTTAAGACACAACCAGCAACAGCCAGCATAGCATCGTCTGTAATCCAGAAATTAAGACTGTCACCTCCCTCTTTCCTTGTGGTTCATTTACATCAATAATACCTTGTTCTGAATAAATGCAAAATTCTCATTCTACCTGGGTAAATTAAACTGTAGGGAAGTTTTCAAATTAGTCTGCTTCCTTTGTAATAAAGCTAAGACATGGCGTGGGAGAAAGGGGTGCATTCTGCTTCCACCTTCTCTTTGGATCTGTAACTTCACACAAAGCTGATGCACTTACTTTTGCTTCCACAGATGCTCCCATTTGTATCAGGGTCTTGATGGTTTCTACCAGGCTCTTGTTTCTCAGCAGAAGCTCCTGGACCTCTGGGGAGTGAGGTGGCTGACTGTTCTGTAGTTCATGCACCACAGCATTATGGGCCAGAACAGCACAGTGCAGTGCTGTCAAACCTTAGCATTAAAAATAAATCATTGTTAATGAACTAACACCATACAGAAGTGTTGAATGGCCGCTTGGCTTGAAGGATGGATAAAGGAGCTTCTCCCCCTGTTGATCCCAGGGGCACATCCCATATTTGTAGGTGGCACTGATTGCTCCTGAATGGCTTGGGATTTGGGCTGGCCAATGACAGTGGGCTTAAGCAGAAACCCACTGGCNCATATTTGTGTGTGTGTATATACAAGAGACATGTATTTTTTACAAAATACTTTACAATGAGCTATTATATGGAAAGCAGTTAAATTAAAACAGCTCTCTGGTGTCAAGAGATTGTGGCTGTCTCCACCAGCACACTGCTGGCACTGATACGTTTAACAACAGCCTATTACTACCTACCCTCTCCACGTCAAACAAGTCAATGGCCCATAAGAGGGGAGCAGTCCTGACAGGCACAGACTAACCATGTTTTTATCTGAGAGATATGCCAAATGGTAATGTAATTTCAATTGTAATTGTAAATTTCAACCTGGCAAAGATCTACCCCACTTTATTGCTTCTCAACCCAGGATAGCGTTCACATCAGCAGCCATAAAACATTACAACATCCAGTAACTCTGTAAATTATAAACTCTTAACTACTCACCATCATAGTTTGTTGCCTCAAGGTCCACATACTGATTGCTTCCCATGGCTCCCTTTTGGATTGCCTGCAAAAGTAGGAACACGTATGCATTTAGGTCTTATTCAAACCACACATTGCTTCCTCAAGCTCATATACATCCTTACTGCAACAAAGTCACAATAAATAACGGTGTTAAGAGGAGCCCTGCTTATTGTTTTGTGTACCAGAGGATTCCACCAGGCTGCTTTAAAATTTTGGAGAGAACATTAATGTGAAATTCAGTCTCACTTTCGGCCATTACTGTAGAGCCCCGAGACACACTCAGAGACTAAGGAGAAAGAAACACAAGGGACGGCATCGTCGGAGTTCTCCAAAACAACAAATACAGAATCTAAATCTAACAGAGATGGGAGAGCTATGACTCCCTGGTTCTTACCTGAAGGACCTGGGCATGACCCTTCTCAGCACAAACATGCAATGGTGTTCTACCCCAGCAATCTGTGGTGTTGACTTGAGCCCCCAAGCTAACCAAGTCCTGCACAATGAGATGCTGGTTGGCAGCCACAGCAACCTGGAAAGCACTCTGCAAACACACAGAGGAGAATTTAAACTATTAGTCACCTGATCTCTAAGAGGAAAGAGACATTAAAACAAATACAAACCCTAGCTACCCAGTATTATTTAAACAGAGAACTTGATTACCAGGAAGCCGGGACAATGAAGCAGGGAGCATAGTTTTACCAGCTCAAGGTGATCCCAAGAAGTATTAATAGCTCAAGGTTAACATTAGTATGCAGGCTAAATTTTGGGGTTAATATTAAATAAGCATTTCACCACATCTTCCTCAAGGTCCAGACAGCTCTCAGGTGCACAAAGCGGGTGCAAAGACTTGCAGAACCTCACCTGGCCATTATGCTCCTTAATATCCAGCATGTGCAAGGCAGCCATCTTCCTCGCAAGCACATAGGAGAGTGCTCGTCGGCCCTGGGCAACCGCGATGTGAAGGAAGCTGCAGGAACAAGGGGTAACAGGGTTTCATTACCATATGACCCTGGGTTCGAGATGTTAGAGATCAAACCATATGGGAGTGGCAGTACACTGCCAGGTTCAGACCTCCTCTAGGTAACTAAGGCAGGAATACAGGCACCTTCTTCCCAGGACAATTTAAAGCATCTAAATAAAAATCTTTTCTCCCCATTTTCAGACTGACTTGATGCACTTGTGGTTAAGCCTTTAGAGGATACCAACACCTTCGCTATTCGATGTGCTGCAACTCCATGCATCTCAGCCCATCAAGTCCACACATGTCATTTGACCAGCAGAACCGCAGCACTCAACACAAAAGCACTGCTAATGGACAGGTGCCATTACAACCCCACAGCCCACCAAAGCCCAACCAGAAATATTCCCCAACCTTCCACCTCAGAAACACAAAAATAAGCAGCACTCACGTGTCTCCATCAGAGTCTTTCGCAAGGAACTGGTCTTGAGAGATGTTTGCCAGTTTGTTTTCTTCCTGCTCCACTTGCCATTGAAAAAACGACTTGCCCAGCTGTGTCGTGCTTCTGGCAACGTTTTGGTCCGGTAGAGGGACATTCAAAGTAGCCAAAGAGACGCTGCGCTCCAGACTACCACAGATGTTCCCGGAAAGCAAGCTGAAGTTTGGAGCGTGGGGGCTGACATCAGCCTGTGGGTGGGCACTGGTCAGTGGCTGGAGGGGAGCTGAGATGCCTTCTGAGCCTTCAGAGTCATTCAAGAGGGAAGAGAAGCTCTGTGAGGGGCAGTACTGCAGTTCGTGGTTCTCAAAGGTATTCTGCTGGTAGCCAGGAGACTGGTCACTGGCCGCAAATGGCCTGTACTCCAGGGAGGTGTCCGAGGGATAGCTCTGTGACAAATCTTGGCTCTGGGATGGAGGGAACTGGTAATGCTGCGGTGGATCCAGCATATGCTGGGAGGCGTGATCTTGGAACGCTTGGTACTTCTGGGATGGGGAAAAGGCCTGTGTTCCTGGGCTGTCCTGGTACTGCTCACCGGGGGAGCTGTGACTGGAGACAGTGTGCAACCAGCTAACCTGCACCGTGTTCAGAGAAACAGGGCTTGACTCATTCTTGATGTTTATAATGCTCTGAAGCAGATCAGAATTGCTGCCATGCTTCGGGTCATTTTTATGAGTCTCCTCCATGTTATCCATAGAAGTTGGCGTCTGGGGTGGTGTCTGCCAGGAAAATAAATGAAGGAAAAATCAAAACAAGGCCCAGGAAGTGATAGTTGTCTCTTGGAGTTTCCAATCACACAAAGCAAATAGAAAAACATAAAGGCACAGAAAAGATTACCACCAGCTTACCAGGAGGTGTGTGTGAATATTAGCTTGGCGTTTGAAAGAAGGTCCATCAGAAAGAAGCTCGGGAGCCTTTCTCTTGCCACTGTGACCTAGTATGCTTTTCAGTTCTGTCAAGAAGAAAATAAATTTAGAATCCATTTGGAGGCTACTCTTACAAACAATTTTAAAAATCTTATTGCAGGGTATTTAAAAAAGGTTGGGTTTTTTACCTGTGTACTGCTCGTAGTTCACCAATCCTACTTGTGCCTTTGGAGGAAAAAACAGATTATTCTATTATTAGAATGTCATTTCAAGGGGGAAAAAAAAGTAACAAAACCAACAAAGAAAACCAAGAGGGCAGTAACAGCTTACTTCTATAGAAGCAAGTGTTGAACGCACCTTAGAATAATTCTAGTACATGATCATCTAACCCTAACTTAATTGCTTTCAATTAAGGTTAAAAAATGGAAAGACTTATGGAACTTAAAGCCACTGTTTTGCTTAAGGCTTTCTAAATTATTAGCTACAACACCACAAAACTTAAGAAAACCTAGAGAAAGACACCGTTCCTTACTGAGGTCTGGGGATTATTATTTTATTTTACAACATAACCAAGCCAGTCAATGTTACACTTCTTCTATGCCGTAAGTTTTTCCTGTAGCAACACTCCTAGGAAGCTCACAAACACACACTCTGAAAGACTATTGAAAAAATCCCTTTAATCTCCCCAGTATTTCTACATTTTGTACCCAGTTTTATCTTCTCCAATGCTGGGGGGTGTGGGGTGAGCCTGCCTTTATACTCTGCGGAGCACAAGTACATGACAAACGATTCTGAGAAGATTCCCCGGCTCTTGCAATGAATGACCTCATGCGAGTTAGCAGGGAGTTTCTGTGGTTTCATAACACGAACCCATCTATCCAAACTCCCTTTCGAAAACAAAGCTCAGTAAGAACATTTTTAAGTGCCTCCTTCTCCCGCAGCAAACCTCCTGGGTGACTCCTTCCCAGCTCCATTCTTCCGTTACGTATGGAAAAAGGAAAAAAAAAAACCTCTGGGCCCATCCACATCAGATAAAGCGTCGAGAGCGCGTTGCTCGAGTTATCGCGCGCCTGTTTTCTGCCAGCTTCATTAACACCAATTATGTCAGCGCTGAAAAATGCTGGTTACCTTGCCTTCCTCCGTGGCGGGGCCCGAGGACATCTGCTTGGTGCTCCTGAAGTGCAGCAGGAGCTCCTTCACCGAGTTCTTCACACGGACCCCCTGGAAAGGCCCTCGGTGCTGCTTACCCCCCGCCATGTGTTGTTCAACTGTTGGGACAGGAAAACAAACCCCGAGTTTAAGGCACCGTCTCATTTTTGCTTCCCGCCCCCCAACCCCCCAAACCCAAGCACCAAACACACGAAAAGAA
>VXBZ01005875.1:104344-134639 GCA_013399135.1 Heliornis fulica | reverse complement strand
CCCCACCACCCCCCAAGTTTATTACAGCTCCCGCTGAGTAGTCATGGGGCTTTTTTTTTTATTGCCAGGGATCACACTGCACTTATCTCTCAGCGCTGGTTAACCGGGGAGGGGGGGGATGTTATGACATGTGAGAGGAAGCAGCAAGGGTGGAGGAGGAGGGTGGTGTGAGCGTGGCTCCCTGGACTTTTTTCTGTGCGGTGGAATTTCCCAGGCGGGGTAAGCCCTGGCGGGGACATTCCCCTGCCAAAGAGGTTTGCAGGAAACCCCGGGCTGGCGTAACGCTGCCAAAAAAGGGTCTAGAAGATGCTGATATGAGTTTCACAGCAAGAACAATTGAAAAAGGGCTGTACAACAATGGGGTGATGAGAAACCTGCACTATGCAATGTGGTAGAGGTTTCTTTCTGGACAGGGTTGGTTTCCCCTCCTTTCCCACCTCCTGCCTGCACTGCTGCCAGCATGACCGCAAGCAGCTAAGCTGCATCTCGTAGCCTTCTCCTGCCTTGGCACTACCGGGTGACCTGGACGGGCAGGTACCTGTGTGCAGTGGTTGTATAGGAAGCGAGAGCACTGCTGTGTCCCTCAGATATAAAAACCACAGCGCCAGCCTTTGGGAGCGGAGCAGGGCAAACACCTCTCCTCAGCGACTGCCTGGATTTCCACAGGATTTTGCTCTCGGACAGGTCGGGATGTGTTTCACAGAGGCTACTTCCCTTAGTGTGGGAGCTCCACACAGCCAGCAGCCTGACAGAGGGGCTGTCACAGATGTGTCAGGTGTAAAAGAGTCATCTTCTCCAGCAGATATGATAACCTTCAGCGTGGAAAAGAAGTTTCCAGGACTTTCCTAAAAGGCAAGTGCATCCATCTGAATCACACTCCCTGTTTTTCTCTCAGTGGTGGCACGGGCCAGGATCCACTGTGTTTCTCAAACATGGTGAGTTGCGACAGGACACCCAAATCAGAGCAAGCACCCCCTGGCCTCGGTGCCCCTCACTACCCCTTCCCAAGTGCAGTTCACACATAGGGTTCCCAGCAGCTGTCACCGACAAGGTAAAGGCACTGAATGACTTATCCTCTCCCTGTGGCATCCCCAGTGCCTTCTGCACTGGAACAGAGATGTTAAAACCAAACAAGCAAACCCCAAACCCCTCAGACTTTAACCCCAGCCTTGCCCTGCCTCAGCAAGCTGCAGGAGGAAAGTAGGAGAGAACATCTCCTTTCCAAAGGTGATCATTTTGAAACCTTACCCCTGCAGGCAGGAAACACTGTGTGGGTTCCATCTTCCTGTTCGCAGATATGTTATATCACTGGAACATGTTCAACTGATAATCTTGATGGGCTCAATACTTTTCTTTGAAACAAGGGCGGTTTGTTCCAGCCAGTGCTAGCATTTTATTGTTTGCTCTCCGATGGCCTGCGGTGCCCTCGGTCTGTCTAATGCATGGCAGTGCAGTGTCCTGGTCAGACCCTTGCCCTGCTCGTCATACAGTATCTGTGAGGTGAATCGCGCTGCCGTCAGGGACCCAAGAGGGCTCTGGTGCCTTCACAAAGTCCTGAGATCCCTCTTTGCAAAGAGGGGGAGTCTGCAGCCCCAGAGCAGGATGGATGGCCCAACACCATGGGCGGAAGGAGCAGCAGCCAGAACACCCATACAGAGCACCCAACTTCTCCACCCCTTTCTCCCCAGGTGTCCCTGCCTCCTGAGTCAGCGTGGCGAAGGTACTCTTGTCTCCAAAAGCCTTGGGGACACTCATCAAGCACAAAATGTGCCAGGGGTCAGCCTGCTCCTGGGCACCACTGGGCTGTGCAAACAGGTAATCCCTGCTGCGAAGTAAAGGGAAATGAGAACACAGCAAGGCCCAAACTGAGGCATGGAAGGGCAGAGTGACAACAATAATGTGTGGCAGGGCAGGATGAAAAGTCCCAACTTCAGTCAGAGATCAGTACAGCTACTCATAGCAGTATTTGCTGCCCAAAAGAGTGGGGAGAATAGGACATCAGGAAGAAATTTCTTGATGTAGAGAACCTACATTTCAAGCAGCGGATATGAAATTGTTGGGATCAGAAGATACACATATATCGGAAACATTCTACTACAATGTAAAATAATCATAATATCTGCTTATTACTGGAGAACTCAAATTATTTTCACTGGGTTTTTAAGACAGTATCTTTTCTCCATAACTTTTCTTTGGTCTGTTTTTACTTACCAAAGCAAAAGCAAAGGTGAGATGCAGAGGAGGCAAATAAGAATAACACAGGGCAAATATAATAAAGGAGGATCAGAAAGGGGAGAAACTATTAGAAAGAAGAAACAGATGAAGACAGAAATAGCTGCCTTGCCAGAGGCAAATGATGATTCCCTGAGAAAAGCAGATTCGGGCAGAGGAAGATGCCACGCAGGACTGGAAAGTGTGACTCACCAGCCCAGGGAAAACCAGAGGGTAGGAAGGAGTGGAAAGAAAATAGCACAGGATGGCAACCAGAGTTAAAAAACAATCCCATGAATTTGTCATGATTCTTTCACCACAGGTACTTTTGACATACCTCTCACCTGCTGAACTTCAATGGGCACGTCCCACCTGGAAGCTCTCTGTTGAGATCCTTCCGAGCGGGCTGCCGTGCTGCCACAGAGCGGTAGGGCTTGTCATGTAGCTACTCCCCATCACTGCAAACAGCCCACAGTGGAGATTTGGAGTGACAAGGGAGAGCCCTGGATCGAGCTGAACAAGAGAAAGAGCAGGTTCACGGCCCAAGGGTGAAAAGCACTTGCCTATTTTCAGAGCTGGCCAGGGAAGGAAGAGAACAGTAAGATGAAGGGCAGGAGAAAATGTTTAATGGATGGTTGGACCATGGAACGCTGACTGCCATAGTACAGACTCGCTGTCAGACCACACAGTCTGCTAATATTGTCCATATTGCAGGAAGAAAAGACTCGAGATGCACTGCCCTATCCCAGCAAAGTTTACTCCTGTGGATCCTTTTGTGACTTAGGGGGAAAAAAAAACCAGATTTAAGAGACTATTTCAGATGAAAAAAATCATCCTCTGAAGGACAGCCTTAAGCTGGTTTAAGAGTTACAGCTTCTACGTCATCAACTGAACTTCCTTCTGAAATTAACTACATAGCAAAAGAGCTTCATGCAGTTGTGTCCGTGCCATTTGTTGCCGAAACACACTGGAGCCAGAAAACAAACCACCACCACGAGTGTTATATTGCGGCTTATGGTTTCCATTTGATAGTCAGTCACCCCAGGCTCTGTTGCAGTGCCTCAAAGCCCTCTTCTGGACACATTCACTGGGGACTCACTGGTCTGGTAAGCCCACACCAGCCGACAGAGCCAAGCTGTGGGGGAAGGCGCACTGTACGTTCACTTGAGTTTAGCGATGTGCTCACTCTGTGTCTGGGCCTCATGCAAAGTAACTCACATGCTCTTAGTTCTCCACAGTCCTCCTGTAAAACTCCTCTTCCCCACTCCAGGCAGAGAAGAATCACAGAATCACTGAACCATCATGGTTAGAAAAGACCTCCAAGATCTTCAAGTCCAACTGTAAGCACTACACCACCACAACCTCTAAACGGTCTCTTGAAGCACCACATCTACCTAGGTTTTTTTAACAGCTCCAGGGATGGTGATTCCACCACCTCCCTGGACAGCCTGTTCCAGTGCTTCAAAAATCTTTTGATGAAGAAATTTTTCCTAATATCCAATCTGAACCTCCCCTGGTGTAACTTGAACCCATTCCCTCTTGCCCTGTCACTAGTTATTGGGGAGAAGATGATCAGGGGGCTGGAGCACCTCCCCTTTGAGGACAGGCTGAGAGAGCTGGGCTTGTTCAGCCAGGAGAAGAGAAGGCTGCGGGGGAACCTCATTGCAGCCTTCCAGTACTTAAAGGGAGCATATAGACAGGAAGGGAATCAGATTTGTACAAGGGTCAATAGTGGCAGGACAAGGGGGAATGGGTTTAAGCTACAGGAGGGGAGGTTTAGATTGAATATCAGCAGGACGTTCTTCATGGAAAGAGAGGTGAGGTGCTGGAACGGGCTGCCCAGAGAGGTGGTGGGTGCCCCAGCCCTGGAGGTGTTCAAGGCCAGATTGTATGGGGCCCTGGGCAACCTTGTCTAGATGTAGGCCTGAGGGTTGGTGGCCCTGCCTGTGGATGGGGTGTTGGAACTTGATGATGCTTGGTGTCCCTTCCAACCCAGACCATTCTGTGAATCCCTGCCTCACCACAACCTCCTCTGAGGTAGCTGTGAAGAGCGATGTTTCTCCTTAGTCTCCTCTTCTTCAGGCTCAACAGCTTCAGCTCCCTCAGTCACTCCTTGTAAGACCTGCTCTCCAGACCCCTAATCTGCCTAGTTGCCCTTCTCTGCACTCTCTCCAGCACCTTGATGTCCTTCCTATTCTGTGGCACCCAAAACCACACATAATACTGAGAGAAGGCCCTGTGCAATTCACGACAGACCCACGGAGCAGACAGACTTACTGCACCCCAAAAGGCTATCAAATGTGTCCACGAGAGGCTAGTAACCCCACCAACGAAGGAAGACACAGTAATTCGGGCACTTGAGAGTCACTGCCTAGATATGAGCCAGGTTACCTTAGGTGAGAGTTCACATCTGGATGATGGATACGCAGTACCTTGCAAAGTGGGGATGCAGCACTAAGCTGTGGGATGAACACAAGAAGCCCCATCCCAACCTGACCAGAAACCATGTGGTCTCGGCTCTCTGCCAGCCCCAGTGAGCCTCTTGTCCCCCTGTCTGGTGGTACAAGGCTCCAGTCCCTTCTCTGCCAAGCACTGTGCCATCTCAGGCGAGTTACATACCTTTGCTTTCCACTTCCATGGCAAAACACTGGGAAAAAGGTACTTTGCCCTGCTACGTAGTGCCTGTTGGGTGGCATTGGAGTGAGTGGGATGGGGCGGGAGCCCACCTCTTTGTTTTGGAGGAAAGTAAGAGCAGCAGGTCACACCACAGGCCGTTGTGCCCTACCATGTCTCCTCCAGTGTTGCTATTGCATGAGAAGGGGAACAGAGAAGCAGAACAAACACTTCACAGTGCTGCCTCAGTGTAGTCCCTTCTAGTTTCCAGGAATTTTTCCTAGTCAAACAGGCTATTTTTGGCTCTATAGGTAGGAAATAAGCACACAGGGCAATGCATCCTGGGTATTTCTCTTCTAGCTGGGAGTCCTGGCTGCAACCTAACACCAAGACACCCTGTAGCTGTCCCCCAACTCCTCTACCCTGCCCCTCTAGCCACTCCAGAGGCTCCCCTGTCCGTGCTGTGCAGCCGCTCTCCCCCTCCCCATGGCCCTGCACACACAGCTCTTGGCTGAGGTGGCGGCAGGTGCGCAGCCAGGCAGCCTTACGGCTCTTGAGCATGGTGATTGACAGATCTTGCCTCAATTTTCTCCTCTACTACCTAAGGTAAGTAAATTTACAAGCTGGGGAAGCAACCACCACACTGCATCCCCTCTGTCCTTCACACTGCTTTTTTAAACGGAGTGGCTTAAGGATTCCCCATCGTCCGTTTGGGTTGCAAAAGCCCTTGAAGAAGGAAGGCCTGGTGATACACTGACACCAGGAAACATCAGCGCGCTTCAGCGCTAGGCCTCATGTCAAGCTTGCACTGCTTGTACAGATCACTCCCCTCCAAACACACCTCATCAGAAAAAAAATAAGTGGCTTCTTAAAGTAATTTTAAGCTATAAACCATAGTGTGAAGCTCCTACCCAACACACAGCATGAAATATGTAACAGGTAAAACTAAGGGAACTGCTGCACAAGTATGAAAATACAAACTGTGTAGGGTTATGGCAAGCAAGATAAACAGACTGAATCAGACAGAAGAGTTCAAGTAAACTTGCCCTCTTTATTAGGAACCTTTTATTCTTTGACATTTTTGGCTATTTAAATTGCTTTTCTCATCTGATCAGGAAATAAAAGACATTTGAGCCTGACTTTTATGGTAAGTATTTCAACAATATACATATAATAAATTAAAAAAAATTGAAAACTTTCCTAACACTCAAGGAATGGGAGTCCTTTGCTTCTATCAACAGATAAAAAGAGCCTTTCAAATAGTCAAGACATATATTAGTAGAAACTAAGTAAGAGGTTTTCTGGACTTCATAAGTAAGTGCTTTATCAATGAACTACACATTAGCCATTGAAGTTTTTTGCTATTACTTAAACTGTCATCAATGAGACAGCATTTTAACTCACACTTCTGCAATGAAACCAAAACAAAACCCCCAATATCCTCAACCCTTCCCAGGAGGCAACTTCAAATCTTTGGTTTTGTCACCTGTAGCACACAAAAAGCCATGCAGACCTTTACAGCTATAAGCAAAGTCCCCATCTCTAAATGCTTACTTCTAATAAGTAAAAAAAAATAATAAAAAATGAATATTGTAAAGCCAAGCTGTGATTGGGCTGCATAACAGATGAAATTAGAAGCAATTGAAAACTTAAAAAAGGGAAGCTTCTGTCTGCTATCATCTCTTTTTATCAATTCAACCAACATTTCTACTATATGATACATAGGAGATGCAAGCATCTCAAAATATCAGATGCAGAAAATCACTGTGTATCAATCTAATATGTAAAATGGAGTTTTCTTCTTTCATAAATAAATTTCTCTGAAATCTTCTGAAAAACACCATAATAATACAGTCTTTTTCACTGGAATTTGAGCAATCTTATTTTGAATAAAGAAATTAAAAAGAAAAAAAACCACCTCTGTACTGAAAGGTTAATAATCAAAAGGCTCAGATCAAGAAGGAAAATATATATAAAAAAAAGAATTTATTCCTTTAGAGTGAAGCAAATGGAAATAAAAGGAAGACAAGGCTTTGAAAAATCTCACAAAGAATTTTTTTTACGTGTATAAGAAGGTACTTGACTGACTACTGAGAAATTCCTTTCAGGTCCTGTTTTATATAGAGTATCTAAAAAAATAACCAACCTACCCTAAGTCCCTATTAAAATCCATTTAGAAGCTTAAAGGTTTAAATAAACCAATTTTAAAATATTTTACTGCTTCTCTGTTTCCATACACAGCTGCTGCAACCGGTAACAAAGGGAGAATAGAAATGAAAAATCATTTATAGCTTAACTGAATGACATATAAAAACATAGGGCCACCTGACTTTATCTTTAAGCATGAGCAAATCCTCAGTTTCTCCCTTTCCCCTCCCTGTCTATTCCAGAGCCTAAAGAGATGAAGTACTGGTCTTCATTCCAAAGCAACTGGCAATTTCCCTGGAGTTCATTACCTCAAAGTTACTTAATCCGCCTTTTAAAAAATAGTCTGTCTAATCTAAAAGGGAGGGGTTCTACTAGAGAGTGATTAAACATCTTTACTCACAGGGCTCTTTCTCTCAACTGTCAAAACATTCAAAAATATGTTCTTCTCCATCTCTTCTTGGCAGCTCATGGCAATACAAAGTTGCTTTTGAGGAGTGAGCAGTGGTGAGCGCTATGTTATTCAGAGAAGAAACACACTGCCACAATACTTTCACACATGATACGGCTTTATGAGGAAAATCAAATGGTTAGTCCACAAATTAAGCAGTTTCCTACAAAGTCAAAGCTTGAAGTCTTATTTTCATTAACGTTATTTGGGCAGATTTGTTATTCAGGATGAAAGCCTTTTATATTCTGCCTGTTTTCAAAAACACTCCTGGAAAAGATGAAAGGTCATTTTGCATTGCAGTGGTTTACCTTCCCAGACCTGAATTGGTGTGGTCTCATTGCAGCAGAGGATAAATTTCCATTAACATATTACAGTAAGAAATAGTTACCTCAAGCTAATGTATGGACAGATACTATGTGAGGCAGTTACTGGCAGGAATTGGCAAATTGGACCTCCTTAATTAGGATCTGAAATAAATAAATGCTATTTCAGCATATGCCACTCCTCCAGTAATTTTTAAACATATTTAAACTGGTATGTTGATAGGCAGCTGCTGCTGACAACTTTTACATCCTCGTTTTACAACAGTTCTCAGTTGTCCTTTAACACCAAGAGAATAAGCCCCAGTGTTCCTGTAGCATGAGCTTTCTTAGGGCTCCAGCAATAAGAGGATAATCTCCCTAACACAGCAGCAGCCTCCCAAAGAGCAGAACATTTCTATTATGAAAACATTTCAGTTATTCCACTCTGCGCAACCTACAGACTTGCCTTAGTAATCTTCTCAGTTTGCTCCCACAGACTCAACTTTCATATTCTAGTTAAACATGTGGAGCTGCTTCAGAAGCACTCCAGTACTGTTTTGACACATAGAACCATAAAATAATTTTGTTGGAAAATACCTTTAAGATCATCAAGTCCAACCATTAACCTGGTGCTTCCAAGTCCAGCACTAAGCCTTGTCCCTAAACACCACATCTTCTAAATACCTCCGGGGCTGGTGACTCAACCGTTTTCCAGAGCAGCCGATTCCAGTGCTTGACAACCTTCACAGTGAAGAACATTTTCCTAATATTCCAACTAAGCCTCCCCTCATGCAACTTGAGGCCCCCTACTTTTACCCTTTCTCAGCAAAGCCACTGGTAAAGACTACCTTTAGCTTGAGTGGGACCAGAACTAAGACAAGGAACACTTCTCTGCTGTTTCTTTTGAGGGGTGAATTTAATCAAAACTTTGCTAATAAAATGCTGCCAGTTAAAACTATAGATAGGATCAGTCAAATTAGCAGCAGAAAACATCATGCCAGGAGGTCCAAGGGCTACCATCTTTCACATCAGCATGACCTCAAATAGTTACCAAGCATCTCTATGAAGGGCAATCCTCCATGTGCCTGGCTTTAGGGTGTGTTCTTTTGGGCCTTCTGTATTGGCAGCAGTAGAGCTTATAAATAAATGATATGACACAGATGAGGCACCATTGCATGGCCATGACACTAGTGTGTGCCAGTTACTGCTACCCATAGCCAAACATCATCAAGTGCATTCAGGTCACTGGGCTTCTCCATGCAGACACAACACATTAGTGATGGCCAAGAGTAATTATCACAAGTCCAGCTTTGTAGGAACATAATGGAACAGCTTTATCTTGCAGGGGAGGGAAACACTTTTATTAGTAAATGCTTCAAGCTTCAAGTAGGCAAGCCTGCAACCTGAACTTGCAGAAACTGCCTGAGACAGTGTCTTCACCGAGGTCATAATCATAATACACATTTCTCCATTACAGATAAATCAAGTAGTAGGCAGTGTATCAAAGCTCAGAAGAGATTCAGTAGTATAGGAAACCATACTGGCTATTTGCATTACTTAGCAGCCATCTGTAAACATGAAGGGTGCCTAACTAGTGTGCTCTATTAAAATTTAATCAAGTTCTTGACGACTTAATGCTATGGATATTTTGCTTCCTTGGTTGATCGTAGTGATTCTGGTACACTCCCTCCATACTTCTAATTAGGACTCTGAAAGAAGAACAGGCATTGTGCTACTGCACCTCTCTGATGTACAACTGGAGGGAATGTACATCAAACTCTGCAACACTGAGAGAAAAACCCCTCCCAAACTCTTCAGTGGGTTTCACTCACAGTACTAAGCAGCAAGACCCTGGCAACAGGATCAGTATCATATGGATTAAATTAAGCATATAGTGCAGACAACCGGTAAAGCTAATAACCCACATAATTTCTTATTGAATTGGGTCAATTTAATTTAAGGTGCTCTCTAATAATCTCACGTATGAATGATAAGGTTGAACAGAATCAGCCCTGCAGGAAGAACAGTCAGCTCCTCTTTACCACCCTTCACAGCTGCCTGGAGTTAAGGCCACCCTGCTCCTACTGCACACAAGTACAATAACCAGAGTTATTGTACTTGTGTATTTCCATACTGTCCAACCTAATTCCACAGCTCCATCAAAGAGCAAATTTCCTTGAACTATAGCAGAAGGTGACTCAGGGACACCCACTTGTGCTAAGTTTGCAGAGGGCACACGTAAGACAAAAACGCATCTATTTGATTCTTAACAATGATTTCTTTTGGGTGCAAGTTGTGTGGCAAGTAGTGAGCCAGAGACATCTCCCAAGCATCCACAAAGTGCACGGCAATTCCTGAGAACATTTTCCTCATGACAGAATCAAGCTGAAAGGAATACCAGTCACTGTTAAAGAGGCTCACTTCTGGCCCAAGCTCCTGAACATTAGCGGTCCTGATGACGATTAAAGTCTTGGGGCTGCGATCCAGCAGTTGAATAATTGATCTCCGAATGTTCCTCAGCCGCCGGATATACACTTCCACGGGGAAAGTGCTGAAGTGGGACCATATAGTGATGGCTACCACCGTGTTTCTCCCACCCACTATGCCATTCAGTTCATTGGCAATGTAGCGCAGTTCGCTGCTGAAGACTGTTGAGAAGCGAATGGGTGGCCCATGACAGCGGAACTTCAGTAGGATATTGTGCTGCAGGTCCACAGACATGAAAGGGCCCACGTTCTTCGGACTCCCCAGGTTAAACTCCACTAGATCTGAAAACCCAAGGGCAAGCATTAGTGAAAGAGGGCATAAGAAGTTAAAACTATCAACAAGATGCTAGGAGCACAGGGTAGCTGTAGATAAGGAAATCTGAGGACAGTTCTTAGAACCTCAAAATTAATCAGAAAGATATTTCACAGTGGAGTTTCTGGGTGTTGACATTTGCAAGACAGCACACTTCAACCTCACAAGGCTGTCAATGACTTTTGAAAGTTTCCCAAACTATTTCCCTCTCTCTCTTGTAAAGAAGAAGTTTGCCAAATAAGCTCCTTCAGTCACTGTTGCCCTATGACTCTGGTGCTCCTGAGAATGCTTCTGGCAACTTCAAGACTCCACTGAATTTAAAGGTGGCTGCAATTGTGGGCATTAAGAAGCCTCAAAGTCTGTACTCCAACACAACTCAACTGCTTTGGTGGGAAGAGGTGAGGGAGGAATACCTAACTGGCTGCTAAAATTCTGCTATTTAAGTTAAAATAAGGGAAATACAAGAAATGGTCCAGACCCAAACAACAACAACCGAAGTCATTTGCTATCTCATTACTTGTGTGACCAGGATGCTGCAGCACCTTATGCAGGCACCCTAAGTGACTTCTGCCATGCCCTTTGGGTGGTCACCTTAACTCACAGCCACAGTCCTCATTTGTGAAATGTTTTACAAGACAATTTTGCAGATACTTTGTGACCCTGTTTCCAAGGTCTACATATTTCCAGTGTCTGCTCAAATATTTAACCATTTGCCTTTCTGCCTGGACTTCTGGTGATGTTTTGGCTTTCCTCTTTCCTTTGTTTTGTCCCTGTCATTCAGTAAGATTGACTCCATGTCCGAGACATGAGAAATAAGGCTTTGAAAAGGTCTTTATGAACAAAAAAAAAAAAATTAAAATAATAACAACCTGGAACAAATGCTGTCAGATACTCAAACCACTGCCTTATTGTGGAGTCTCCAAACAAGTGGATTACTTTTCCTTGTAAGCACTGTGTTATGTCATCTGACTTGTTAAAATGATGGATCCAGTGTGTTCTGGAGGTCCACTGGTCTTCATAATAATAACCAGAAGGAGAAACCGTGGGATCTTCAGCTTTATCCATACTGCTGGAATCTGGAAGAGAAAAATTATGTGAAATTAACATACAACAAGACCAGCCATCATAACCTTCATGGATATACAGCCAGTGATATATGAACATCTTCCCTGGTTTAAAGCAAAAGAGTATGATGTACTGCACAGATTGAAATGTTTGGTGCATCACACTTCTGTAAGATCAACTCTTTCACCCTCTATTTCTTCAGCAAAACCTGCAACAACTGAGTTGAACAATTATAGTTTAATTTGCTTTAAATTAAATGGTATCTCTGATGATAAGTGAAAAACTATAGGTGTCTGACATTTTTCACACTTGGACAGAAGTGCTCAGTAGTGGACTCTTGCAATAAGTACAGAGGAGCACGGGCAGTTGGATCAGATGATCTTTCGAGGTCCCTTACAACCCCTAACACTCTGTGATCCTGTGATTCCTCCAGCCTGGGCTGTGTGCCAGGATGCCAGGCTCCACCACCCCTCAGTTGGGGACGCCTTCAGCCCCTGTTCAAAGCGCATTTCTCCCCTCTAGCGGCCAAGACTCCTGCATGGGCCTTTGCAGGTATGAAATAAGAGACTCAAATTCCACCGATTTCATACCTTCTCTCTGCCATCTAGCCCTTTGCCCTTTTACTGACTAGGATAGGTGGTCCCCTGAGGAGAAGCTGTTTGGAAGAGCAAGCATTGCCATGGCCAAAATCATGGCAGGGACCGTTGTAACTATGTAAGAGTAGAAGCAGTGGGATTCCAAGGCCCTGAAGCATCCTCTGGTAGAGGATTCATTATAACACAGGTATAGCCAAACTATAAACATTCCAAAAAATCAGAATATAAGCATCTTTAACAGGCGTTTTTTGTCTCATTGTTTCTATACAATATTCTCTCTGCATGTGATTAGTAGATATTAACCTCCTCTGACCTCACAGGGAAAAGCAAAATACTCTTCTGTTGGTATGACTGCCCTGGATCCATATGAAATAATTTTCTTCCTAGCAGCTGGTTTAGTTTTATGTTTTGGATTTTGGATGAAAATACTGCTGATAACACTGCTGATAACACACTATCATTTTAGTTGTTGCCAAGCAGTTAAGGACTTTTTCAGCTTCTCATATTGATCTCCCAGTGAGAAGGTGGGGAGCACCCAAGAAGCCAGGAGGGGACACAGCCAGGGCAGCTGACTGGAACTGGCCAGAGGGATATTTCATAGCACATGACATCGTGCTCTGTGGGGTTGGCCAGGAGGCAGCACAACTCAGAACTAGCTCAGCATCAGCTTCGTGTGGTAAGCAACTGTGCTGTCCATCACTTATTTTTCACATAATATCAATTAAATTAATATTAATATTAATCATCTCTTCCTTTTCTGCCCTATTAAACTGTCTTTATCTCAACCTGTGAGCTTTAACTTTTTTTTTTTCTTTTCAATTCTCTCTCCCACCCCACTGGGGCCGAGGGGAATGAGTGGACAGTTGTGTGGCTGATTTAGCTGCCTGCCAGATTAAACCCTGACAGTCCTTTTGGTGCCCGACATGGGATGTGACAGGTAGAGACACTGAGAGACCTGACCAGAGCATCTTAAATTCACTGATACCTCTCATACTCCTAGTTTAGCAGTCGCCAGTCATGGTGTTGCCTTATCTGTTTGCGCGGCTGTGTAAAGCAATTCCTTGCTTGCGTTACGCATCCCCTGCGGTGCTGTTTAACTTGCCTGGGAGCTGGATGAGAACTTAACCTGTGCTGCGCTGCGTACCCCTCGCTTATGGCAAGTCATTTCCGAACCTCGGGCGCCATCTCCCGGGAATTATTAATTATCACACTTTCGACCTTTTTTATTTTCCCCCGGAGAACCCATCTAGGAAGGAAGAGAAGGGGAATACCTTGAGGTTCACCTCTCCTTTTTCCTTCAGGCTGGTTACGACAGGTTTGAATGCCTTTGGGATGCTCAGCCCTGCGTGCTTCTGTTGCTAGGTCTTTTCTAGGGTTAAATGGCTACTTAGAAATAGCACTTGGGATGTCTGCCCCGAGGCTCGATTGTTATGAGTGGCGGGTGTGTGGGATAGTGTGGGCAAATGCCAAAGGATGGTGACCATCTCCAGAGCTTTGGCACTCCCACCCCCCATCCCCCAAAGAAGTGCAGAATCCTGAAAAGCTCATAGAATATTTGCAAAAAGTATGCTGGGAATTCTACAGAGACATAAATCACTGGGATGTGCTGGCCCATGCCCACTGAGCTGTGTTCAACACTATTTGGTGCCCTCAAAGGGAAGAGAAGATTTCTGGGCTGTAGGACAAACAAAATGACAGGCACTGCATCTATTCCAACCCCTGCAGAAGGCACAGCAGCCACTCCAACCCCTGACAGCAGTGCAGCTAAACCATAGAACCCACCTGTGCCAGTATCAGTCACCCCTACACAGATGATAAAATACACAAAAAAAAAAAATCAGTTCCCTTAGTTATGGTCAAAGACCAGGACCATCATGAGAACACGAGAAAAGGGCAGAACCAGAGGTCATCACCTGACTCCTGTCCCCAAGAGAGCTGGGAGATGAGAAAAGATTTCAGCAGCTGTCAAGGCAAGAACGTTGTCACCTGGCTGCTCCCATGCTGGGATAATTGTGCCAGTAGCCTGGAATTAGAAGGCCGGGAAGACAAGCAGCTGGGGATCCCTGTCCAGGGAGGGGGACATCAACAAGAGTATTGGAAAAAAGACACTCAGCCTCTGGAGATGACTGCTGTCAGGCATAAAGGAGAGAGATCACTTCAGTCAAGATGTTAAACATCGAAAGGCAAGTAGACCATATGACATCATGCTCCACATATAACTGGGGAGTGGGAGTGGGCCAGGACGTGGCACAACTCAGGACCTGGCTGAGCACCAGCTTCAGCTGGTAAGAAATTGTGCTGTGCATTAGTTGTTTGGTATATATATTTTTTATTATTATTATCATTATTATCATCATCAATTTCCTTTTCTGTCCTATCAAACTGTCTTTATGTCAACCTATGAGCTTTGATTTTTTTTTCTTTTTTAATTTTCTCCTCCATCCTACTGCAGGAGGGAGTGAGCAAACAGATGTATAGTTGATTTAGCTGCCTGCTGTGTTAAACCATGACAATAACACAAAGATTGTAATCATGAGTACTACAGAAAAAAGTCATTAGAAAATTTTATCTTTGGATGATTCTTCAAATCAGACAATGAGGACAATGAAGGAAGAGGAAAAAGAAAACCCCCTAGTAATGTTGATTCATCTAATATGTATGAAACAGGAATCCTACAAAGAAAAGTTAAAAAATAAAATCTTCTTATTGCCATGTAACTAAAGACTAACTGATAATGTAAATTCACAACTTCATTCTTAAGTTTTGATGTAAAGATATTTCCAATTTTTACCAACTGATTCTTACACTACATATATATATATATAATTATGAATGGTACTAGAACAACTTTCTGGTGCCTCATACTAAACCTAACACCAGCATTTCAAATCTGTGCCTGGTATCATAGTTTGCTCCAGAATTCAGAAAACTATTACTTTAGGATTTAAAGGAAGAGAGTAAAAACTCCAATCTGAATAGTTACAGATAACAAAGAGTTGATACCATAGGCCATCAGACTCAGTGTATAAAGGAGGGAGGTGGTGAAGGAGGCGTCAGGGATGGGAAGAGCACTGGGTTCCAGGTGGTGAGAAAAGTGCACTGTGTATCACCCACATTGTATGTTTTTTTTATAGGTGGTGATGTTATTTCCTGCTCCCTTTGCTGTGCCAGAGAACTGCCTTAACTCGACCCACGGGTTTTACCTTTGTCTTCCGATTCTCCTCCCCGCTTGGCAGGGGAAGGAGCGAGCAAGCGAGCAGCGTGGTGCTCAGCTGTCAGCTAGGGCTAAACCACAACAACTTTAAATCAAGAAGTAATTCTCTCTGTATCACGTTTTACGCAGGCTTTTTAGAGACATAAGAAGCATGCACATAGACATGAATGAGATGAAACCTCTAAGTTTAACTTGGTACAGACTGTCTCTTTGTTCTGGTTTTAGACGGTATAGAACAATTAGGCACTGCACCACAACTGTAGGTTCTGACATGCTGTGGTAACAGAAATGACAGCAATACTTAAATGCAAATTGTTAAAAGCTGTTAGATACAATTCTTAACAAGACAGAAATTAAGAAATACCACAGTTTTGCTAGATTAACTTGAGTTTGGTGAGCAGCTACTGCAAGACATTTAACATTTTTTAGTAAATCCTAGGAAAAAAAAACCCACAAATTTTTAGCAGAATTAAAAAATTCTTTTGCTAAAAATTGAATTTATGCATGTATTTTTGGACAATTTTGTTATTAGTACTGAACTTATGTTACAGAAACACCCAAAAGCCTTCATCTTCTCAGTACAAATTTAAGAGTTAATTTCTATTCCGTACTATGAAAACAGAGAAACCAATTATTACCCATGATTGTTGATCTTAAAAAAAAATAATTAATTATGAATTACAAAACACTGTTTTATAAGGTTCACTTTACCTGTAGATGCCTTGGGCTTTACAATCACCAAATCAGGTCCACTGGAAAGTATCGGCCTTTTGATATTCACATCACTTGAATAAAAAAATAAATAAATAAATAAAATCATATTCGTAAAATTTACTGTAAAACACAGAAGTAATATTAATCTTTAATTTTTTTTTGTGAATCTACTTCAAATAAGCACACAAGACTCACCCTAAGAATTTTTTACTTTAAGTTCACTCTACTTCCTATAGCTGAATTGGTCCTGCTTTCCTTCCCCCAAGACCACCATCACTACTCTGAATCAGAATTCAAAATTTCACAGCACTAGGACATGCATCTGGTGCACATTTTTACTGGTACTAACCTAGATCAAGTTATCAAGATATCAGAAGTCGTCAAGAAGCTTTGGGGTATTTTCTACAAAGCTGGAAAGTTGCCAGTTTCGAGCAGACAAGCCACTGAAGGGTATTACACTCCCATCTCTGCTGGCTCTCTTCTGCAGCCACTTACCACAGTAAAACTCTCTGATGAGGTAGATACCGCTCTGAGCCTCCCATAATCCAACAGCCTGTTCTGCAATACACAGCAGAGGATGTGGCAGTCCAGTGTCACCACTGCCAGCTGTTCTAGCTCTAGGCTAGGCTAACAGTGGTGTGTCCTGCCTCTGGGGAAGATGGCAGCACCAGCCAATGTCCAACCAATTTCTGAGACCTTTAGCAATGCAGTCTTCCAGCAGGACAGCAATTTGCTGAACACAGAAACAAAGGTCCTCATCCAAAAACCAAGAAGCTTGCAGAAGTGTTTGTGGACATCAATGAATTTTGACCATGTTATGGTGAACACATCACTATGGCACATCGGATCCAGAGGAGGGCCATGAAGACAGTTAAAGGACTGGAGCATCTCTCCTATGAAGACAGACAGAGAGAGCTGGTGGTGTTCAGCCTGGAGAAGAGAAGGCTCCAGGGAGACCTTATAGTGGCCTTCCAATAACTGAAGGGAGCCTACAAGAAAGCTGGGCAAGGACTTTTTAGAAAGTCAGGTAGTGACAGGATGAGTGGTAGTTGTTTTAAACTGGAAGGTGGTAGATTTAGATTGGATATTAGGAAAACATTCTTCCCAGTGAGGGTGGTGAGGCCCTGGCACAGGTTGCCCTGGGAAGTGGTGGCTGTCCCCTCCCTAGAGGTGTTCACGGCCAGGCAGGGGATTGGAACTCATTGGTCTTTATGGTCCCTTCCAGTCCAAACCACTCTGTGACTCTATGACCTAGGACAGATGCAGATATGTAATATTTGTTTCTTGTTCTTTTGTTGCTGTTTCAATGAGAATCCCTGCGTAATGTTTTTCCTTATTTAAGAAATAAATTATTTGGAATATCTATAAGCCATTTCCTTCAAGAATCTCAGAGCTGAACAAACCAAAGCAGGCTAAAAAAAATAAATATACCCATTCCCATTTGGAAACATCACCAAGCAGTTATCAGCTGTATTTTACAGACAAACTGCTTGAAGCACAGAAAGTCAAACGAGCCACTTTACAAACTTATAAGCAATATAAAAATAAAGAATTCCACTCATTTTGATTTCTGGCCTTCAGTGACAAGCAAGCATATACACTTCCCTAATTAAACTATTTGACACTGCTACTCCAAACTCTTTCCCAATTTAAGCCTCAAGGGATGTACTACTAAAACATTTTCCCTCTGCACCTTTTCTGGAGAGCAAGGCAGTAGCCTACAATTACAGCTCTGACCCGACCCGGTGGCTAACTTGGTCTAATTTCAGCTGAGGGTACATACAGAGGCAGTCTTGTCACATCTGGCCATCTGATTAGAGATGTATCTTTTTACAATGCTAAATGCAAAAGAAAAAGATGACTGTGAAACTAATTTAACTTGACACTATACAATATGCACAGATGACTTCTACTTGCATAGGCATCAAGCAGTGTGTTGTACCAAGCACAAGTGACTTAAAATTACTCCTAAGATTAGAAAGTCATACTGAGCAACAAGGAATATGCTGCATTACATATAAGATGATGTTTGCTGATGATAAAAGCAATTGGTATTTTGTGTAAAAATAAGCCTAAAATCTGGACCTTTCTTAGGGAGTTCAGACTTGGCAAAAAATACTTCTCAAAGCATTGTTACTGGCATTGCAGGAAAATAAAGAAATATAAGGAAACAGTCCCCATGCTAACACCTGTATTGCATCTGGCTGAGAGAGTTAACTGGCCCGCAGCACCCCTCACCGCCCAGCACTGCACAGGGGCAGCCAGCAAGGTGCTGGGAACACACCGGTGTTTCGGCTGCTGCTGAGCAGCGCTGGCACAGCACCCAGGCTGCCTGGCCCTCCCACATCCCCCTCACCAGCAGGCTGGGGGTGGGCAAGTGTATTGCTCCAAAGACCGTTTCACAGGAACTGGAATGAGAGTTTGTCTCAAACAATCTGTCTTGCAAGATAACAGAACCTGCAGTGGCAGGGTAACGTATTGTAGACTGGCTCTCACCTCACAGGGGCCTTGATCCTGCAGACATCTGTGGGGCACTGGACTAGGGCCTCCTTCCTCCAAAGGTTGGAAGGGCCTGTAGAGTCTTGATCTCCAAGCAGCCACCCTGACATTATGCTTAGGTGGGGTCCTCATTCCATAAATCATGTGGACACTGTCCCTGCCAGGGTATCCCCTCAGTCAATAGCCACCCTGATAAACAGGGTCCTGTCCTTACCTGATAAGGAACAGTGACAGGCAAGCAGAGTGCTGTGGAGGCAGAGCACCCTCTTGCTAAAGTCTTGTGTGAGGCCACTGAACAGAGACATAGCTCCACCAGCCCAGTTGGGTGGGTCAAATGACCACTTGGAACCCCCCTTCCTAACTGACTCATTTCCAGAACATCACAACTCAACACAGTCTGCACAAGATACACTAGGCCTCACTAGAGAGGTGGGGCCAGGGAGCACAGAACATGCAGATTCAGAACACCTGGTGCACATCCACCATCCAAGGACTACAACTTTATGATGATCTAGGCTGGACCTAGGCTGGATCCCTAGGTGGTGATATCTTCTTATTTTTTTATCTTTTACCCTCTTTCTCAATCTCTCTAACTTCTAACCTTAATCTCCGCCCATATCAGTACAGCATTTTAAGTTTTGCTAGATTCTACTAGTCACAATGCATTGCTCTGAAGAGTGTGGTGTGGGTGGTTTGCAAGCTTTTAAGCTACATCCTACTGGCTTTTAAATACAGGTGTGCTTTGCTCAGACCTCCCGGGTAATTATTACTGCTGAGTACCCTGCAGACAATTATGGAATCTCATCTCACTTGTGTGGCTGTTAAAGGAGATGAGTTAAAAGAAGGTTAACCTACCACCTGGGACAGGTATTGAAAGTTAACTCTATGCATACACATCTGCTGGGATGGGATAGACAGGTCTGAATTTCCCTAGTTTGCTTGCTTGGTGGGATGTGACAGCAAGGTCTTGGGAGGAGACACAGCCAGGCCAGCTGGCTCCAGATGATCAAAGGGAGGTTTCATACCTCCTATTGCAGCTGCTCAGCAATAAAAAGCCACCAGATTTAGACAGCATGCTCTTGTGAAATTTATCAGGTGCACCAGAGCTGAATTCAAAACACAGAGAGAGACAACTTCTTACACTCCAGGTTTCTTCAGTTTAAGATTACTGTGTTCTCGCATGGCTGAATGGAGGGGAAGAGAATATTCAACACCTCACACCAAACACCTGCTCCTGCAGATATACAAACCTCCTCCAAGCAGCATGTCATATTTCATAAATAACCTGAAGTTTGCCTTTAAAAAAGAACAAAACCTATTTAACTGAGTATATATAAATTCAACTACACACCTACATACATACCTTTGGAAAAAGAGGCTTTCCTCTTGTGTCAGAAGACCTTTTTGATATCCACCCTTGGCATGGCTGATTCGGCTGGCACAGGACAGCTTTCGAGGCTTGTAACAAAACCATGGCTCACCTGTGTAGAGGTCTGTGAAGTTACAGACCGGGAGATCTCCAGACAAGCAAACATTGCACTCAGTAGTCTCTGAATACCTTCCAGACTTGAATGAGCTTTTGAAATAGACCCTGTCAGGCCTTTCTTCTCGTAAACGCAGGAGGACTTGGATTGCTTCACTTGGATGGACAAGTGTCACAGAAACTTTGACCTCTCCTGGCCAAAGCAAGGTAAAGAAAACTTTGTAAAGGCCATTATGGCAATCTACAATCCTTCCTGTTGCTCCAGCTTTCAGCAGAGGAGAGTGAATTCGTGCCTGCAGATAGTCTCCACCATATTGCTTGGGTTTGCCTTGGAAATCCTTCACACGAACAAGCACCTCTAACTCATCACCCACCTTGAAGGACCTGCTGGGTTTCACAATCACAAAGTCACTGTGTGCAGGATCGGTACTTTCTACAAAGGCAATTTTGCCATCAGGGGGTTTTGGCCACAGTATTGCAGCAAGCAACGACTCCTGTTCTGCTTGTTCCCTTTTGGATAAAATCTGCTGCTTGTAGCTGCAGTAAGGCTTCCTGGTAGTTTTGGTTGTCTGTGATAGAGAATGCTGGACATTGTTTTCCGTTATCCAGTTTGATCCTGAAATTGTGTCATCATCCAAGTGCTGGGGAGGAAAAAACAGATTACCTGAATCTGTCCTATTAAATGAAATGTGATGAAAAACACAGACTGTCAAGAAATGATCCCAAGAACTGGGTATTGCTCTACACAGCTGTGAAGCTGACCAGATGGAGCAATTTTACTAGAAGACTCAGATCTATAACCTTGATTGTGGGCTTTCTAAGGAAAGAGACAGGCACGGTAAAGAGGCTTTTATAGAAATCAGACCAAATATTTCCTATGGCAGCATTCTGACTACAGGTATACTGTGCAAATATCATCAATGTGAAAAAAAAATTTAAAAATTACCAAAGGTCTTATGGTTAAATAGTAAATTGTAACTCCTGTTTAATTTTCTTCCTGTAGGAATGTTTCAGTCTTCAAGCACAGACAGGTTGAAAAGGTACCCAATATACAAGGAAATGGAGCTTCTTTGACATTAATCTGAAGCACAAACATGCACATGCCTTCTAAAGCCTGCTGCAGCTGTGGTTATTTATCTAGTCACACTCGCAGGGCTTCTTATCTATTATCTGAAATGAGAGTTTCCTTGTAAGAGCAGGTTTAAAGAAATGGAAGAAAGAATGGTTCATGGGCAATGAATTAACAAACTGGTGGGCAACTACAATAGGCTATGATGAGCTAGGGTTAAACTGGGGTGAAAAAAAGTTTATTTTTAGGATTTCAAATTCTGTATGTAGCTTGTTCTAAAGTCAAATGAGACACAAGCAAAGCACCCTCTAAACCACACAAGAATTTAAAAAATAAGAAGAGGCTTCTGCTCTAGCTTGAGATCACTGTCCTAAACCATATACTTATGCAAATGTCTGCAGAGATATCATCTTCTTTATGACATTGCACAATTTTGAAGGTTTGCATTAGGGAAATGTAAAAGATAGCACAGTCTAAGACACCAGGAGCACCTGTGAGATTTCATAGAATCATAGAATCACACAGATCTCACTGTAATAGGGAATGATTGGCTGTGGATTGCTTCAGCTGCTGTATTGATGATGTTTGACCCTGTAACTCTGTGCTCAATTGAGTCATATGCTTCTGTATCTAGTGAAAAGGGTAAATCACAGAATCTCTATTAAAAAAATTTTCCTGATGATCACATAGAATCCTGCTCACTGCTAATCACCAAATCCAAACTTACAACACTAATATGTACAAAATAAGCAGTAAACGAGTGCTTAACTACCAGGTGTATAGAGATTATCCATACTCTTATTTCATAGAGAAGCAAAGTATGTCAAAACTTTTTTGGGCAAAGATAAAAATTATACAGTGTGCCATTGACATGGCATCAGAAAATATGCTAGTTTAGATTTTAAAGTTTGCTAAAAATTTAAACTACAGTATTTGAAATTTTTTTAAAAGATCCTTGTACTTACCAATAACCTGGTGGTTTCCATTCACTTCCTCCATAATTAACTGCTCAGTAATGTACTAAAATCCCCAGCATTTACATTAAAGAGTTGTATTTATTGTTATAAACCTTTCTTAGTTCACTGAAATATCACCAGTACATGTACATACCAAGCAGTTGTTCCTCTGACATCCACTATGTTTTATTTGAACGTGCCAGTATATTAAAGTCATTTGAACTACACAGAGATTCAATATACTGTTTTAGAAGAAAGGTAAACCTAACAAGCCACTGAAAGGCACTGGCTTTTAAAGGCTGTTACATAAGAAGTTGGTTTTGATCAGCTTAAGAGTAAGAGGATAACGCACACACTAGGATGTAGGATGGATACACGGAATCTTTTCTATTTGATATCCACGTTAACTATAAAAATCTAAAATTGTAAAATGTTACATTTTAACCAAGATTATGAGTATCCACAGATACACAAAATGTTATTATCACAATAAAGGTTTTACTTCTGTGTTACATTTCCACACAGGATTTAACAAATTCTCCCTGAAGGCTGTCTAAGGTAATTCATAATTATTTCTATTTTCCATCACAGCAGGTAAAAATGCAAATGTATTGCTGCACATTACTTGAATATCAGAATGAATATCAGGCACATTTCTACTTTAAATCCTGCCTACATGTGCTCTTGAATTAAGCCGAGTTTCTTTCTTTGGATGCCTTCAGAACTTCTTCCTTTCATTTGTTCATGCATATATATATATATATATATANTATAAATACTGAAAATACTGCATGGAAGTATTTTTTAGAGTTAGCTATATATTTTAATGCATCCAACAACCTAGTAAATCTGTCTCAGTCTGCAAAACTATTTAAGCATTTTTCTAAGGATGGGTGGAGAGGAAGAATACATGTGCTTGATTAATTCTTGTGTCCAGTGTAAGCTCTCAAGAGAAAGTTTCTATATTTCAGTTGGTTCTTCAACTGTTGGCACTTCCAGGGGAGAAAGGGGCATGGAAAAAATCCTTTCAATTGAAAAAGAGGGGTGGTTATCTAAGGCAGCCTTAAAAAAAAGATGCAGCACTATTTTTAACCTTCTGTAAATATTTTCGGGGTTTTAGCCCAGTTTTTCTGTCAGAGATCTAGGAGATGTCATTTATGGCCGCTTTCCAAGGATATACCTGTATCTTTCAGGGAAAAGGAGTGTAAAGAACACCAAGCCAACAGATCCATACATTCAGGAAACACAGCAGAGAACGTAGTTCAATGTCCCTCAGACAGTCCATCCACACAGCCTTTTTAGCAAAGCCCTGGGGCAGATCTCTTCACTCATATGCAACTGGACAGTACTGTCACTTTAACTCCAACATCTCTGTGTTATAACCCATTTGTCAAGCGGAATAGATCATACCAGCAAATGTTTCCTTAGCCAATCTTCAAGGGGAAAAACAATCTCTGCAAATGTAAAACCAGAGCTTCTTCAACATCTTGAGGGACCAATTTCTAAATTGTTTGCTAACCTTAGATGAAACCAAAGCAATGTTTCTAAGTAATACCACAACACCTACAAGTCCTGCTCTGTTCATGAACAAGTCCAGCAGAGCATCTTCTCCAGCTGGCTCAGTCACCCATTTAATGGATGCCTGCCAAGTAACACAGAAGGACAGAATGAATTACATGTCAATTAAGCAAGCACAAATAATACACAAGCTGTTCCTGGTGCACAAGAGATGTCATAAAAAGGAAAAAAAAACCCAACCCACCAAAAAACCATTCTCACTGCTAACTAAGCAAAAGTTAGATATAACATGTAGCCCCACCCAGGCAATCATGCTTTCAAAGACATTCTAGAGGGGTTCTGGTTAGACCTGCAATGAACACTTGTCCTCAGTTAAACACAGCAATGCTGTTGGATAAATAAAAAATGCTGAGAATTTCAACTACTCCTGAAAAGGTGGGACTCCATCTCAAAATCCAGTATCTTCCACCACTTCTTAGCATGGCCTAGTACATTCAGGACAACATGTACCTGTGTGTATCACTAGCATGAGAGCAGGGGGGTTCCCAGGTGACAGGCATGGAGAGGGGAGAAAGTTCCAGTTTGCCCAATAGGAAGTTTTAATTTATGCAGCAGAAAATATCTGAAACTGAACAAATACCAATTACTGAAAGGTCAGTCACCTTATTTTCAATAATTTTATACTCCAGGTAGTTTTTCCTATTTATTGTCTAAGGCATGAGATCAGTTCACTGTCTTTACTGTCTCACAGCACTGAGTGGGTGTTGAGTTACTCTAAATGTCAAAGACAATCCTAAAAAGACATCACTTGACAGAGAAATGTTCCAGCAATAATCCAAATGAGATGGTACAAGTTAACTTTTGTAGGTATCTGCACTTTAGCAGTAAGAATAAAAAAAACCCACCTTTGTTACATTCTTCTTTTGTTCAGTTTCAGCTGTTTGATTCCACACATCATTCCTCCATCCTTGCAAGAAACTTCCCCTCTCCCCACACACTCTCTTTTCTAAGTGTTTTTTACTTAAAATAATGCTCACAACCAAACCTGAAGTGGTTCTGTCATTCTAAAGGCAATCAGTTCACATATGCAAACTCTCTTGTATCCTAAAATTATGATGTTGCTTCTTGGAAATAACCTGACACTTTGCAGAAAAAAAAATAAATAATACAATAGAATAAAAATACATTTCATCTGGTATTATAATGTAGCTGTGAACCTCTAGGGCGAAGTAACTCCTCATTAAAAAGCAAATTAAACAATAAACAGGCTACCAAATGTTTTGTGGACAGCTTGATTATTTTAATTTATTAAAAAAACAACAAACAACAAACCCACAAGGTAAGAGAAGTGAAATTCCAGCATGAGTAGGACTGTTGAGAGGGTAACATCAGTGCCCTTACAATTCATGAAGGAAGATTCCAACATGAAAAAGTATAAAATCCTAAGAAGAAAAAGCAGGGAGGCTAGCTGGGGACTAGTTAACAACTGCTTTAGTTCTTTATCTTTAGCCAGCTAGAATAGATGATGTGAGGACAAGAAGCATGGCTGATGCATTTACAAATACAAGTCTGGAATATCACATAAGTAAAGGTCAACAGAGCCACGCAGATACTTATCATGAATTGCGGCAAGAAAAAGCACAAAGTGAACACCCAGACTGCATTTTTCATTTTCATTCAAAGCTCTGTCAGAGCCCTTTTCCCTAAGAAAGGAAAGGGAGGGGGAAAGATGGAAGAACAGGAATAGTCTAAGATTTAAAATATCAAAACTGTTCTTCATGCAACATCCTAAGAAAAAAAAAACCAAACCAAGTCAAACCCACAGAGACAAGAGAAAAGCTGCTTTCTACATTACATACAAAAAACCATGCTAACTCAAACCAAAGGTCCATCTAACAGAGTGTTTTGATTTCCAGTAGTTTCCAACACCAGGTACCTTAGAAAAGCATACAAGCTGAACATGTTGTGATACTTTCTCCTGGATTAAAGACTTCTTTAACACTGGGGTTGACATCCTTAAGATCTAGTATCACCTAATGGGTATTTCTTTTATTAATTCACCCAGACTTTTTAAATATATCTTTTAGCATCTACACAGTTTTACTGCAAGGACTTCTGCAGCTTTGTTGCGATCCATAAAGCGCACTCCTGCTTCTTTGAATCTGGCACCTGCAGTTTATAGTTAATATCTCCACTCATACTGGAATAGGTAAACAAACATTCATTCTTTATTTATGGATCCTTTGCCACTCAAACATCTTGCTTGCCCTTATCTGAACCTGTTCTAATTCACAGAATCACCAGGTTGGAAAAGACCTTTAAGATTATAAAGTCCAACTGTTCGTGCCCTCTCCTAAAACCATATATCCCTGAGCACCTCATCTACCAAACTGTTAAATACATCCAGGGGTGGTGACTCAAGCACCGCCCTGGACAGCCTGTTCCAAATCCCAACGACTCTTTCAGTGAGAAATTTCCTCCTAACATCTAATCTGAACCTGCCCTGGCACAGCTTGAGGCCAATTCCCCTTGTGGGAATTGGCCACCTGTCACGTGGCTGAAGAGACCATTGCTCATCTCTCTACAACCTTTCAGGTCATTACAGGCAGTGATAAGGTCTCCCCTCAGCCTCCTCTTCTCATACTAAACACCCCCAGCTCCCTCAGCTGCTCCTCATAAGGTTTGTTCTCCAGACCCTTCCCCAGCCTGGTTGCCCTTCTCTGGACATGATCCCGGACTTCAACATTCTTACTGTAGTGAGTGGCCCTGAATTCAACTATATCTTTTGGGGGATGAGAGGGGATTTTACAGTCCCTGTTTTGGATCATTTCACTTGGGCATCACTACCCAGGAGGAAAAAAGAAAGAAAAAAAAAAATAAAGACCCTGCAAGCACGATACACACAATTTAAATATACAAAGCAATTACTGATGGGCTAACATGCATAAAAGATAGCTAGGATGTAATGAGGTATTATACCAAGCATTTTTATGCTCACCCACCAATGAATGGCCGCACTGGATAGTCTGGCCAGGTAGGCAGCCAGTGGGTAGACTCCAAGTCTCCCTGGAATAGCTCCTTGGGGATTTAATTGGTCTTGGCGTTTGTCTGGGCTTAATGACTAATACAGTTTGAAAGTACCTTTGCACTAAAGCAGGAAGTAAAATGAAGAAATATGTAAGTCAGACAGAAGAGGGAAAAAGGAAAAGGCAAAATACTTGGCAAAAATCTGAGATCAATTAGATCAATATCAGCTTTGCAGAAAAAGACCTTGGGATTCTGGTGGACAGTGAACTGGCCGCGTATCAATATCATCACATTGTGGCCATGAATTAACAAGAGTGTAACCAGAAAATTGAGCAAGGTGGAAAGTCACCTCAAATCTACCCGGGTGAAGCCATATCTAGACCACTGTGTCTGGGCATTGGATTAAATACCTTTGGACTTCCCTTTCAGCCTGCGTTTGCTGTGATTCAGAGTCGTAGCTAAATGCTGTCAGTCACAACACCAACCTTACACTCAAAGAGAAGTAGCATTGCTTCTTGGAGAAGAAACAGCCTCTACTTACCTCTAACTGAAAAAAGTTATGGACCAGCACCACAACAGCCAGTACTGCCATAAACAGGCAGAAAATTTGCAATCTGAACGAGTCACGCCACATTGTCCTTTCATGTCTTTCCCTCCCATGTTAGATGGTGCCATGACTCCCATTCACCACAAACATGAATGTCATTTCGTCTCAGTAGTGCATAAGAGAATTCAGTTGACTTCCACTTCATTCCTGCAAATGCATTTACAAAAAACATATTGAGACACCAGTATATAACCAGAGGTTAATGCTGGAAGTATATAAATGGTGGAACTTCAAATGGCAACAACTGATACAGTAGAACTGTTAAGACAGATTTTTGTGTCATTAATCTGAACAGTACTATGTTACTTAATTATTTCAGGCACATCAAGGCAAGTCCTTTTCATAGAGCCAGTTTCACCTGTATTTGATTTAAAAATTAAAAAAAAAAAATGCTAAAGAAGAGTGCAAAATTTCTTTCTGGCAACCAAAAAAAAACCCAAACCATCAAAACAAAACACGCCACCACCCTATTTATCCATTAGGCCAGACTATCACCATCCATCATAAGCTCAAGACTTCTAGCAGAAACGTGTGGTTTTAGACATCTCCCTATTTTACCCAGTTAGAGACTCCAATAAGTTGTTATTAAGGACTAAGGTCTGAAGTAAGTCTGGATAAGAAAGTTTAAAGATAGTTTCTTCAGTTTTCTGCTGGGGAGAGGGGAAAAAAATAGCTTCAACATCCATTCATTAAACAGGAGATGTCTATCAGGGTTGAATGCAATAAAACTGAACTTTAGAAATCTTTTATAATATCAGGAAAAAGAAAGCCTTGTTTTTGTGTTTTGTTTTTTTTTTTAAATTTAAGAGCACATTATTTTACATAATGTGCTCTTATGAAGCTCTTAAGGTAAAATAGCAAAAAGAATGCAAAGTGCTGTGTTTTGGGTCTGTTGTGATTTTGTAGTTGTGGGGGTTTTGAAATAAAAGAATAGTAATGTTTTTAATAAAACTTAAATTCTGTGAAATATAATTGATAGCTGGTCTGTTATAAAATCACATTTAAAAAATTTGACAGCTGTTTACAAACAGTTCTCATAGCTTAACATTTGCTCAGTTTGACTCTTATACGTCCTTTCTTTTGTATATGTTCCTTCTTTTTTAAAGGGATGATTTTGAGACAGTTATTTTGCAAGCACAATACCATTCTTGCAGAAGAAGAAGCTCTAAACTTGGAAACAGACAACAGATGGCAAGGAGAGACAGTCAAAAGACACCAGTCTCAAACCTCGTATTCTCAAAGCAGACTTACTCACACAACCATCCACTGAGTGCAACAACATTATCAAATGATTAGATAATCTTTGTAGAACCTTTGATAAACAGTATAACTGAGAAGTGCCGCTATTTAATGAGAAGATATGAAGAATGCTGTGCAAATTCAAATTAAACATTAAATAACAAATTTAGCAAATGAAATAACTCGTTAAATGAAGGTAGACTAAAAAAATTAAATGTATTACTGGTATAACCAGGGCAATCTCAAAATAGACCGCACATGAAATTGCTTTACAAGGATTATAGGGATTATAACTTCAAATGCTTAGCTGAGAGTTAGAGATTGTATTGCTGACTGACAAGCAATCACCAAAAGAGCAAGGCACCCATTAAAGTGAAAGTAACAAACTCACTAAACGCAATAAAACCCCGCAGTCTTGTTGGAACAATGCTCTATTAATGTGAAGTATTAACTTTGTATAAAATATCAACTTGGGTTTTCAACGGTAACTGATAATGAATACACCTAAATGCATTAAAATGCTAATTTAAGGCCATGTGTAATGATTTGAGGAACAGAAACAAATACATTAGAAAAAAAGAGAATTTCCAGTTTTGTTGTCGTGAATTCTCTATCACCAAAGTACAAGACACTGAAAATTAATAGAACGCAATTTCATATACCTAAAAAGGCCACGGAAGCTACTCACACATATTTTTGTTCAAAGGTTTTTGTTAAGAAATTTGTGCATTTCCATGAACACTGTATGTTCTAAAACATTCTTATGTATAGGTTTAGGCCTGCCTTTATACCAAAAGCATTAACGTACTTCCAGCCTCATCACCCCTGAATAATCGATTTAATTTTTTATGTAATGGAAGTATATGAACAAGCAAAAAAATGCCTTAGATTCTTACCCTAATATTGGGAGCATTCTCTGAAGTTATCCAGGCAAAAGGCCAATAACCCTGTAAATGATATAGGGGAAAACAAGAGTTTATATACGTATATACACACAGACACACAAATATTTTAGGCAGGGTTAGGCTGTGGTTGGATGTGATAATTTTAAAGGTCTCTTCCAACCCAAGTGATTTTATGGTGGTCTGCTTGCAGTGACACTTCAGACTCCTTACCCATATGTTTGTTTCTACAATAATCCAGGGATTATTTTTTTTAAAGGTTGTTTTGATCTTTTGCTAACTTCAGTCCTACACCTTTGAATTTCCAGCTCCCTGTTGTTAAGTATTACTCCCCTCAGCTTTGTTCGACGTTACTACAGGCCCAATTTTGTCCGAGTTGATCGGCAAAAAACAGCTCGAATACTTTCCTACCGACTCCTAAAGTTCTCTCACGCTTAACTACAGGATTATGTTTTTGTTGGGTTGGTTGGGGCGGGATATTTTAAGCTTCAGTAGCATTACAAAAGCACATATTAGCGCAAACCGTGCTGCCCACAGCCCGCCGGGGCAGACGAGCCGCCGGCGGGCGCTGNNNCGGGCGCTGGCAGACCCGTGTCACCGAGGCACGACGGCGGTCGCGTCGCCGCAGCGAACCAGGTCTGCCACCATTTTGCTCCTAAGTGAGCCTTGCTCCCCGGAGAGCGGGGATAAGCGACAGCCCCTAGGGCGGGCTGACATTCAGAGGTCAGCACCGACGGATGCTAGCGGGAGCTCGCCTTTGCGGCAGCTCCCTGCAGCAGCCCGGTCCGGGGAAAGCCGGGCACTGCCGAACTCCTCGGGTAAGGAATTCAGGAATTCCACGCACCCTCCTCCCCCCCAGCGAGGGTCGGGGGCGGGGGGGGGCGA
>VXBZ01005875.1:75693-104308 GCA_013399135.1 Heliornis fulica | reverse complement strand
CTGGCAGCCCAAATCGCGGAGCGGTGTTTTCCTGCTCGGGAGGCAGTTTCTGTAGCGCCCTTTCCGACCAGAGGCACGTATTGTCCCCCAGCTCGGCAGCCCGACGCTGTAGCCCGGGCACACGCCGCGGAGCCGGCCCGTACCCCTTCGGGAGAGCGGCACAAGGCGCTGCCGGCCAAACTCAACAGCCCCTGCCCCAGGAGGGAGCATCTTCAGCCGCAAGCATCTTCCTTCAGCTGGCACCGAGGTAAAACCCGAACGACGAACGCAGGCGAGGCAGGCGGTGAGACGACGGGTCGGGGAGGTGTGTGGGGGAATATAAACCCACCCCGGGAGTCCTCACCTCACCCGAGCACCCGTCTCCCCCACGGCACCCCGCGCCAGAGGCCGCCCGGCCTCCCTCCAGCGGCCCCGACTCAGCTGCCGCACCTCCCCAGCGCCGCTCCGACTTCCCCCGCCAGCGTTCCACTCCCTCCTCCTCAAACAAGCCCCGCAGGCCCCACCGCCGGCGCCCCGCTTCCCCTCACCGCAGTCCCCAGCCGTTCCCCCGGGCCAGGCGGCGGCTTGTCGTATATCTATGGGCCCCGCCGCCACACCTCCCTCCCCGCCCCTGAGAGGAACGGCGGCTACCGCCCCACCTCCCGGTCCCGCCTCTACCAGCCGCCCTCCAGCGGCCGCTTACTCCGATTTGACACCAGAGGAAAATCTTTCACTGTGAGAAAAATCAGCCATGGGAATAATCTCCTCAGGGAGTTGTTATTTCCCGACCCTGGACACGGTAGGGCGGTTGAAGGAGCTAATGATGGAAGGAAGAAGACTTCAGGCTCTAGCTTTTCTCCGTGGGTTCTGCTTCACTCCATGTCCCACAGCCTCTGCGGCAGGGATATGCGCCTCAGCTCATTTTCCATGCACTTCTCACACTAGAAAACACGCTGCCACTTCTCAAGGGACTGGAGAACCTCAGCTGGTGTGACAAACACGGACAGGAAGAGACAGCACAAAGGTTGCTGCTTGAATGCACAATGCTAAGAAAACAGCCCCGGCTGCTGGACTGCTGTTTCTCACAACCCCGCACTGTTCAAGAGTTGTTCAGGCTTTCGTAATGATTTATTGCTTTTGGCCCAACACATGAACAATGTCAATACCATGAGCAGAGACTTCACGTTTTCCAGGGCATCCTTTGTTATCACAGGCCTCCCAGTTTTCAAAGACTACGTAAAAGGCCTTGGAAGTCAAAGGCCATGACTAGTTTCATTTGGGCATCCTGTACACCAGTTCCTGCTATTTCTCCCTTTGTTCAATGTTGTCTTGCACAGGTAGGCAAACAGGATCTTCACAAAGAACAGAAGGATAGACTGGAGCAGTCCCAAGGCCCTCACATTCACAAATTCTGCCACACATTACATGGGCTGTACCTGAAAAGGTCCTAGCAATACTCAAGCAGTCTTCACTAGGACAACATGCATAACTGCCCAGGGTGGCATGTTAACTTCATTGGTCTTGGTGCTCCTGGGCCAAGGAGCATGGTGACTCACTTGCAGGACTCATGGCAGGCACAGGCACCTTTCCAGACACGTAAGAAGTTGTAATGGAGTGTCATATGAACATCCCTGAAAACGTCCTTATGTATAGGCAAAACCCACACCAAGCTATAGGAAGTGAAAATTACCTCCTTCAGTGGCAGGGATGAAGTTGAAACCCATCTGTTAAAGCCTGTCAAGATCTCTGCATGCTGTCTCCTGTAGGCCAAATACTTTCTTCTTCCTAGACATGAAGTTGTTGCATCGTATCGTCACAGATCCTTCAGAGGCAGTACTATGGCTTGAAATCAAAGATGTACTGATGCAAGATATACTCAAACATCATGGGTTGTGCTTTTGCAGTTTTACTAATAAAGCAGAGAAAAATTAGCTTTCACACTGCAACACCTGAGAGTAAAGGGGAAAAATACCTCACCTACCATCTAGACATGGTGTTATATATAATTAAGAGGAGTTTTTCAAATCATGGTATCATACACAAAAGAAACTCAGCTCCTAGCATATGTAAGGATTTTGGCCTGTAAAATTAAAAGTAACTACTTCCGTGTCCTGTTCTGGGCAGGCCAGAGCTGACTTCCCCAAGCAGCCAGCACAGGTGAGCTGAGCTGGCTGGAGCTGTTTACCCAAGCAGCCAGCACAGGTGAGCTGAGTTGGCTGGGGCTGTTTCCACACCACCTGACATCAATCCAGTCCCTATAAAAGGGGCTGGTGGGGCAGAGGCAGAGGTTGGGTTCAGAGGTTTGTGTCACTACAGTAGGTTCTCAGTCATAAAGTACTCTGTTATCACTGTGTGTTATTGTCCCCTTCTTACAGTGCTTATCAGTAAAAAAAAAATATATAAGTCAGTATCAGTTGTTTTCATCTCAACCCACAGGGCTTGGTCCATTTTTTCTCCTCGCTAACAGCAGCAAGTAGTGCTTAGCCTCTGCCTGGGGCTGAACCACAACATTCTGTTTTAACAAAGTTGGGTCTGTCCACTAGATATGTTTATCCCTTCATTTTCCAACTCTAGCCAAATATTTTAATTTCTGATCTTATTACAAATATGAATAAAAAAAGGGACAAGAGGGACCTTCAAGCTGAGCTGATGAAGTGTCATGGTTACTATCCCTACAACACACAGCATTTAAACTTAATACAGCTTTAAGGTCTTACTAGTCCAAGAAAAAAGAGCACTCAAACACTTGAAGTGAAGCCACTGTAGCTATGGTCATTTTAATCTTCCAAATACCTTCATAGAAGAAGAGTGTCACTCCTCAGCTACTTTCTTCAGTTCAACAAAGTGGAAACACATAGTAAAGAGCTAAAAGAATGCCCACTAACCTCCAAGTGTCAAATGAAAGTTAAAAAAACCAAAGATTACTTTGGGGCTTGTTTTGCTTTTTTACCTTTTAGAAAACTGTCCTGCAGTAAAAGATAACTGTCATATATGTGTGAGCTTCTGGACTATTTTGTCTGTTAAAGCCTGAAAGATGTGTAATTAGCATCCACTGATTTAAGAACACAGCAGGTATCTGACTGAATCAAAATAGCAGGAGAGGGACCAACATGGTTTGCAAATGTATTTCTCTTGATAAGCCCAAAGCCTTAATTCTCCTTCTTGAAAACACTGCAAAGAATGCTGACCTTTTAATTCAAACACAGCGGCGAATTAACTTTGTGAGAGAGGGACAGGGATAGAAACAAAGGACACGAGTAACAATTTCAGCAGCATATGCTAATCAACTGGTACATAAATTTCGAGTACCCTACCACTCTGTAGGGTGCGCCACCAGTTACCTCAGGTGTGCCAAGTCATGAATGCTAATGCTTACCTTGCCATCACTGCTTTGTATTTCCAAAGTTTTTATCCCCAAAATAGCCCTCCAATGGTAAGACCATGACTATTAGCTGTAAAGTTAAGGATCCAGTAAAAAAAAATTCAATAAACATACAAATAATTTATTTAAAGTCAAAACTCAGAGGTACAAACAAAATATCCAAGAAACAAATCCAGAAATGTCAACACTTATAGAAAATATACGAACTGTACCAGTTTAACCACCCACCATTCGTCACAGAAAACAGTGAGAAGTAGAAAGATAAATCAATGCCTAATTTTTCTTTTTTTTTTTTTTCAAATTCTAGTTTAGAGGTAGAATACTGTAAAAATCTCAACAAAATTTAGTTCAGCAGGATTATGCTACAAGTTAATTTGGCCCATACACTTATAAATGTAATGAAGCCAGAAAACAAGTGTCTTATTGAGAGCTCTTACACAATGAAATTTGGCACGGCACTTTTGAAGAGATAAAGCACCTTTCCTGATAAATATTGTTTTATGCTTTTGCAAGTAAAGGATCCTGTGCTTTTTCCATTGTTGACATAAAGCATTTAAAAATAGACAGTAAGTCCCAATTTTTCAGCACACATACAGAAAGCAAATGTTTTTCAGTAACTCATCCCAGAAAGCCAAACTGGGAAAACCCAAAACAACCCTGTAACTATGAAAGAAGACTTTTTGAAAGACTTTGTGAATACTTGATGCTTACTTATTTGGGTGGCACAGTCCACAAAGGGAAAAAAATAAATTAATANAAAGCACCTTTCCTGATAAATATTGTTTTATGCTTTTGCAAGTAAAGGATCCTGTGCTTTTTCCATTGTTGACATAAAGCATTTAAAAATAGACAGTAAGTCCCAATTTTTCAGCACACATACAGAAAGCAAATGTTTTTCAGTAACTCATCCCAGAAGCTCATCTTGAAGCCCAGTAAAAAGTACCCAGGTAGTCTCAAAGGAATTTATCTTCCATTTCTGTTCATCAAACATCCTGCTACAAGTAGAAATTAAGATTAGAGTTCTTCAGACAATATATACAAATTCATAAAAACCAGAAACAATCTGCAAGCTCAATGACATACAAGATTATTCATAAAAGAACCCCAACACATTCGGGTTTTTTTGTTTTTTTGTTTTTTTTTTTTTTTATAATATATACAGACAGACTGGCTGCTAAGTGCATTACTCAAATTGCTGCATGCAAATAGTAGAATTTATGATTGTTTAAGGAACTATAAACAAGTAGTTAGGCTTCTGCAATTCTGTTTGAGTTTTCATACTTTCTCAAGTATTTGCTGAAAGATATCTGTGTTTTGGAAGCAACAAAATATAATTTACTGTCTTTAATGCCTTCTTGCTTTGTGGCCTAAAAACACTTCCAGAGGGTAAATATGGTAAAATCCCAATTTTGACTGCCAGTTCACAAGGACTCAGCTGAAACATAGCCCTACTTCGCTTAAGGAAACAAAAGCAGAGTTAGGCCAACCTTCAATCACCTTTGAAAAATTCCCATCCTTCCCACACACACTTTGTTACAAAATAGAACTACACAAGAACCACCACCACAACCCCCTCCCCCCTCTCCCCCCCATCAGAGCTGCAGCCTTCCTTCAGCAGCTAAATCTCCCATTCATTTAAATTACAGCTGTAGGGACCAAAACCAGACCTGTGACCATTAAGGTCAGTTCACAGAAGGAGAAGAAACAGAACTTTGCTTGCTTTCATTAATGAGGCATTTGCCTTGTGATTTTCTTTTGTAAAGAAGAAGTATTCTAACAGAGGAATCGATGCAATCCATAAACCTGAAAAAAAACAACTACCCTTGAAATATGAAATAAGAACAGGCCTGCTTTCATGATGTTCTCCTTTTTGAAATACCATCTGGAACAGCATCTATCAAATATTTAACACAGTAGGGGAAAAAAAAAGCCTTCTGGAATACATGAAACTTGAAATGTGTAAGCTACAGAAATAACTGGGACAAACCTGCAGTGGTGAACGCTGACTCTTTTACCATCACTATTGCAGACCAAACCTGAAAACACAGGTAAACACATTCCCACCTTCCACATTGCCCCTACCTTCAGTAAAGCAGGTAGAAGAGTAACTTCTGCCACAGAGCAGCTGGAAGAGGCCTGCATGTGCCAAACACCTGATCTGGGGCAAAACGAGCTGCGTGGCACAGTTTAAATAGTCACAGATTTTATTTAGCTGATTTTACTGAAGCAAACTAGAGAAGTGCAAAAACTGTGCTCACAGCAGAGCTGACAACACTGTCTGACAAACAACCATTAGTAACCTCTTCCATCAGCTCTGGAGGATCAGCCCAGCACAAAACACAACAGACAAGGTTTACCTTGTACAAAGTACATTCTTCTGGGGAATATGAAGCCTTGCAATAGGGAAATGCCAAAAGACACATAATTCTAATACAGCAAAACCTCACACACAGATTTTCACATATTAGGCCTTCTGATTCCTCTATGAAATTTTTCATCATACCCAAAGGGAGCTCTGCATCCCTAACCAAGTAAAAAAAAAAAATTACATACCTACATTAAGAAAACTTACACAGATAAAGAATGGTAAGCGTTAAGCCATACATTAAACTATGATATTATCCCTACCACAGTTCTTTCAAAGCTGAAAAAAAAAGACTGAAATAAGTAATTTTTAAGTATTCATCCAGTTTGATAACTTATTTTTCACCCCATTTCCCGCTACATCTTTCCCTGTCATATTTCAATGATCAGGATGAAAATATTTTGTGTATATACAAACTCATTACATTTAACCCTGTAAAAACCAATCTAAAACTTCATCATTCTTTGTGTTTTTTGTGCATTTTGACAACTCATCTTTTACACATACAAGACACTTCTAAAAACATTAGAAAAACAGTATTTTGTATTTTATACCTTCCCCAAAAGAGTAAAAGAAAGCTGATTGTATGTCAGTATACACTTTGCTGTACTTCATGAAATCATTCTTTGATACAGAAGTTTAAAAAAGCCAACAGTATGCCCAGGCATTCCTTAAGATAAGTCATCTCGTGTTTCTGTTTGCAAGCCCTGATAACAGAGGAAATGACAAGAAACACCTAGGGTTCCATAAAAAAAAAATTTAAAAAATGTCACCAGGTTTTCCCCCTTGGACACCTCCAAAATCCAAGTTGCTTCTACTGCAATTCTGCAGCAAAAATTACAATAATAGAAAATAGCAAAATATAAATGGTCCTTCAGTGTCTTCATTGACACATTTTTACTCAGATGCCTTGTTTCTCCCAGGTCTTCTGTATGTTAATACAGCACCTTGCTGCAAAGGAGAAATTGCTATTTTATTAAACTGGCCACTGCCTCCAGATTGTATGGTCCAACAACTGGTTCAGACAGAAATAATTACTCTGTCAAAACCCAAAGAAAGTCTCTTTCAAGGTTTGGACAAGAGTTTTGTTTGGGTTTTTGTTTGGTTTTTTTTTTTTTTTTTCAACAGATTGACAAAGCCAAATCCTACAAAGTGCAGAGATCTCCAAGCATGGCAGGTTTGAATCCAAATTGAGCCTTCAGAGGATGAAGGTATGAACACGCTGCTTTGGGCAGTTAATTATGTGTTGTGATACACTAACACACCCGTACTGCTTTCAATACCCAAATACACTCATGTTCTAAGATCCAATTATGAGTATGGTTATGCTACAAACATGCTGTAACTAGACTGAATCAGAAAGAGAGCACAAAGAATCTAGCACCACAGTTGTTTTTTGGGGGTTTGGTGTTTTCCTTGTTTTGTTGTTGGTTTTTAAGTGCTCTCACGTATGCAAGGCACAGCCTAATGTCAGCTTGACTGCAGTGATGGCTTGTTTGAGAAGTTAGTGCCCTATAGCTTTTTACTTTTTTTGGGGGGTGGGCGATGGAGGTGGGCGTGTTGGAGTGGGTTAGGGAAAGAGACTATGGTTACTCTGCACAGAGGCAAGCTTTACTCTTCCAAGGTGAACTTCACCACTAGGCAGATGTCTGGTGCAAGTTCAATACACCATTTAAATTCTAAATAAAGGCTAATAGGAGGCCTCATTACCAACACTGAGGCCTAACATTGGCCTCATGCCAAACTCCTGAGTAGTAAATTTCAGTTCAGAACCTGAAGCAGACAAGCAACTAAAGCTTTTACAAAATTGGAATTATTTTATGTAGTAACATGGTCATAAGAGTCACTTTAAAAGAGCACTAGTTGATTTTAATGACACCATAGCACCAGAAGTTAATCTATGAACTCAGAGAATTATAATAAGCATGTGTCTTCTATCTGACAAGCTAGTACTAGCAAACTAGTGAAACACCGGCCTTCCAGGACACCTTGCAAAACACAGTATGAGCAAACTGAACTGACCTCTAGAAGCCACAACATCACTTTTTATTTTACTAGAGTCCATCACAAATCCCATGGCAAAACATACTTCCCTTGCCACTTTTGCAGTATACTAAAATACTTGATTTTTTTTCCCTAAAAAACCAACATAGCAATGGCTAGAAAAGGTGGAAACTAGAAGGCATTGACCAGTTAACTTTGCATGTTTGGCAACAGGGAAAAAAATAGAGCTTTTCCTCTACATCTAATTAGAATGTCAAATACTAGATGCACAGAGAAAAAAAAAAAACAACAAACAAAAACCCAACAGAGATGTCAAGAAATGGTTTTAAGTCATGGTATTTGATTTTAGCATTTATACATGTAGACAGACGTAGTTGTGATCCAAATACACTAATGTCTTGAAAGCCATGCAGATCTAAATCCCAAAATGACATGCTTGCAGAGGTAAAAGGTAAGTCACCAAGTCCACTGCTGTAACCCAGCAGTGCAGTCTTGGAAACTAAGTTTCCAAGTCATGGGCCCTTTTGAAATTCTTATTTAGTAAAGACTGCTACTGGTCACGCTTTGAGTCTTACCTGAGAAAGCAGGGAAATTCAACCCCAGGGCAAACAAACTGTCAAAGTTAGTCTGAAGCTCCCTAAGGTAGGAATCCTGTAAGTCCTTGTTTCAGTGGGTATGTAACAGACCTAACTCCCAGCCAGCAGCTTCAAGTAAATGACAAAAAGTTACTGACTTGGACATGGGTTTCACGTAATGCAGCTTTGAAAAACTGACAAACTACTCTTACTGAAGTCAAAAGAAATCCAAAAGGCAACTGCTTTTGTCTTTCTCATGAGGTTGTACTCATACACGCAGATACTGCCTATATTGACACCATTCTTCCCATATTGTTTCTTTCTCTTTGCAAAGTAAGAGTTCAATCCTGCTTTCTAGAAAAAAAAAATAAAAATAGACTTGTTAAGACATTCACCACAATGAATCAACAGAAAACACCCTCCACAACACCCCCCCCCAATCTTCTGAATTAATTTAATGGAAGCCAGTTACTAGGATATCAGTTTTATGCTCGAAAATAAAGTGCATAACGACTGTCACTGAGAATTTTGCTGATTTCAGGTTAGCATAGTTAGTGTCAGTCCTCAGCAACATCAATAAAATACTAATCAAACCCTAACTGGTAACATGAGTCAAAGTCTGAAACAGCACACATGAAAAATAGGTTTTGTGTAACTGGGAAAAAAAAAGAGAGAGGAAAATGAAATGGAACCTCCAGTCCTCTGTGGAACTGAGCCTACTATACAGCTATCCCAACATGCAGCATCTGAAACGAAGAATCGCAGTCTGTTTGCTTCCCTTCCACCATTCCTGAATTCAGTTTGCAGCTTTCTGGTGCCTGACTGATTTCACCTCGAGCAGGAGAAGACATATCTTGAGGGAAGTCCACAGAGACAGTGTCAGATGAAGAAACTTGGCTTTCTGCTGAAGCAGCGATCGGTGGCCAGCTACCTTCTGTTTCACCATTGCAATCTGCCCTTTCATCAGCCTCTTCCAACTGCTGAACAGACTCCAAATACTGCTGTATTAATCCGCTGTCCTGGTCATTACTAGAGCTCTCTTTACTCTGCCCATATTCCCCACAGCCATCCTCTCTATCTGAGGAATATGAAGAAACAGAATTACTGCAATGTTTGACAGTTTCCACCGAAAGGCTGCTCTCAGTCCCTTCTGTTAAACTCTTTTCAGAGACACAAAAGTCACTGACACCGGTCTGATCAGCCATGGAAGAATGAAAACCAGAATCTGGGAAATGCAACATGGACTTTTCCTGAAGAACATCACTACCTGGAGCTAACCAAGCAGAACTAACAGTTGATGCTGGTGGGGTTTCTTGCTCCAGCGTGGATGATTGAATAGATGGTTCAGATGGACAGAGAGTACTGGCTGAAGGGTTCCAAGTGGCACCTATATTTTGTGTCACTGAAAGCTGCCACTGTTGAAGAGATTTAACCTGTAAAAGCACAGACAGAATTTAGTTATGAAATGCAAGTAAGAAAGTACTTTGGTTTCTAGAGCATTTCTTGCAACAAATATTTAATATAAAAACTTAAGACTGAGTGAACTAAAAAAGGTTCACCGCACGTTTAGGGAAAAATATGTTCTTCTCACTGTTAAATAATGGGTTTTAAACGTAGGTGCCCAACACTGACAGAGCACATAAGCCTCCCAGATCAAAAACCCAAAGAAAAAGGAATCTGCTCTTAAAAAACATAAAGGATGGGGAACCTTTATGAATAACCCATGCTTAAGAAGACAATCGGTCTTATTTTTGGTAAAATAGTTTAAGAGAAGATGTGTTAATTTCTTTCTTTGCAAATGAGTTGCTCGAAAGCTACACAGCTTGACACCATTTCATGTGCCCTGGGCATCTAGATGTCACGCAGTTCTTCATGCTTCTGCAATGTTTATTTAGCTTCCATTTTGTCCTCCTCACACCAGGCTGTAATTTCGCCTTTTGTACCAAACCCAGTGTTATTTCATTAATACTTCTGAACATTATTTTCCACCAGAATGCCAGATTAAACAGCAAGATGGCAATTAGATTCTAATAAGCCATCCAAGTCATCATTATTAAAAATAAACTATGTTGTCTAACTCTTCAGGATCTACGTTATGAAATAATACCCTTCAAATTCATAAGTAAACAGAAAAATTGGAAGAATAAAACCATCTACCTGGTTCCAAAGAAATCTGACTGCTTCCTCCTGTACAAGCCTCTGAATCTTATCTTCCTCTCTTTCTTTTCTTAGTCTGCAAGAACACACATCAAAATTTGTGCAGCTTAAATAAGCACCATAAAAATAAGCACACAGAAATGCCTACTTATATAATAGCACTCTTGAAAGACAGAACAGAGCCCAACATTAAGACATTACTGCAGTCTGGCTTGCCACCAATATCCAGCTGCTGACTTAAGAGTTTCTTTTTCCAAGTTACATTAAAGATTCTGCTTCCTTTTGCTGCAGCTCATTTATTGACTTGATAATACTTTAAGTATCTTTTTGTAAGCTGAACCCAAACTCTTAATTTTAAGTAGACGTGCTTCTTCTTCCTGTACACACAAAAAAGCAAACCCCAAAATAGTGCTTCTTGATTGCAAATTATGCTCTCCCCTGCTGATATCACTTCGATGCAGGCATGATGTGTAAGCATTGGGAGTTTCTAGAGGAAACAGGAATAACTCTCTATGCAGACACTTCATTTACAGACTCTCTAACTGCTAGGGGGGGGGGGAGAAGAAAAAAAACCCCACAGTTAGCAATTTCTATTTTTGTTACGCAGTAAAGCATGCCAAATCCTGGTAACAGGAACAGAAAAATCTATTCTAACCCAACCCATTCATAGAAGACACTGGAGTATGAACAGCTCTGTGCATAACTGTGCTTATCTTATGGGAAGCAAACCACTCCGTAATCACAGCTTTCTTTTACCAATGCTAGGTTCCACAGTGAGTTGCCACATCAAGATCCATTTATATCTCGTTATATTAATTCCAATTTTAAAATACACAGTGTGACCCAAACTTACTTTTCTATTTCTTCAGTTAAACAAATGATATGGTCCTGCATTCTGTTTAGCCGAATTTCATACCGCACTTCTTTGGCTCTGGGATGGTAGTTCCTCGTGTGAAATCCTCTCCAGCAGGCTTGAAGCTTGGTAGCTGCTTTGGTCATTCTTTGCAGTTCACCTGTGCCTTCATGGACAACAGCTAATGAGCCAGAACTTTCTCCTGCCACGAGGTCAGGACAGAGAGTTGTAACTCCTGACTCAGCACCTTCTGAGGTGCTGGGGTGACTGTGCAGAACTTGGTCTTCAGGGGATGCTGAAGAGTTACTTGTACTGACCATCAGAGTAACTGTCACCGGATCAGAAGGCAACAGTATGCTCTCTTTAACATTCTCTTGAGTCTCCATGCTTCCCACTGTTCTGCTGGAGTGCTCTCTTGTAACACATAAAGCCTCTTGCTTCTTAGCTGTTTCTCCACTATTAACATCTTTCACACATTCAATCACTGAATCATCACTTTTAAGGCCCAAATTGATTCCATGTAGCTTCAGGTCTGAAGTAGGAGACACTGGAGACAATCCTGAAGCAACCGGCATGAAAGTAGACTCTGAGGACAAAAGGCTGCTGTTCAGTTTGTCCTCATCTGTCTGTATATCTTCCAGGTACAGCTCATTGTGAGAGCTTCTTTCAAGAAGAAAATTGTTCTTTACTGTGTAGGAATGATCATCGTTTGCACTCGGTCCAACCCAAGAATTCTTCTGGAGGACAGGTTCTAAACAGGCAGAAAGCCATATTCAAAGGGTGACATTACATTTCAGTAACATACCTTCTTTTGTTTCCCAGGGATTCACAACTTGGTTTAGACAATTAGAACCTGAGTGCATAAGAGGATCTAAGATGCTATCAGTGATAAGCATTACTTCTCTATAGCAACAGGGACAGTAACTACTTCTCACGGTAACATCCAGAAACTTGGTAAATTCCAGGTACACTAAGTCACACAAACTTCCTCCTGGAGAAGTTACACTTTTATCAGATGGAACAGCCAAAGTAATAACTCTTAAGTTTACAATTGAAGTTTTCACCTAACGATCTGATTAGCATTTCAAAACATGAATAAGCATGGAACAAAGTAAATTGAAAATTAAAAAAAAATCAATAGAATAAAACAACAGGGCTTTGTTCTGACATTCTCACCAAAATCTTATGGTTGAAAAAATATATTTCTTTCCCCAGAATGATCTCAGGTGCAGATTATCTTCTTACCACTTTCAAGAAGTATCTGGGGTGGCTGGGCTGGATTGCTGTGTTCGTAAGGAACCGGCAGTGTTTTGCTGGGAGTAGATGATGTCGGTGGTCCTTCATTTTGGTTTTGATGCATCAACTGCCTCTGGTGGAGCCTAAGCACAGAGTTCCAACATATTTTATAATTCTTTTAAACTTCTTTAGTACAGAAGACTTCTAAGAGTAACTACTGACTACTTTAAAGGAAATGAATGATCAAACCATTCTAAAACAAGAGGCTAATTCTGCAGATCCCTACACCTATAGGACACTAACAGGACTACTCACAAAGTAGGGGGCTGCAAAGACTGCTCCTGTTCCACTTTCTCCTGACTCATTTTCTTCGTTATGTGTATCAAAAAAAGAAAAAATCCAACATGCAATTCTGACTGAAGACTGAAAACCATAAAGAATTTTTACATGCAAAGTACTACAGATAGTATTAGGCACCTTTTCATGGGAGGAAAGTGCACCATGGAAGTATTCTGATCTACTTGCACAGACCTTAGCTTAACAGCTACCAGCAGACTCTACAGAGGCCTCTGCTGACAGACCCAAGGGGTCAGATGCAGACATCATCAAGCACATCATGTGTCCCTCAAATGTCAACCTTAATTTTAAAGCCAAGAAAGTGTGCTAACCACAAAAAAAAAAAAAAGGCTAATTTACCAGTGTACCATAACAGTCTTCATTTACAATTACAACAAAAATTAATCTAAGCTCCTTTTCCAGGTTTCCTTCAATTTCTTGGTGGCAAAAAACACCTCAGTAAGTAGTTGTTTATTTTAATCACAGTCCTAACACAAATGACCTTCAACGTCCTACAGAGCATGGACTGAAACACAGGAATAATTTGTCCTTGGATGGCCCAGCAAGCAGGAAAACAGTCCTGTTGCTGCTGTCTTGCCTCTCATTACCCTCTAGGATACACCCAGTACCACCATCTCCTTCCATCTCCAGCATTCACTGTTGCTTTGAAACATAATAACACTTCCTCTTAAGTATTTAACACAAAATAAGATGTATCATTATGTTCTCAATTACATTCTCTAACCATAGAGAAACAAGATGTTCTCACCTTTGCTTACTCAGTATTTTTTCAAGTTTAGCATCCTCTTCAGTCTGGAGACCATATGTGGATATAAGAGGACAAACGGTGGCCAAGTATTGGACCAGCTGAACATGCTGCCCAGGACGATACGATCTTCCTTTACCTTGACTGTAGAGCCACTCTGCTTTCAAACTGTTAGGAGGGGGGAAAATGGTCACTGTTAATTTATAGCATAAACCCTCTAACTCTCCTTTGATTACTGTTCTGTCATGTACCTAACCTAGGAGATAACCTGTAAATCCAACCAAAGTTTGGAAAATGAGCAGCACCCAGAGGAGCTGGGAATTTCTTTACCAAAATAATGAATAAAATATTCCTTCATATAAGCATCAATGAAACAGCAACAAAGAAAGAACCTCTGACCAACATTGTGCACTCTCTGCTTTATGTACTAGTAGTCTTTGAGCACTGAAAACAGAATTACAGAATGTTAAGGGTTGGAATATCATCTAGTCCAATGCCCTGCCAGAGCAGGGTCACCTAGAGTAAATCACACAGGAATGCATCCAGACGTGTTTTGAATGACTCCAGAGAAGTAGACTCCACAACCTCTCTGGGCAGCCTGTTCCAGTGATCCATCACCCTCACTATGAAAAAAGGTTTTTCCTTACACTCACATGGAACTTCTTATGTTCCAGTTTGGAACCAATTCCCCTTGTCCTATCACTGGCCATCACTGAGAAGAGTCCGGATCCATCCTCCTGACACTCACCCTTAACATATTTATACACATTAATGAGGTCACCCCTCAGTCTCCTCTTCTCCAAGATGAAGAGANCCCAGACGGGGTGTGTGCTGATCTCCAACTGATCCATCCCCAACCTATACTGGTACTTGGGGGTGTTCTTCCCCAGATGCAAGACTCTAATAGACACACTTAATATATCTATAGATAATTATACAGTTAATGAAAAAAAAAAACAAACCAAAACAAAAAACAAAAGCATTAGTCATGAAAAAAATATAGAATTTTTACAGGCAAACGTTTTGGGAAAGTCATAACATATAACAAACTTTTTTTTTTTTTTACATCAACCAAAAATACAGCTTTTATTTTAGTTACAAAAGAAAGACCATTAGAACTCTAACATCTTGGACTAAAATGTTGTTGCACTGGATAATACTTATGGTTGGACTGTTCTGATGTCAAATACTTTAAGGACACATCTCTACTGTAATACAGATGTCATAGTGATATAATGACCACAATGACACTGTAACAAGTGATTTGAGCAAAATAATATCTCACTAATTGACACAAAAATGCCATATCTAGAAATGCACATGAAAATTGGGCCCCATATAAAAGGGGACACCTGAGCTTCCCCCATGACAATAGCTTTAACATCTGCTGATTGCCATCTTCTGCTAACTCAAAGATGCCAATAACTCAGAAAGGCTAACAGAGCACTGATATATTGCTACAAGAGCTTTCCTCTGTACAAGTGCTATTTTGAGTCGAATAACAAAACCGAAGCTTAAGGTTACACTTCTACTGAAATAAACTTGTGATCTTACATAATAATTCCAGTGTAACAGATGAAAAACTTAGCAAAAGCAACAATGTTAACTGGCCCCTATTTCATATGGCCATTAGCAAGACAAACAGAATTGCGGATCATTAGTTCTTTCCAATTGTTTATTATATAAAAAACCAACTTCAGCATAGCCCAGCTTTAGTTCATAATTCAGAGAGATTTAAAACTATTATGTCACCTTTCCTTCTGCGAAATCACATATCCATCAAGAACTTTAAGGTTCAGACACCAGCTGACAATGTATGGCCTGTAGTCAAAGCCAGGGATAGAAGGTGTGGCCATCACACAAGGATTGTTCATGATTGACAATTGTTCCAATTGACGGAAAGAGGCCAGGAAGGATACCTTGAGAAAACAAGATATACTTGTTAATGGAACTGAACCCATTAAATGTTTATAGAACATACCACATTTCTCCTAGTTTCAGCTAGACATCTCACACAAAACAACATAACAAATCTACTGAAAAATCACATTTGCTTTTTGAACATAAACATCTTCAAAAGACCCGACATAAACTCCTGCCATTTTCTCATTAATCAGCCTGTGTGGGTAATGCATTGGAAATGCATTACCTTCTTTAATATTTGGCAGTAGGGGTTTATGTATAGAAAAGTATGGTATTTCTAATATTCCAGTTCAGTACAACAAACTTTTGAGTTTTAATTACATCACTCTCCAAAAAAAAAAAAAAAGAAAACCCAAAAAGCTGGAGAAACACTGTCCTGTTTTGAAGATACATGTATCAGCAAATTAAGATTTTTCAATTCAAATCTCTGTTCTAACCACAGCAGCCACAGAGGCCCTCTGCAGCAGTTAATCAGCTCAGCTTTCACCTTCAATCATCAAAAGCTCTCTATGAATTTTAGTCCTTAGAGGACATTTTTGACCTTCTTGAATAATAAAAAGCCGTAAGATAAAAACTGTGAAAGTTTCTTTCAAGGAGAAATTGTAACAGATATCATCTAGCTTGTGTGACTAATGCAAGTACAGTTATTACATATAAACTATTAAAAGTTACTTCTATCAACATTGGTTGTTTAAAAAAAGAAAAAAAAAGAAAGAAAAGAAAAAAAAAAGAAAAAAAAAAGAGAGAAAAAAGAAGAGATCCCATTTTCAGCTACATCCTCAAAAGACTCTTCCAACTCTCTGCTTTCAGTCTGCCAAAAGACAAGGTGATGTAACTTCTACATCTTACCTCATTTAAGTCTCTGATTTCATTTTCTGCCAAAGAACAAACAGTCAGATTCTGAGGTAGGCAAACAGGGGCCGTGCGAAGTGAAGTTATAATATTTCCATGAAGCAACAGAGTCTATAAAACAGAGTGACAAAATGTAGTTTTATAAAATTCCCCATGTTTTTTGTTCAGGCAACACCTACACAATACATACAAAAGAACTAGAATTTAGGCTTTCTGATATCATCAACATTATTTTTGTTTATTCCAGCAAGAGAAAACTGATTTTTGTATTTTAGAGAAAGTATAGTCATGGCTATATATATATTAAAAAAAAATAAAGTATCTGGAAACATTTTTATTTCTCTACAATAATCACGCTGAAAGTTAGCACTATGTTTTGTTTTGATTCATGGAGCCAACAAACAAGCCAGATACACCATGTTATCTTTACTAAAATCTTTAGAAAAATCACTGCCTCTGTTCCTGCAACTTGAAAACAAGGGAAATATTTTTTGCATGATTCCCTATAGAAATTACGATTAATTAAAATGCATTAAGAGCTCATGTGCAAATACTAAATGCTTTAAAAGGCAGCAATTTTCAAAGCAATTTTCTTTATGCAAAGAACGTAACAAAACAAGAGATAAAATAGCATCTACCTTCAGCGACGTAAGCTTGGAGAGATCACCTAATTGAGCTATGTTATTGTCTGACAAATCAAGATGCTGAAGAGAGAGGCAGGAATTGATTTGTTCAATGGCCTACACAAATAAAAGTAGACAATTACTCACAGTAACTATTTTTTAGTCATTAAACAAAATTGAGTATCAATAATTATAAATTATTTTGAAAGCTAAAAAAAACCCCAAACCCACCAGATAAGTAACCCAAACACACCCCCATGTTTTTACACAGTTTCATTTTAAAAACAATAATTCTTTTCCTACTTTGGGAATTATTTCCCAACTCTCACTACATTTTGATATCAAATCTTCTATTACTTTTTAAGACAATTCTTGTCCAAAAGTTGCCCTCTTCTATTCTACAATCTAGAAGCAAAACTTCAACATTTCTTCTAATCAAATCCAAAAACATATTCAGATTCATAGCAGCATTTTCTGAATTTCTGTAACAGTAGATTCTCAAAAATATATAAAGACTAAACATTTTACCTTAAGGTTATTTCCTGACAAGTTCAGCCATTCAAGGTGCACCAAATCCTTCAGCCCTTCCACGTATCCAATACTGTTATGAGGCAAGTTTAGCACCCGAAGTTTAGTCAGTTTTGCTACGCCCATCATTCGCACCAAACGATTGTTGGCTACAGAGAGCTAAAGATTGACACACAAACAAAACAAACAGCTTTAACTGTTAAACTGCATAGACACAGCAGACCATTATTTTTAGTGGGTAAATATCTAATCTACAACAACTTCTTCATTCTACATATTCCATTTCCAAGAAAATAACAGACACAAAAACCTTTAAGAGCCAGGAAATAAACTACTGAAGCAGTCTTCACAACTCATTCTGCAAACTTAGAGGAAATCTTCCTCAAAAAGCTGAATTAAGGAGAATTATGTCATATGAAAATAGGATTTTCAAATGAGAATTGCCAAATCATTGTGCAAATTATTGCACGTCCCTGCTGAAAACAATCATACTTATTATCAATATGTCAGAGACCAAAATATATTTCAAAATTCTCCAAAAGGTCCTGTGCTAACAGGCCTGGAAATCACAAACTTTTGAAAGGATAAATCCTGATTTTACATACATATTAACAATATGACTACTAAGCTGGCAGACTAGAGAAGGTTTGTTGTAGCAACAACCTCTCCTGCCTTAGTTTTAGCCTGTCTCTAGGAACTATCGGGTGACTTCAAGTCTATCAGGAGGCACTTGCAGTGATATTTTTATATAAATAACTCCAAATTGTACAATTTTGTCCCAGAGGGACTCATGCCTCCTTTCCGCAAGCACCATGCACAGGTTTGACTCTACTATCACTAACAGTGCCATACACTTAGACTGCTGCTAGCATCAAGGGTAAGCACTAGCAACATCAGGGCCTCCAAGAATCAATATGCTAACAAGACTACAAAGATCTCTCCAGCTGCACTTTTTTAAAAACCTGATATCTCTATTTTAATACAATTCACAAGGCTTATTTAAAATTTTTTGTTCCTGTAAATTAAGGCTACTAATGCTCTTCCTCTGTGAAGTTCTGAAACACCAATGGAGAGTACAGTCCTGTATGTAACTCTGCATGTTCACAATTACACAGAGGAAAGATAAAATTAACTTTCAGGTTACAAAGACCATGCATTTGAAGGCTAACAAGCATAAAAATTTGGATTTTCAGTGACTTTTCTAAGTATTCTTACGATGCCTCCTTCCCCCATCAGGATTTATTTAGTTAATTTTTAATTTCCAAGGTAACCAGCAAAACAGCCTCCCACACTATCAATTCTAGAGCTTAACTGAGAACAAAGCTTTCTATTTTAGACAACCAACATTTATTTTCCTATGAAAACAGTAAGCACTAGCTTCCTTCAACTCCATATTATGGCCTTAAAGCAGTAGTATTTTAATTGGTGTCACAGTACCACTCTTTCCTAGAAAATTTAAGTCCAGTAACACTGACCTGCATCAGATTCCTGCATTTCTCCAAGTGTTCCAATTTAATTATCTGGTTTTTGTCCAATATCAGAGTGTGAGTATCAGCATCACAGGGTAAGGTTGGACCCAGTTTTTGCAATCCTTGACCTGAACAGTTGACTACTAAACCTTTGAAGAAAAAGAAGAAAAAAAAAAAAAAAAAAAAAAAAGAAAAAAAAGAGAGGGGTGGAAACCTTCAAAGTCAACGATTTCTATCTGAGAACATGTACTGAAAAAGCAAAGCAAGATAAACAGAGTTGTTTTATAATGCACACAGCTAAACTGCAAATACAAGTTAACTTTCTTTTCTGGGTGATAACAAAGCAAATTACTTCAGACCAAACATGTTAGAGTAATGTTTCCTTTTACTGGAGGATATGGGTTCCAGTTGCCATTCCAAAAAGTAACTGGTAGAATTGTGGAAAGTTGGTAACAGATCCTCGGAAGTGGGAAGGAGAGTAATACATGAGTAGCTAAATTAAGAGAAGGGATCCGCAAACCCCCACATTTCAAAAGCCTCTGACTTTTTTAATTTTTCAAAGATTTTAAGTTTTGACAAGCTCGAAAACTACCTATGAGTAGGCACTCTACCTAAATTCCTGCTTGAGGACAAAACCACACCATGCCTAGCACATATCTGTAGAATCACTCCACAACCATACCTCTCACTAAAAAAGGGGGAAAAAAAGGAAGAAGAAAAAAAAAAAAAGGTGCAAACCCACAAACTTCACTTTCCTGGAGAGTTCCATCAAAGACCCTGCTAAATTATTTGAAGATTAGGGCAGTTAACTACTTAATGTGAAATACTCTCGAGACAGTCAGTCAGAGGAAATTAAACATTTACAAGTCCTCAAAAAGCCAGACCACTGAAGAAAAGCCTGCCATTTTCTTTTTCCTCTATTTCAAAGAAAAACGCAATTAGCCTACATTTTATTTCTTTTGAAAGTGCACGCCAGATACAAACTCAAACATGAGGTTTCAGCCTGTGAGACCAAAACTGAGACTTCTCAAACTTCAGAAAGAAGCAAACCTTCGATTCCACTCTCCCTTTAAAACTTCCTATCAGGTATTTTAAGACACGCTACCTTTTAGCAGTTCGGCTGCTGCAAAACCTAATCATAAGTATTTGACTGTCTTAAGTTATCGGGTAGGGAATGTGACTAATTCAAAGCCAGAGTTTCTACTCCTGGGCTTCACTGGCCAAACCCTTGAACTCATCTTGCCTTGTTATTCTGGTGCTCATGTTCCCAAGTTGTTTTGATATTCTAAATGTCCCATACCCAGTGAAAAGTCAGAACAAGGAACCCATTCACGTCGCAATACTACAGTAGTGGTGATATTTGGGCAGGACCAAGTTGTAAATGGCCTAGCATGTAACTTAATTAATGGAATACACAATTAAAATGTTCCATGCAAAAAAAATATTATTCTGTCAAGTCAAAAGGAAAATATTTGTCTTCTACAGGGAACATGGATCACCGGGTACCCACTGTGACACCTGCAAATAATAATTCTCATTTCCGCTGTGTATTTTACACACACACATCATTCTAGTGCTTGCTCTTCTCCTACCTGCTGAGTACACAACACAGCCTTTTTCAGCAGCATGTGTCAGAACAGCATTCTCACCCTAACAGACACCACATATTAACAGTCTAACCATTTCCAGGACTTTAGGGTTCAGTTATGTGAAGGACAGGTACAAAGTTTTGGGATTTTTGAGTACCACTCTGCCAACAAGAGAATATGCTGTTCTAAGAAGCATCTCTGATGCCATTTATTACATTTCCATTGCTTCTCAGATCCACAGCCTCTAAGAAGAGGCAATGCGGAGCGAGCCAGCAGTAACAGTAGTAGTCACACTCCTGTCTTTGCATGGTCAGGGAGAAGGTACTGCATGTTCTTACTTAAGTCTCTGCAACCACTTGGTCACTTTAACTAAACAGAGAAACTTTGCATCTGCCCATTTATCCAAAGGCTTTTTACAAAATTAACATTTGGCCAATGCCATCTGAGGAGAGAGGCTAGGACCCACAGCATAGAATCACAAGAGTAATCCTTTTATTCATGCACATGAGCTGTCTCGTTCAAATGAGGACACCCAGAATATGGTTTTCACACGTGGTTCTTGTACCTTTTAAGTATTCAGGTACAACATGATTTTACTAATCGCTGCTTAAAACATACGCCCCCTACCATTTGCAAATAAATTATATTTCTATGGCATCATCATCCACCTGCTTCTTTACTGATCTCTGTCCCTGGGGTCAGTCTTACTACAGCTACTTATCTATGATGCCAGACAATGAGAGGGTTTCTCAGAGGTGTAAGCACAAGCATCCTAGTTCATCCTCTATGTCAGTCATCTTCGGGCATCCTTTGTGGGCTGCTTTGAGATTCAGAGAAATAAAGGACTGTCCTTCTCCTTGTGACAAGCTGGAGTACTTAAGCGTGCTTGCTTAAGCGTGACTATTCAGTATACAGCATGAACTACATATATATAAAGTTATTATGCTTTAATCCTACAAAGACACATTAGGATAATACTTTGGGAACTGGATTTTCTTAACAGGCCGTCTGTACCCAAGAAAACGTTTCAGAACTGCTTATTACTTGTTTGGTAGCTACGTCTATATACATCAACAGATCTCAGAAGCTCACAATGAATTGTGAGCGCTCTCCCCGCTACCCCCCCCCCGCCTCCGTAGGAAAAAAACAGGCCTAATTTCCACTCCCCCCTACCTCCTGCAAGGCTGTGGGCAAATCTCCCCTTGAGGCCCAGGCCTTAGGAGGGTGGGCAGCCCCTCTCTGCGCGACAACCCCCCATGCACAGAGCCAAACCGCTGCTGGGCGGCGACCCCCGCTGCTCAGGGCGAGGCGCCGCGCCGAGAACGGGCTCCTCACCCCTCGCTGTCCTGACCCGACTTGATACCCCAGGGGCCGGCTGTACAAGGGGAGGAGAGCTACGAGAGGACAACCAAGCCGCCTCCGAGCCTTCCAAAGGAGGGGACGCTCCCGCTCGGACCGAGACATCCCACAGAGGCTTTCAGGACTTGCAGTCCGAAAACTCCGGGCTCAGGGCGCGCACCGGCGGCCAGGCACTACAGCCCACACGGTGCGCTTCGCGCCTCCGCCTCTCAGCGGACCCAAACAACCGCACAGCCGACCCCACCGCCCGTAACCCGGCCGCGCAGCTCCCGGTAGACGCGCTGCCTCCGGTGTTCCCCTTACCCGCCCCAGCCGGCGAGACAGCCTCTGTCCGAGCCGTAACCCCCGTGGCCGCCATGCTTCCTGTTTCCCGCCGCCGCCAGGCAACCGAGCGCCGACTGGCTGCCTTGCGCCGCCACGGGAGACCGTGCCTTCCACTCGCGGCAGGACGGAGGGTTCCGCGGTGCCTCCCGGCAGGACTGTAACCGAAAGGCGGAAAGCCGGACGGTGTCAACGCTGCCCCCGGCCGAGGGGCTGCTGCTCACCCCGCCTCACCCCGCTCCCGTCAGGCGCGGGCGGAGCCGTCCCAGCATGCTCCGCGCGGCGCGCAGAACGCCCCTTCCCAGCATCCTCTCCTCCTCTCAGGCCCGGCCGTCGCCCGCGTCGGACCTACCGCCATCATGAAGTAAGGGGCTCAGCGGCTCCCCGCCGCCCCATCTGGGGCCATCCGCCGCGGGGAGGCCGCCGGAGCGCTGCGTCTCCCCGCTCCGTTAACCTGCTCTCTCCACTAACCCTTCTTTCCCGCGCAGGGTCGAGCTGTGCAGCTTCAGCGGGTACAAGATCTACCCGGGCCACGGGCGCCGCTACGCCCGTACCGACGGCAAGGTGAGGCCGTGGGGCGAGCGGGGAAGCCAGGGCGAGCTCCGCGGGGAGCGGCAGCCGTGGTGCCTGGCAGTGTCGGAGTAGCAGGAGGGAGAGAGGCCGGCGCGGCGGCTGGGGGGCCACGAAGGCCCCGCACCGGGTGCGCGGAGGGGAGCTGTGGCGTTCGTCGGGCTCTCCGGTGGTATTCGTGTAGCTTCTTCCCGAGCAGCCCGCACTGAGCCGTATGGGAACGGCATCGCAGCGCTTCCGGCGGCGTCCCGGTGATATGCCTGCAGCCAGACCTGGTCCGAGGGACAACCGCGCTTGTGCTGTAGCTTGGGCTTTTTGAGTCGGGGTTTCAGGCTGTGGTTTGGAAACGGTGTTTTCAAACATCTGGTCTAAAATAGCGACGTTCTGTATGAGAGTATTTGGTCACGCTGCATCTAGTGCTTGGGTTTGATGAAGCAATCGACTGGCAAATAATTTGAGTATAGATCTTTGGGATAAAATAGGAGAAACCCTTTTGAGGGTCTCCCATCTTACAGTGTGTTAAATAGTAATACACTGTTTCCATCTGCAACATGGGGTTTGGAATATCCCAGTTCAGTAGTTTGCCTAAGTAAATGGACTGATTGAACCTTCCGATCCTTTCCTGCAAATTTGTTTACACTTCAGATATAATTGCATGGATATATAATAAGTCAGCCTACTAATTCTGCTTGTCTTGCTAGGCAAGGAGGTTAGTATAACTGCAAGAAGTAGCTGGGTGGAGTATTGGTGTCCCTGTGCTCCTTATGCCAAGTTTTGAGTAGTGTGCACATAGAGGAAGCACATAGTTACTTGAGGATAGACTTGAAAAGTAGGATGCTGCATGTGGCTCTTCATACTGCACCTAGAATACAGTGCAGCGTTGGATGCAAGTGGTAACTCGGGCTTTCCTCTGAAAAAATAAGCTGCTTTCTCGTGTTATGAAAATAAAAGCTGTAGCATTAGGCTTTATTGTGGGAGAGCTAAATTAGGCTTGCAGAATTCTGTATAATGTAAAGCCTTGTCACATCAGTGGGACAAAATTCCAAACTATGTTTTTAAAATATTCCAAGACTTTGGGTTGTCAGCCACGTAGAGAAATACAGAAGCATTACTGGTGAAAAATACTGAATCAAATGTTATTTGATAATATGTAAACTGTGTTTGTCATAGAAACAAAGCTTACACAAAATACTGTATCTTCCCAGGTTTTTCAGTTCTTGAATGCAAAATGTGAGTCTGCATTCCTTTCCAAGAGAAACCCCCGTCAAATCAACTGGACTGTTCTGTACAGGCGTAAACACAAGAAAGGACAGTCAGTAAGTATATACCAACCGACACTGCTCCTCTATAGTTTTCCATCAAAAGATAAGGTCTGCTAGAATAGAGGTGGCTTTAGTGTGCTGGTGTTTAGCAGAGGCATGACCCGTGTAACAAGGATGATGACTGGCTAGGCATGAAGAAAATGTGAGTGTATTTACATGAGTTTGTATAGTGCTTTACATATGAAAACTAACCAGTTCAGCATTGCGTTTGTATCCTATGATAACTTTGAGGCTTCTCTCAGAACTGCAGTAGGTTCAGTTGATTTTAATGCTTATATGACTAGCGTGTGTTTTGAAAAATTGGTTTTACTGACAGTGGGTAATGCTATTAAATACATGGGCTTTCTGAAAGTGTCTGAACTTTGTAGGCTTCTTGAATGACAGCAGCATTGAGAGCTGAAAATCTGGTAGATCATATTTCCAAACAGATAGTGTTTTAAGGCCTAAAGGGGTATGGGAACCCCTCACGTACTCTTCGTGAAAACTTGGGGCTGTAACTTAGTAGATCTTTCCTATGTAGTTGTCATTGCATGAAAAAGATAACAAAGCACATAGCATGAGCATTTCCAGTGCTCTTGAACCAGTACAGCAGTATTTGGGAGGGCTTAAGTGTGTGTTACAATAAGTCAATGGCTTTTTACCAGTTTGGAGATGGAAAGTTGAGGCTTAATGGCTTGCACCACTGCCCAGCACAGTGGTCCCCCTTGAAACAGTCTTCCTTTAAGAACATTCAAAGTCAACCTTATCCTTCCGCAGTCTTCTTGTTCTGGAAGTTAATAGAAGGCTGAACTTCTGACACTCTTTCAGAAAATTTTAATACATTATTCTTCAGCTATTTAGCACATTTCTTCATTTGCCAGAGCAGATATCTAAAATAAGTAAAATCCTGCTTCTGTATACAGTTCTATAATAACTTCAGTCTTAATAGCGGCTTGTTTCTATAGTTATCTTTAGCCTTTTACTTAATGTCTTTGGATATTGATTGTCTGTCCTTGTCTTCTGCCATTTTAGGAAGAGATACAGAAGAAGCGCACACGTCGTGCTGTTAAGTTCCAGAGGGCTATCACTGGTGCATCTTTAGCTGAGATTATGGCTAAACGAAATCAGAAGCCTGAAGTACGAAAGGCGCAGAGGGAACAAGCTATTAGGTGAGAAATTAGAGATTAATGGAGCTATCCTAGGCTTTTCAAAGTTTAAAGAGCTTAAATTATAAATGAGATTGTGTGGTTTTATTTTTGCTTTTTTTGTTGAGTGTTTTGTTCTGTTGTTTTTATCACTGTATTTGGAGATAATAGTAATGTCAGCAAGAGCTAGTAGCAGCAAGAAGGGTTTCTTCTTGCCTTCTGCTGTTGTGAAAATAACTGCTTTTTGTCACACACCGTTTTGCTAACTGTAGTACTCTCTTAGAGGGTGCTGAGTGCAGAGGACAAACAAGTAACACATTCCTGTCTTGAAGTTAGACTCCCTGCAGTGCCAAAATAAATGCTAAATGGCAGACACAAGTAACTTTTCCTGTGAATTAACAGGGCTGCAAAAGAAGCCAAGAAGGCTAAGCAGGCAACCAAGAAAACGGCTGTTTCTGCTGCAAAGGTAAGCTGTGAGAGGTGGTCAGAAATCATGAAATGGAATATACTGTGTTGCAACACAACATTCTGTTGTGGCGCTTAATTGGAAATTCCCACTGGTGTTTGGAAGAAGCATTTGCTTACCTACCAATTTTGATCTGGAAGCACGTTGACCAAATTTCAGTACACAAGTGAAACATACTCATACAGCTGAATAAAATTAACCTTTTCTACAGAAGAGAAATATTTTCTTAATAGAAAATAAACGCTTGCCTGGATGTGGCATCTTCATTATCTAGGAACTTGATAACTATATATTGATGGATGCCTGCATCCATTTCATTATTGCTTACAAATTAATCATGTATGTTTGTCTTATTTCTCTACAGGCTCCTACAAAGGCAGCACCTAAGCAGAAGATTGTGAAACCAGTGAAGGTTTCTGCTCCCCGTGTTGGTGGAAAGCGCTAACTCTCAAAGCTGTTAGTCATGCTGAATAAACATCTAACTTCCATAAATTGTGCCATATATTCTCTTCAAATGAGGGAGATATACTGAAGAGACTGATTAAATAATCATGTCTAGATTTTCAGACTGAAAAACATCTTGTTGCCATAAAACATTTGGTTTCTTAGACAATCCGTTGTATTAGCACACATTTAAGTCTTTAAGGAATGGCCCAGGTGGCAGGGAAGATGGAGGCAATGTTTGAGAAGCTGTCCTTGCCTGAAGGACAAAACAGCACACGAGTACAAGTTTATTCTGCATCCGTGTCAAGTAGTGTAAAGCGTAGTTTCTAAGTTCAGAAATCCAAACTAAAGGATGTGTGAAGCAGTACTGTCTGCCCTAAGTGACTTGAAAAAGGCTAATGCATGTCTTGTGGTAGACATTGTAGAAGATAAAAGGTTGAAAAAAGGGAATAGATGGTGTCACATACTGCATGGCTGTTACATGCAAATGTCCAGGTACAACTCCTGGGTTAGGAAGTAACAAAACCACAGACTGCTGGAAGTTGGTTTCAGCCATACTTTACTGACAAGGTCTTACCTGGCATTTGTTGTGTAAGCTAAATGGATTTCTTGACCCAGGCTCAATCTGACATTGTAGTTACAATCTGAGCAATAGCACATAAAAACAAGTTGAAGCATCTTCCAACATAGCTGATGGTATGCATGCATTTCACATCACTTTTATGTATTCTGGAAATCAAAAATATAAAGGTCTTTATTAATTCCTGTTAAAATTTTGATGTGAGGTATTCATCTGGCTAGTTACGTAGTTACAGTGTGAAGGCAGTGTGTTCAGGCTTTGCTATAGTTTTGATCCACACTAATAGGCTTGGGAAGGCAACGCACTCTGACTTAGTAAAAGTGTAGGAGAAAATGAACCTTTTCTGGATCAGATACTCCTGAATTTATTGATGCTGCATCTTAATGCCTGTTAGCTTTGAGGGATTACTTTGTTATATTACCATACTAGTCAAGAAAGGAGTTGTGCCTCAAGTGAGGCAGACTGTTCAAAGCAGGCCCTTAAACAAGTGTAAGAGCACATTACTCAGAAGCTATGCAGTGAATAAAGGTAATAAAAGTTCTTGAGTTTTAGTGCAACATAATAGATCACTAAAAATGGAACACTTAAAATTTTCATAGACCCACTGAAAATTTAGGTTGAACAGGACCTCTGATGTAACCTAGTTCAACCCCTTCCTCAAAACATGTCTGTTTACATAGGTTGCTCAGGGCAATACCCAGATGAGTTTTGAACAACTGCTGGGACAGGTTCTGCAATCTCTTGGGGCAGCCTGTTCAAGTATTTGACTACCACCATAGCTGAGAAAAAAAAAATCCACCAATAAGACAAAACCTTGTGCACGACTAGAATTTTCTGTGTTCTAACCTGTGTCCTATTGCTATGCAACTAGAAGAGCCTGCCTCCATCTTTTCCATCTGGTGAGGTAGCTGTGGACTGCTGCAAGGTCCTCACAAAACCACCACTTTTTAATGCTGAAAAAGGCAATCTTTCAGCTTTGCTTCATCCCTCATGCTCTGATCCTCAACCATCTTTGTGGCCTTATTGCAGACCTGTTCCATCAGTATCTTGCATTTGGGGGGAGAGATGGTCTCCCAGATGTTTTGCAAGTACCACAAAGCAAAGAAGAAAGGGTTGGTGCCAGCTATACCCCTTGCCTCGTGTCCTGCATTTCAAGTCTGTTGTAAAAATAAGGTCAGAACTCCGACAAGTAAAACCAGCAGTTGACAGAATACTTTCTACAAACAAAAAAGCTTGCCCACAGTGCGCTGAGGTGGAGCCACCCTGCCGGTGCTGCTGCAGCTGTCACCAGATGCCTACGATATCCACGCTCACACTTCCAACTTGAAATCGCACTTCCAGTTTCCTCGTAGCTCCTACTCCCGTGGCACTTTTGAAGTGGACGCTGCTTGTTTCGGAGCTAGGGCTATGAATGTACCGATGTAGGAGCACTCCCCGCCATAGCTGTGCTCGCCCTCACACGCTTTGGCCAGCTTTAAGATGGCTACCCCTAGCCTTCCGCCCGGCTTCTCCTTTGCCCCTTTTCAAGATGGCGGCTTCGTACCTCCTAACAGCTGAGTCTTCACCCCACCCCTGCGCGCGGGCTTCTGACCTCACTTCCTCTTGTGCAGCAGCCATTTTGTCTTTCCGTTGCCGCTGCTGCCCGCGCTTCTCCCTCCCGTCCGCCGCCGCTGGCTGCGACACTCCAGTTCCCCCCCCGGGCCTGGCTCCCGCTGGACTCACCGCCCGCTCTCTCTGCCCTCCCCTCCCCTGTGAGGGGCGGCATAGGCTCGGGAGGCCCCGGCGAGGGCTG
>VXBZ01005875.1:0-75272 GCA_013399135.1 Heliornis fulica | reverse complement strand
CAGTGCTTCGCCGAGCTTGAGGTGGTGCTGCAGGCCGAGCACCGAGACTGCCTCATCCGCGCCGCCCACCTGGCGCCCGACGGCGCCCACCGCACCCGGCTTCAGACCTGGCAGGGGCTCTCGCAGAAGTACTGGTGGCGAGGTGAGTGGCAGGCCGGGCGGGCGGCGGAGGGTGGAGGGAAGAAGGCGGCTGGCGGAGCCCCAGCAGCAGCGCTGGGACGGCGGCCCGCGTGCGTGGGGGAGATGGATATGCGTACCTTCCCGAGGGGGCACTGTCGCCTGATGGGCTGCTCCCGCCTCAGCGCGCACGGTCCGTAGGCAGCTCCTCACGTATAAGTGACGGGCCTCGCTCCGCGAGTTGCGGCTCGGTCAGCAAATTGTCCAGCGGCTTCTTGTTCCGTGGCGCTGCCTCGAATGTGTGGAAACACAGGGCATCGCTGGCCCCGCCCGAGTGTTGCCTGCTTTAAGGCAGCAATTTCTCAGCTTCGACGTTTTGTACGGGGCGATGATTCCTTCCACATGACCTAGTATAGCATTTAACCTCACAATACCTTTTCCAGCTAGCCTGTGGATGGTGTAGAGCTGCCAGCTATAGTTCGTAGTCCTTGTGCTCATTGTTATGTTTGTCTCTTACAATGACGAACTGAAAAGACCAAATACTGAGTGATGTCATAGCTGTTAGAAACTGTACTGTGTGAACAGTAGGAATTACAATCAGCTCCTTTTGGCTAAGCCAATGTCTTGGTATTTGTGTTCCCTTTGGATTTGGTGTTCTACTTTTAGTCCCATGTGTCCATTCAACAAATATCCTGCTTTTTAGTTGCCCAGGGCTCAGTTTCTGCTAGAACTGTTTCTCCTTTTCTGGTCCATCAGTAAACGTGTTTGTCATTTCAGCTTTAGTGTTCCCTATCTTAATTTCAAGGCTTTTTCCTCCAGCTGAGGTCCAGATTGCATTGACTTGAAGGTCTTTGATGTGAGAAAGGATTTGGTGTCTCAAAGTCAATATATCTGTTCTGGATGATGGTCATCTCGCCTTTACCTGGTTCTCACAGTCTACCCAGTATTGGGTTGTTCTAGTGTATACTGTCAGCTTTTTTCTGGAATCTTTTATAACTGACCTCAGTATATAGTCTGTTTGTCAGAAGAGTGTTCTACTTCATATAGAATCTGCATCTTTTGATGATACATTACCTTTATTTGCAGAACATATATTCTCTTGCACAGAGAATAGCAAATTTCATGTCCTGCTTTCAGTTCAAGCCTTTTGTTTCTTATCTGTGTCTTCTTGCAAACATTGGTTTCCCTTGCCTTAAATTAGTCTTGACCCAGTCATCATCCAGAGATTGGTGCCAATCTGTTGCAGCTACTGTTCTGTGACTGGGAAGCAATTGGCTGGAGTGTGGCCAAGTGGCCAGGAACGGTGTTACAGATGGGTGCTGAGGCCAGAAACCTTCAGTCCTGAGAACCTGCCTTGTTTTCAGATGAAACCAAGGAAATGGAAAAAAAAAAAAAGTTAGACATAGGTATGAATGCCCAGGTCACCTGAAGTGTGTGTTTTCCTGCTCCTGCATATGCAATGACACTGAAGCTCACTGTCTGGAAAGGTGTGAGCAGTGCAGATGTAACTCTATGTCAACCAAGGTTCTGAGCTGATTTTGAACCCCAGAGGCACAGCTGCCATTTTGTGTACCTTTCCATTGTCCTAGCAAAGAAAATGAATTTGGGTTGGAAGCCATACCCAGAAAATGCTTTGGTACCTAGGGGAGAATCCTGAGCTTAGGAACTGTTCAGTATCTAAACTGGTTAAAGTAGTCATGGGAAATGAATTCCTTGAAATTCCAAAGTCATAGGCAATTGATTTAAATTGGGGTTAATAATACGCATCAGTGCCATCGCATGTTAACACAGTTTGTCTCGATTTTGAAAGAACCCTCAGGTGAGCCTGCCAATTCTCATCCCATTTCCAAGTAGAGATCCACTTGCGTAGCCTAAATTCAGGATCAGGTTGCAGCTTTCATTGTCTTGGCATTCTTAGGGTGAATATATAAATACAAGGGTTGGTTGTTTTTGTTTGGTTTTTTTTTTTTCTAGTCTTAAAACTCTAAGAGGGTCTGCTTGATATAGTGATGTTCCAAATATCCTACCTCAATTTAAAGACACATTACAGTACTGACAGACAGTATCATACAACCGTGTGAGAGAAGCAGAAAGTGGTAAAAGGTCAGAGAAGGAAAGTACAGGTGACTGACTTAATTTTCATCATAAGTGTATAATAAAGCTTTGATAATCGCCTACATAGTTAATTACATGTTTAAGGCAAACTGAATGAAGTTTATAAGTCTAATTTAGCTCCATTAATTTTTCTTAGGTATTCTTAAGCAGGTTAAAGATTACATTAAAGGATGCAGCAAGTGCCAGGAAAAGCTTGATCGCTCTAGATCTCTGACACGTCCTTCTGAAATGCTGGAGGAGCTAAGACTGGATGCAAAATCTCATGAAGATAGTAATGAAACAGATGAGGAATTGAGCAATACTACGTCAAATCCAGCTGCATCCCCAAAGCCTGTGAAGAGGAAGCCAGTAGCAAAGCATGAGCTTGTTTTTGTAAGTACTGTTGTTTACATCTGAATGATGTATTTAAGATATTGTAATGTATTCTTAGTCACATGCTTATTTTCCATTGTTGTGATAAACTTGTAATAATAAGACAACATAAATTTTGCCAGAGATATTCAATATGTGGAAATGGGTTACTGGTATATATGACACAAAATTAACTATTGCGTATCATCTTTGGAAAATAAAATCGCTCAGACTCCTATTTATGCATATAGGACCCAAGGGAAAATGAATGTCAAAAGCATAAATAGTAAAGCATCGCATACAAGATCTCATGGAATCCATATCTGTTCCTTAATAAATTGTTACATATAAGATTATATTACTGATGATAACTGGGGGGCCTGTATGCATGTAGAAGACTCTTGAGTATAGAAATTGTTTCAGACTGTAGCATTGAAAAAAACACGGTCAAAGACCTGTTTGTGAACAGGTCTTCCCAGTTCTCTAGTTGTCTGTTTTAACTGTGTGTGGAGGGAGGGTGAGACTTGGTGCATTTAAAGAAAGAAGCCAATGGTCAAGTTAAGCTGTATATTACGCAGGCTTGAACTGATTGTATGGTTGCAGAAAATAATCATTTTTTCTGTGTTTCAGTGTGAATGCTTAAAAAGGCACAGGCTAAATGTAATGAAGTTCTCATAATGTTGTTTATGACAGGTTGACAGTAAGGGCCTTGTGAAGCAGTCATCTTCCAAACATTGTCTGTCAGTCTTAAACCAACTGAATCAGCAGAGGCTTTCCAATCAGTTCTGTGATGTGACTCTGCTGATTGAAGGAGAGGAATACAAAGCTCACAAATCTGTCTTGGCAGCCAACAGCGAGTACTTCCGAGAGCTCTTCATTGAAAAGGGAGCTGTCTCTAGTCATGAAGCTGTAGTGGATCTGTCAGGTGAATTGTTGTGGGTTTCAAAGCTAGAAATCATAATATCCTAAGTAAGGTGTATAGTATTTGATTCAGTCTATTCTGAGTGTTCAAAACAGCAAAATATTTTCTTGCTTTTTTTTCCTTTTTTATTCTAAAAGTATTTTGTGTGGATATTAATGCTAAAGTGATCGCTCTGCCATATTGAAAGGACTATGAAATTTCATCTTAAAATTTCTGAGAAGCTTTTTTTTTTTACCTTGTTTACACATGATTTCTTCCTTGTGTTAGTAACAAACATTAAAAAGGGAGCATAATCAAATGCTTGAATACATCAAGAAGAGATGTTGACTAGCTTCTCAGCTGTTTTGCTGAACAAATACTAAACTGTTTCTGGTGTCTGTGAAACTCTATTTTACATGTTTCTGCTTCTTTCTCAAACCTTCTGGTACCTTAAAGATAGACAATCCTAAAATAAATGCTCTAAAAATAGCTTTGTAGTGATGAAGAGTATTGTACAGAACATATGCCTACTGCCTTGCTTTCTTGTTAGTTGCTCAACTGTGTCTGTCTCTGCATGAACAATAGACATGCATTTCTAGTATGATAGTCCAGAAGGTCTCCCCAAATTTAATACTTGATTTGTGATGTACAGAACTATGGACAGTTACACCAAATGTTTGGTTATAAGTATTTCTATCTATATATCCATACTTTTATTTTTTATTAGCTACTTTCATTGGTCATTATGTACATCCTGACTACTTTCTGAATGTAGCAAGTTCAGAACGACTTTGGTTAAATTAATTTGCTTAAAAAAACATAGCTCTCCCAGCATCTCAAAACATTCTTCTAGAGAATTTTATTTTGAAAATAGCTTCCTACTTTATAGCAAAGTTATCTGAGCTTACTTCCATGTAGAAAATACCCAGGAGGACATTTTTGCTTAAGTGACAATTAATTGAGTCCCAATGAAAAGGCTTCAGTGTTACTTGGAAGTATGTGTTTGGCTCTAAATTTCAGACTTAAGCATGTCAAAGGTGATGTGTTGTGTCCCTCAAGGGATATTTTAGTGTAATTTGGGGTCATTGGCATTTGCTCTAATCTCTTGTTTTATTCCTGGTAGGATTCTCCAAGTCCAGTTTCCTGCCTCTATTGGAATTTGCTTATACTTCAGAACTAACTTTTGACTTCTGTAGCATGGCAGAAGTGGCCATGCTTGCCCAGCACCTCTTCATGTCAGAGGTCATCGAAATCTGTGAAAATGTGCACAAACAGATGGAAGAGAAACAAATCACAGTGTACCAAAAGGGAGATGTTCACACAGTAGATTCAACACAAAATTCAGCAGAGCAGACTGAAGTTGAGAAGCAACCTGTGGATGGTACTGAGCAGCCTGACCTGGCAGCCAGCGAAGTGCCAGTAGTTGTGAATGGAGCTCCTGCTGCTGCTGAGCCAGAGGAGACAGCAGCACCCCAGCCTGAACCCCTGCCCGAGGACCCCAAGGCCATCACTCTGTACAGCCTTCCAAAGCCTGCAGAGCAGTGTGAGACAGCTGAAAATTACATCAAAATGCTGGAGAAGATTTCATGTACCTCCGCGGCTGTCACACATGCTGAGCCAATGGCTGTGGAAGCCACAGAGATACAAACTAAAATGGAAGTTGAGACAGATGGAAATGGAAGTGATAAACCAAATGTGGTCCCTGCTTCGGAGGACTCCTCAGAAACATTCAGGCAAGAGCCTGTCAGACAGCACAAAGAAGAGAGTGTCTCAGTGTCACCACTGGGAAGCTTGGCTTCCAGCCAGGACGATACTTACAGGAGCAAGCTTCGCCAGCGTTCTGTTAGCGAAGGGGGATATATCAGATTGCATAAAGGAATCGAAAAAAAAATGCAAAACAGAAAGACAAATCCCAAATCTGCAATACAGCAGGTACTCTATCTATCTTTAGGCCTTTTGCTAGTAATGGTCCAGTGTTTCGAGGCCAGTCTGAAAAGTCTGTTTCCTGGTTCCAAGCACTGTCTGGCAAATGTGTTTCTTTTCTGGGCAATTAACATTACTGCAAACCAAAGTAACTTTTAAGTTGTGACATTTGGGCACAAAAAAAAAGGCCAACCCACCACCTTCAGGCTGGTGTCAGTTTAGCAAAAAAAAAAGTGTCCAAAGAACACTGGTATTAAAAACTCTGAAGTCTTACAAAGAACTGTTAATTTTCAGGGGTGTGTTGTGAGGCGTTCACATACTACAGCAACCCGTCCCACAGGCAGGGGGATAACTTACTATCCTTTCAACATCCTTGTTGATAGAAATTGTAGCATGACTCTGCTTTTACAGATGGGCAACTTCAAGCCCAGTTGTTAAAAGCAGCACCATCTAAATAGCTTAGCATTTTTATTTTATAGTTATTATAAGGACACAGGCCTTCCAGAGTTTCCAGTTTTGATGGCAGAGGAATAACAGGAAAGAGTCTGTGGGGAAAAATGCTGCTGACTTATGAATTGCAGCAATTGCAGTTGGCATGGAAATGTTGTGCTTTGTATGAACAGGTTATTTTCCAGGCTCTTACTAATCATCTAATGAACAAAATTATTTTTGTGGCTTCACAACTTAGCCAAGTTTGCCAAAGTTTTCAGAGCAATAGCAACATTAAAACAAAAAATTTGTGTATGCATTGAGTTTCACTTTGGTTTTGAGATACATGGAAGGGCTAGTACATTTTCATAAATGATTAGGTACCTAACTTGAGAAAACAGGAAGAAGAAATGGGGATACATGTTCTTTTTCCCCTTACTTTACTCTCAAGAAGCTCGAAGGGAAGATACCCAATACAGCAATTCCAGCCTGATTACTTATAGTCTGGCTTGTAAAGAACTTGACAGCAAGTTTCTACAAACGAAAACAAGACTGTCAGCTCCGGGTAGCACTGCCAGTACTGCAGAACAGAAAACCACTAGTGCATGACAAAAAAAATTACACTAGTAAAGCAGGAGTGCTCTTAGCCAGAAAGAGCTTTACTTACATAAGAACTATGATTAAATATATATATTTTTTTTTTTTTTACAGGTTATTAAACTCAGTTTTTGCTGGCTGGTGAAAATTTATTAGGCCACTTTTTTTTTAAAAAACAACTTTTGTAGTAATGTGGATGTAAATTCTGAAAAGGGAACTTGGAGTTCAGGAATGGTTGGAAACCTTTAACAGAAGTTGTGACTGGAGCTGTGCTTTGTAGTTCCTCCATCTGACTCTCCCGTATCTCTCACTTAGGCAGTTACTCGGGGGTTGAGTAGTTGGTTGTTACTGAGCTGGTAAGTTGTTTGTCTATATTTGTAATCAGTGGCTTTAAAACTAGACCAGTTTTTCACCCACTGTTGAGTTTTTCAGTGAACTGAAAGGTAGTATCTTTCTAGCAGTTAACTGAGCAAAATTAGCTAAATTAGTTAGAGAAGCATCAGCTTTCAGTACTAACTTGCAGAGGAGGTTCACAGTGTGAATTCATTCAAGGGTTGTGGTTTTTCTTGGTTTTATTTTTTCAACTTAGGTTGCCATGAAGTTGGTACAAAGAAGGAAAAAAATGAAACAGCCCAAAAGAGAAATTACAGAAAATAATGAAGAGGAGTCTCAGCACAAGTGCACCGAGTGTGGAATGGTGTTCCAGCGGCGCTATGCACTCATAATGCACACACTGAAGCATGAGAGATCTAAAGACTATAAGTGCCCAGTAAGTTTGTTGCTTGATTGATTTGTTGGATTTGTTTTTTTTAATCTGAAAACCTTCCTCTTCAGGAAAATTCATTCAGTAATTACATTAGTCATTACTTTTCTTCTCACTTTTCATACGTGTATTTCAGAGATGGATGCAGCACGGATCTGGGTGGAGTGGGGTAAAACATGGTGCAGCCAGGTGGTCTGACTGCACCATGTGGCATGGGAGTGGGCTTGCTGGTCAGGAGAGTGCTGGAGTGGGCTCTGCTTTTAACCTTGCCAGTAAATTGGCAACTGTGTTTAGATTTGCCTTATTGGCTAATTTGGAAGTTAGCTTTATTGGGAGGGGAGTGGTAGTTCTGTCAGTAGCCATAAAATAAAACATTTACAACTATTAATTAACCAGAGATAAAATGCCTATTGAAGTCAGGCTGTACCCCTAGCTAATCATACTGCTATACTTAGAACTTTGATAACCATTTTATTTTGGGTTTTTTTAGTTTTTTTTTTAAACCACCAATTTTGGAGTGCTAAATGCAAAGTAAATTTGTAATGTTTCCTTTCTAGCTGTGTAAAAAAGAATTCCAGTATGGTGCCTCCCTGCGTGTCCATCTTGTCCGGCACACTCGGACAATGGAAGTGAACACTGGAGCTGCTAATGTAGAAGAGACAGGCACATCTTCAGTGAAAGGGAGAACTAAACGAGAATTCATATGTGATATATGTGGGAGAACTCTACCTAAGCTCTATTCTCTCAGAATACATATGCTCAAACACACAGGTGTAAAACCACATGCATGCAAGGTAAGGAGGAAGTCCTTTTATTATTAATGCTTTCTTGGTATGTTAGTATTGACTAATAGTGTTAGTATGTGTCCTAAAAACTAGATTAATTTAGGTCACTTCAGAGTGGGGAAAACTGCTGTAATATTCCTGATGAAAATCCTCGTAGACTGAGAAAGCTAGAATGGAGTTGAATTATGAAAGTTTATGTTCCCATGTCTAGAAGAATGCCTTCCCTTGAGAATTCCTTTCTTTAACAGTCCAGTTCTGCCACTGGTGTGAAATCACAGGCTTGGCCATCCTGGTTTCCAAGGAAATGTGGGATGTTTTATTGTTTGAGATTAAACACCTATTGCATAATGAGCTTCATTTGTCCTATTCCACCCGATATGGATTTATTTAGGTTTGTGGGAAGACCTTTACATATAAGAATGGATTAAAAATGCACTTGGCTCTCCATGAAGTACAGAAACAGTTCAAGTGTGACTTGTGTGAAAAATCTTTTGTCACAAAAAGAAGTCTTCAGGAACATATGAGCATTCATACGGGTAAGTGATGAGAAAGAGGCTCCTTTTACTTTGGTTGCTCTTGTCTGCTGCTGAATCTTAACATTGTTCTTCAGTGTCAAAGGAACTCTTTAATAAAAGAACAGTAATTTTTCCTTTTTCTTCTACTGGTCAGGCAGCTGAGAGAAGTCTTTACATTTATTGTCTAGGCTTATTTTGCAGTAATTAAATGGTACACAAATTTGTATACAAGAACAGGGAATCATGGTTGGTCCATACCAATGTTCTGATGTATGTATTTACATCTGTATCGTGTCAATTCAACAAAGATGGGCAGTAGGTTGGAATATTCTGGAGCACTTACACTCTCAGCCTGTCCTTTTGAGAGGAAAGCACACGAAGTTCAATGTCTTGAGAACCTCTGTGTCTGTTTTACAAGGCCTGCTGTACTAATACTGACACTTTACAAAACCTGGTGTCTTGATAGATCTTAGCACATGAAAGACGACAATATAAAAATCTAACATGTTTTGGTTTGTTTCAGAAATTGTTTGGTTTAAAATTGTAGTGTGTAGAAAACGTGTTTCTTGTTTCCTGAGGTGGGTGGAATCAAAAGTGAAGAAACTGTTTTTTGTGAAGACAGCTTGTCCCAGAACTGAAGGACTTTATACTGGTAGTCAGCGCTCCTAAATTGATGAATTGGAGCACAAAACTTCTATTTTAAGGTGTTACTCCACAAATTCAAGATATAAGTCATCCATAAGCAATGCTGCGTTGCTGGAGAAGTTGCATATTATAGGAACATAAACAATTGTGGTTTGTTTGTTCTGGTTTGTTGGGGGTTTTTTTCCACATGAGAGGTAATTTTCTTCCTTTTTTTTTTTAGGCTGTTCACAATTCAGGACTAATTAGTAGCTGCACTGCTGTACCTGTGTTTAAAAACATGCAGTAGAGCAATTTAGAGTTGCTGCTCCCAGTCTCTGCATATTTTTACACTGGACCATGCTAAATACACTGAAAAAATCCATCTGTGTGTAATTAAACCAACTTCTCTTTGTAGCACTGCTCTGATTACATAAGATAAATTGTATGAGAAGGAAAAAAACACACAAAGCCTTCCAGAGATATGTCTTGTAACATCTTTTGTTTTATTTTTTTGTCAGGAGAATCCAAGTATCTTTGCTCCATCTGTGGAAAATCTTTCCATAGGGCCTCAGGACTCAGTAAACACATAAAGAAACACCAGCCAAAGCCTGAAGTTCGGGGATATCAGTGCACTCAGTAAGTTGGTTGGTGGGTTTTTTGGTGGGCTTTCTTGATCTTAATGATCCTAACAATTTGAAAGATTAAAAGCAGCTCTTTTTTGTAGGGTAAAACTGTTCACTAGCCTAAGAGTGGAAAAAATGCACTTTAGTTAGTACATACATCACAGAGCACAGGCTTGGTTTCTAACTGCTGCCTCGCTCTGCTTTCATGCAGCTGTTTTATAATGAGAGTGTGTGTGCTTGCAGCTGTAGTCAGTAGCTGTGTGGTGGTAAAGCTCCCTTGTAGGACAGAGAGAGTGGTGAGCTTCTCAGAGGCCAAAGGCCTCCAGCCTCTTGTTGCCCTTGTTTACCATGATAATTGATTTCAATTTAATGTGAAAATTTCCCATACAGTCTGTGATGTTGTGTCCTTGTGTGCCCTGCTGTATATACCATGTTTGGCAAACTGCTTAGCACTCTAGGGATGGCTATCACAACCTTCAGGCACTTTCTTGTAGGATTCTTAACTTACGTTTTAATTTCTAAAACATCCCACATTAAGCATTACAAATGACAAATCATGTTTACCTCTGTATCAGTAATGAGCCCTGTGGTTAAGAGAAAAAAAGTCTGTTACTATCCTTGTATGGTATAATAGAAAGTTCTGATGGCTTCCAGTCATTTTTGCCCTTTATTATTTCCCCCCAAAATTAATAAAAAGAATATAGAGACCCATAAAAGACAAAAGCATTTCAGAACTCCTCAAGCTACATTCCAGGCTTTCAGATATGTTGCTATTCTTTTTCATTTTTCCTAGTTTGGAAAGGGATTAAGCTTTACATAGATACTGGCCACAGAATAGATGTCTTCTCAAAGCCTTGAGTTGCCTTTGAAGAAAAGGGTTCCAGTGCATTTGAAATCAGGATCACCAGGATCTTTGTTATATATGATGCTAAAACTTATTATTGCAGGTGTGAGAAGAGTTTCTATGAAGCTCGAGATCTTCGGCAGCATATGAATAAACATTTAGGTGTGAAGCCATTTCAGTGTCAGGTCTGTGGCAAGTGTTACAGTTGGAAGAAAGACTGGTATTCTCATGTAAAGTCTCATTCTGTCACAGAACCTTACAGGTAAGAGGAAATTCATTTAACATCTGAAATGTAGTCATCAGTGTGAGATTAACCACTTTGTCTGTTCATAATGAACCAATGGATTGATTGATGTTTTCTGGGGTCTTGAGTACTTGAGAAATGGATGACTTCATGACTTCACGTAGTGTGGTCCAACTGTTAACTGGTTGGTGCAATCCTGGAGCTAATGTGTATGAAGTTGTAAGAGGATAAATATAACTGAGGGAACTAGAGATGCGTTGTATGTGATTTCACTTCGCTAGAAGGGTAAGTGGAAGATTTGTGTCTGTGAATAAGAGAAAATGTGGCTCAGTCCAGCAACGTGATTTCTGTTGTGGAACTGCTTCTTGTTTGTGACAGCAATCCTGGTAAACTTTGCCTACTATCATTAAAGTGCATTTTGGTTTAAAAAGCATAACATCAGCATAGAATAACTGTTTCAATAGATATCTTAACACTTTTTAGGTGTAATGTATGTGGTAAAGAATTTTATGAGAAAGCTTTGTACAGAAGACACGTACAGAAAGCCACACATGGTAAAAAAGGAAGAGCGAAACAAAACCTGGAACGAGTTTGCGAGCACTGTGGAAGGAAATTCACCCAGCTTCGGGAATACAGGAGACACATGAACAACCACGAGGGTATGTAGAGAACAAGTCATCATGACACCCCTCAAACCCTAAAACCACGATGGGGAACGGGGTAGTTGCTGCTTTGAGTCTGTGCGCGCCCTGTGTCGCAAGGTGTACAGGAGTTAGAACAGATTCTCTCCAGTGGGGTTTATACCAGTCCTGCTTTGTGAACTTCTCACAATGACCAGCAGTGGGTGTTGGGATGTTTCTGAAATACAAGTCTCACACAGGGACAGTGACAAGTTTGTCTTTCTCAGAATTTTAAAGGAAGACTGACTTTTATTGAACAGATTAAAAGATGGATATGTGGCAAAGAATTGGGGGGAAATAGCCTCCAGGTTGAAAGGTGAACATGGTTAACAAAATATTCTTCAACCAGGAGCGTGATTGGCTGTGGTGGTTTGACCCTGACTGGAGGCCAGATTCTCCCACCAAAGCTGCTCTATCAATCCCCTCAGCTGGACAGTGGAGAAAACACATGTTTAGAGGCTTTGGAGTCGAGATAAGGACAGGGAGAGGGCATTCTGCCATCAGCATCACAGGCAGAACAGACTCAACACAGAAGAAAGGCAAGAAAACTCTCTAATTTATTACACTGCACTACACACACAGAGAAACCAGAATGGGATAATGAGAAGTACAAACAGCTCCTAAAACATCCCTCCCCAACCCCTCCCTTCTGTGCAGACTTCACTTTATGATATTTCTCTTCCCCAGGATGGCACTGGGGAAAGGGGGGAAATAGGGAATAGAGAGGCTTCAGTCTTCGGTCAGTTCCTCAGGAGTTGTTCTCCTTCTTGGCTGGGGGGGGGGCATTTCTCACATACTTTCCCTGTGCCAGCTTGGGGTCCCACCCACGGGAGACAGTCCTCCATGACCTTCTCCACGTGAGTCCTCTCCCACTGCACCAGTGTGGGTCACTGCTATAAACTCATAGAATGTCTCTCAGTCCCAAACTGCTGGGCCCAGCCTGATCCCACACATAGTCACAAGCACCCCTGGCAAACCTGCTCCAGTGTGGGCCTTTGCTCTCTCTCTGCCTCTTAACTCTCTCTATGGGCTGCAGATGCTGCAAGGGTCTCTTTGTCCTCCATGAGCTGTGGGGGGACACCCACCCCACCATGGGATTCTCCACAGGCCACTGGGAATCTTCTCTCAGCACCTCCTCCTGCCCCTTCACTGACCTTGGTGTCTGCAAAGTTTCTCACATCTTCTCACTCCCTACTCTGGTGGCAAAATGTGGCTGTTTGTGTTTTTCTCTCTCTGAAATGTGATTCCCAGAGGCCTGTGACGGGTGCTGATTGGCCTGGTCTTGTCAGCAACAGGGTTTGGGAGTTTGGCCTTGGGAGCCCAGCTGGGATTTGCTTTGTTGGACCCTTAACCTTTCTAGATGCTTCTTAAAGAAGCCACGTTGCAAATCCACCACATTGGCCTGAATTGAGAAAAAGGCCACTGCTGGCAATTGGTCAGCCTTGTGATTTCTAACAAGCAGTAAACTAGATGATGTGTGGGGAAAATATAAAAACATTTTATATAATAATAATTAAAAAGTCTTTGCATTATGTCAGGTGCGATACTGACTCTTGAGTATTTCTGCTGGAAGTCTGTATACCCCTATTTTGGGGCAAAACCCATATTTTTGAAGCATGCCCTCCTTTAAAGAGCTGTTATGAATAAATCCCAGAGCTGTCTGACTGTTGAGATATAGATTCTGTATTTGTTACAGAGACAGTGTCCTGTGACACGTACCTAGCCTGGATCTACAGTAACTATTACAGAGGAAAAGCCAGTGTTGAGGTGCAGTTTGTGTCACCCACGTGCCCCATTGCATGCTACAAGCCACAGAACTCAGATGTCATAAGGGACAGTGAGATACACAAATATCAGATGCAGTATTGGAACGTATGTTGAGGAGGAGGGGAAAAAAGCTGTAGATGGCGTTACAAGCTCTGCTAGAATGAGCGCTGATTTGATGTGACGTGTATAGTAAGATTGCATCCTGGGCAAAAATAACTAGAATTCTGTGCAGTATGTTCTTAAAATAGGGGAGAAACTGGAGTACAAATAATTTCTTGAAAAAAGTTAATTAAAGGTCAGACTGGGCAGGGTCTTTGTGGGAAAACCTAACCACTGAATGTGTGTTATGCCTGTGTAATTCTGTAGTGCACAAAGGGTGGCGAAGGTCTCTCTCTTACGTGGGAAAAATGACAGCATTTCTCTGTCCCTTTATACTGCTGTTCCCCGTGGCTGCTCACCGTCACTCACGTGTGTTTGAATGCTGGTGGTCACCTTTTCTTTGCCTTCCCTCTGAGAACAGGTGTGAAGCCCTTTGAGTGCCTAACTTGCGGAGTAGCCTGGGCCGACGCGCGCTCGTTGAAGCGTCACGTGAGGACACACACCGGGGAGCGACCGTATGTCTGTCCAGTGTGCAACGAAGCCTACATAGATGCCCGGACGCTACGGAAGCACATGACCAAGTTTCACAGGGACTACGTACCCTGCAAAATCATGTTGGAAAAAGATACTCTCCAGTTTCATAACCAGGGGACACAAGTGGAACATGCTATCAGCATTCTAGCAGACATGCAGGATCAAGAGACAGAGATTAACGTTGGTGGTGGTGAGATTGAGACTGTGGTAGTGACTGGAGAGACGCTCGAAGCCATCGAAGCAGTTGCAGCTACTGAGGAATGTGCATCGGTCTCTACGCTTTCTGACCAAAGCATCATGCAGGTGGTAAATTATGTACTGGCACAACAGCAAGGACAGAAAACAGCTGAAGTGACACAGGCCATGGAAGCTGTAGAGGTAGAACTGGCCCATGTGGCAAAGACGGAGTCAATATAGGATAGGAGACAGCAAGAAGAGCGAGGTGTTGTGGTCTGCGAGAGCCTGGCATCGAACTGGGTGCCTGAGGCTTACAATAATACCGATTTCCAAACAGTTCATCCCCAGTACTGAGTGTATTGGTGACAGAATGCTGCAATGTGTGCTACAGGGTGTGAAGATAAGAGGCTTCAGTGTGGCCCAAGGCTTTGAAGGCAATGATTTCTCTACTGGCCATAGCTGGGGTGGGGGGAGAAGAAAAATACCTGAGTACTAATGGTTTCTGTGTCATAGAGTAAGTATCATGCTGTAACTTCTAAAAAATGAAAGGGAAAAAAAAATAGCAAGAGGCTGCACTAAAAAATAGACATGCACAGATGTCACTAGCGACTTTTTACTTTGTTTTTTATGTGCATTTCATCAAGTGTGTGATCACATCACCTTTATTAGATTGTTTCGTGCAGCCTGAGCTTCAGGTGATCTACTGAAAATCCGAGGCTTTTTCCTTGGGGCAGATGTGCCATCGGCAGCCAGCGAATCCCAGTTTTAAAGACTCTTTAAATCCCACGTCAGTGGGTGGCAGATCCGAGCTGCAGCAAAGCGCTGTGAGATGTTCTACCGGTAACGGGTTAGGGCTGCTGAAGCCTGAGGAAGCGTTTCTCTGCGATGCATTCTGAGTTCAAGCTGCCCAGGGGACAGTCTGCTGCAGGAGAGCACATAGAGACTTCAATCACTGTTTGTTTGTAAGCAAGGAGCTTACGCTCGGTCCTCTGTGCACAGCTGTGCTGCATTAAGCCATGTTTGGCTGCATAAGGGAAGCTCACCGATGTGCTGTACGTATCCCAGCAGGCAGCCTGGCCCAACGAGGGATGCTGCTGAGTTTGCATTATGCTTTATTTGATGTAGAGACTATTAAATGAAGTAGTTCTGACGCCACACTTGTGTCATGTTGAGTCTTGCTGATTGCCGGGGGGACACATGACGAGATCAAGATGGAGAACTATGAAAATCTTGGTACAGAGGAAAAGTGACGTTTCTCTCAACATACCAGAAGATACAGTTTCTGTAAGGAAATACACGTAGGGCAAGCTAATTCCTGGTGTTACACCACTTAGGTGGGAAAATGCTTACAGGGCTGTCCTGGGAGTAAGCATCAGTCACGGCTACACGTGGCCCAAGTTAAATGCCTTGGAGTTAATACCGTGAACACTGCACAACTTCATCTGTCCAGGGTGTGGGCTCTTATGGTGTTGGCTGTTGGGGTTTTTAAGCAAGAAACAAGTTACCAGGGGATGAGCAATGAGACCTGTATTCCTTATGTTGTTCTCAGCCTATAGTATTACCAAATGCTTGATGGCAGCAAGATACCAAGGAGCCAGCAGCCTGTGACATTGCAGGCTAAACCTCGTAAATAATCAAGTGGTGTGTGTACAGCTCTGTGAAATGGACCCACTGAACACAACTGAAGCAAAACCTGTGACAACGGCCTCCTTAGAAACTGAGTGTTTCTGCCTTTCCTTATTTTAGCTGTTTTAGTATCTGCCTGCTAAGCTCTGGAACAGACTGTTCTCTTCATCCTTCACAAGCGTGTAGATAAGCAGTCATTGGAAATTTTTTAAGCAGCACGTAGTTCAGTTCCTGCCTTGGATGCTGATTAATCTGTAGGTGACTATTTCAGAGGTTGAGGTCTTCCCAGGGAGTGGTCATGCTATTTATACATCCTGCAACCCTTTACAGTTGTATTCTTTTTTTATTACCAGAGTAGAACTAAAATGAAGACTCACAACAAAATATACTGCTAGCTGCAACTCTTGCATTACTGTACAGTCAAGAGTCAGGGGATAGTACACTTCAAATTATAAGCAGGATGGCTGCCTTTGACAATTATGTCAATGTTTGTATCTTACAAATAATTATGTATTGCTCAAGTGAGGAAATGTCCAAAGAAAAGTCGTTGTAAATAATGTTAGGACATTGTTTGTATATTTAGGGTGTTACCTGATGAATGTTACCAGCACCTTGGTTTAATCTTAAGCGTGTTTAATATTTATTTGCCCAACCTCTGGAGGCAAGAGAAGTGCATCTGAACTGCAAAGCCTTGTTACCCACCGCAGCAACGCTTCTCAGCCCTGGTGGCCTGCCATTCACAAGCAAAACAAAGCCCAGCCAACCAACCCAACTCAGAAAAGGCTGTTCCCTGAGCAGAGACTCAGCCAGGAGCCAGAGCAGAAAGCTGGGGCACCCCTCCCCTACGTCCCATGCCGAGATAGGAAGGGAGTGTCACCCTTAGCTGTGCTGTTCCCCTATGCCTGAAGCTGCCTTATCTTTTTCTTTAAGTTCCAGCTCTGCATTTAAGACATTTGCTACCTTCTGCTACCTGTTGGGTCAGGCTGCACAAACACAGGTGATACTATTTTATTTGATTTTCTTAAAAATGGATTTATTGGGAAGTGTCCCTTTATAAAATATTCTTAGTGAATTCCTGTACATAATGAATTTGATCTGTACATTCTGATGGTTTTATTTAGTGATAATGTATAAAGTTACAGCCATTTCTGTCATTAAATAAACCCAGCTTTGCTATTCATTACTTTGAAGCCACTTTTGTTGCTGTTGCAGAATTATTTATTCCTCTTCAGTGTTTTACCTTTTGATGTATGTAGATGGGATGCCTGATCTGGACTAACACCATCTACATTTTTAACCTTTGCCGGTCTTAGAGCTGCAGGTACCATGGTGATGGGAACGTGGCACCTCTTGGGCAGATCTTTTCTGAGATAAATCCTCATGCTGAAGAGCCCCAGATGCTGGAGGTGAGGCTCCAGGTCCCGCTAGGAGGTGCTAGGTGTAGACACCGTTGGGTATGTGCTTACAAGTCGAGTGGGACTTTGAAGGGACTTCACAAAAAGAAAGTTTGTCTGCCCCCAGAGCCTCCAAGAGTTTTTTCCTGAGGGCAACATCCCTTCTCTTGGGGAAATTGCCCTGCCTTACAAATGACATCAGCATTAACTTACTGCTCTTAGATGTGTAGCAGCCATGCTCTTTGTGTAACCTTAAAGGGACAGGACCCTGTTAAGCATCTGAGTGAGTAATAAATGGCAGTCTAAAGTAACTTGCTGACTTTGCAATTTCTCTTTGCAGTGCCATAGTCAGTGCCTGCAACTCTGTGTTGTGGAAGTTGGTGTAGCTGTAGAATCATAGAATATAGGGAGTTGGAAGGGACCCATAAGGATCATCAAGTCCAACGCCTGGACGTGAAAGGCTTACCACAGGTACAGCTCTCAAAAACAAAGGTAGAATTATGGGGGGTTTGGAACAAGCTGCTGAGCATCAGCCAGCACTCACTTTCAGTTAGTAAGCTTGTACTGCAGGCTAAGCTCATGACATCAAGTTTCAGTGGAGCTCTTGCTACAGAGCCCCTTCATTTGTGCGTCTGTCTCGTCAGGAAACTCAATCCCAAGAACCTAATTTAAGAACTAAGTCACAAGATTAGCAAAGGTTTTTAAGATGTCCCTCTGCACCCCTGAATCAAGAAATACATACCCTGCTAGCTGGGAGAGCCACTGCCCCTCCTACCTCCTCCATCTCGCCCGAAGGACCACTACAAAAAGGATGCACTATGGAGTTTGAAGACTTACTCTGGTGACCAGAGCTTGCTTGGGCTCCCACCCCTTCAGACTCTTAAAGGGGAGTCCATAAAGAGACACTTAACAGGCTGTACAGAGAGTTGGGGTGCAACAGTTCACTTGAGTTAAAGGGTGACCGTCCCTCTACCCTGAGCAGCAGCTGCCCATCCCTACAAGCAGCTTTCCCAAGTAAGCACTAAGTTTTGGAGATGCCAAAATACAAAATGTATATGTTACATACATGAGTATGTTAGGAGATTCCTTTGCTAACAAGCCCAGAAGAAACAGGGAAGGTAGGAACAGGATAAAGTAAAAAGCAAATAGGTAATTTTCCAATCTGTATGGTGTTCCTGTGTCTCTTGGCAGAGGAACGGGATGGAGCCTGGTGACTTTAAAACGTAACCTTCCCTGCAGCAGCGTAAGGGCAGAACTACTCGGTATTCCTCAATGGTTTTATAATGAATTAACAAGAACCCAACCTCTTTCTGCAAAATGCCTTTTAAGAAGGCTAAAAAAAAAAATTTTAAAAAGTAGGTCTTGAAAAGTCTGTTGCTTCTCCAACCAGATTTATCTTCCCATCTTAGAGTAACCTGGGCAGCATTCTAGTTCCACCTGTGACAGTTTCAATCCCGTTTGTCTCTCCAGGAAGCAGAAGCAGCCGCTCTCCCCAAAGCCGACTTTTCCTCTAAGTCTCCTCACCGCAGCAGCTTTGCAAAGCCACCCCCAACATACAGAACTCCACAGCCGCAGGAGTTCTGACCCTACAGCTCTGGCAGACACTGGGATGAGCACACCAGGCCTGCGGCTGCTGCCATGGTGGTCACGTAAGGGCACCATAGGTGGTTTGAATACTCTGGTTAAGTCACGGGGCTCAGTCCCTTCCACCAGCAGCTGGCTGCACTGCTTTGCTTTTTTGGTTTTGGGGCTTTTTAAAATGATAATTTAACTATAGTCCGCGTTAGGTGAGTTTAGAACTATCCACCACCCAGTAGGCTCAAGAGGGGCCTGGCTACAAAGTGTCATGGAGAAGGTTACTTGGGAACTACTTACTTACACTTTGGCCATGACTTAAATGTCTTGCAAGCTGCCCTGGTCTAAGTAAAGTTTTACAGCTAAGCAAGCGTTAAGCCTTCCCAGATAAAAGTGCACAGGTTACCTGCAGAGCCTTTCCAGGCACTGGCAGGCATACACACATACATACCTACCTACGCTGAGCGGCTACAGGCCTCAGCATACACATATACAAGCAGAGAGAGACAGTGACAAAAGCCTACACCATCCTGCAGTGGGGTGACCTTGGCTGGAGAGCCAGTGCCCGCCAAGCCACTCCCCTCATCTGGAGAGAGCAGGAGAAAAGAAGATGGAAAAATCTTGTGGGTCAGGATAAAGGCAGTTTAATAAAGAAAAAGCAAAGGTCACGTATAGAAGCCAAGAAAACCAGATTTATTCTATACTTCCTATCAGCAGGCAATATCCAGCCACTTCCCAGACGACAAAACCACAAATGTACCACCCCCTGCCCCCCACTCAGCTTTGATTGCTGAGCAGCTGCCCTATGGTATGGAACCTCCCTTCGGTCGGCTGGGGGCAGCTGTCCTGGCTGTGTCCCCTCCCAAGACCTTTCCCACCCCCAGCCTGCTTGTGAGGGGGATGTGGGAGGGCCAGGCAGCCTTGGTGCTGTGCCACAGCACCTTGCTGGCTGCCTATGTGCGGTGCTGGGCGGTGAGGGGCGCTATGGGACAGTCAACTCCTCCTCACCAGACCCAGTATGACCGGCCTTGACGACACTTCTCAGATCGGTTCTTTCCTGCAAGCACTGGACAGCAGACACCTTTGCAGCTACAAGATGAAGCTTGTTAGATGCTCAGTCCCAGGAGGATTTAGGCCGTCCTGATCAATTTTCTTCTGTGAAGCTCAGAGAAGGAACAGAACTCGTACATCATGTTGAGACATGATCTCTGCTCACTTTCAGCAGCGCTAGAAGCTGCTGCAGCCTCTCACAATGTCTAGGATTACGTTTATTGACCAGTTTGTTTGCTGACTCGTGTGGCAGGTAAAGCCCAGCGTGTCTGCTGTTCTGCCTAGCAACTTCCTAAAGAATTCTGAACTACCAGGAAGACCCGTTGAAATGATTGTCTCTTTCAGCCAAGTATGTGGAAGACACTGTCAGTGACAGGTTATCTACGCAAAGACAAGTCTCACTGTCGTCCTCTTATTCTTACTCAAAGTTCCCTTTTGCTTGTTCTTCATACAAGTGACCAAAACCGTATCAAGTAACTACTAAGGAGCATGATAAAATAGTTATTCACTGTGAATTACCACTACCTTAAAGGGGTTTATTTCAACAAACAAACACATGATGAAAATAAATGAAAAGTAAATGCTTCATTTTGCCTTGCCTAGTTCCAGTAATACCCAAATCAGTTTGGAAGTCCTGAAAGTCAGTTTTGAAGGTGTGTTTTGTTTCAGATCACCCAGAGATTTCTGCTATGAAATAAAAAAAAAAGTATCTGTTTTTATGTTACGTTTATAACAAGGCTTTTAAAGAAAATAGTTACAGGTATTCAACTGCATCAGACTTCAAAAGAAAAAAAAAAAGATTACACATACAATACAAAAATACAAAAAAAATATTTTTTAGAACGTACAAACTCAAAAGTCTAAGTGGTCAGAGCTTTCCTAAAATAAAAAACCAAAAATACTTCAAGATGCACTTTCCTTTCTACACTTGCAAGTTATCCTTTAGCATGAAGAATGGTTTTAGAGGCAGGACAAAAGCAGTTAGCATCCCGAATTTTACAACCTGTTCCAGGTTGAAACTGATTTACTGGTTGACACTATCAGGTATTAGGGTTTAAAAAGAACCTTATGTTTGGCCTGGTGGAAGGAGGGGTGTCGGGGGTGCACGCTACTGTTGATGACTTTTGGTTTAGCCAGTTCTGCTGGTGAAATGTTTTACAAGTACATGATCTCAATTAGACCGAAATGCACAGAGTCCTCTGAGGTCTGAAATCCTACAGCACTGGTCTGCAGCATGAACACTGGTAAATCCAACCGCTCGGACTAGTGTCACTGCTGAAAGTTACAGCCAGAGGCAGACAGGTAGGAAAAGTTCGAGTTTTGTTTTCCAAGTTGACTCTTGTTACAGAAGCATCAAGCCTGAAAAATACAGGATTCTTCTTTAACCTGATAGTGTCTGCTGAGGTCACAGGCATCAAGGTGTTTTGACAGGGAAAGTGCATCTTAGATCTGTCATAGTTAAACAGTGAGCTACTGATTTTTGGTGTGGCTTTTATTCCTTCTAGGCATAGTAAAGAAAATTATTTCAACCAAATGTGAAGCTTAATGCACATTAGCTTGTCTTTTTGGTGGTGGCTTTTGTGTACCACAAGGAAATGCTAACAAGCACTACTCAAGGCTAATGATTTAGGAGGAGCACACTGAAAAATATCAATTTACCTCTGTAGTGAATACTCTTTACAGACTGTATCTAATATACAGACAAGGCCCGCTCCCTTAGGATGAAACAGGCCACAGAAGGTTACACATCCTACATGAAGTATTAAACGAAATTAGACCTAAGTTACCAGAGCCACTCGGAGCAGCGTAATTCCTAGTTTGCAAGACTTAACAAAAGGTGACTGCAGGGAGAGAAAAAAAAATCCAGGTTCTTATTATTTCCTGCTTAAGTTTATATTCAAATGAATAGTCCAGTAACACTTCTAGCACAAGACAACGCTCACTTTCTTTAGCAGTATTCCTATGTCAACTGTTTCTCTTGTAACGAAGAGGGAGCCAGAAGTGAGAATTCAAGAGCATTCAATGTTAATCTGATTAAAGAGACAGTAACCTTTTTTCAACCACCTTAATTAATCACTGACCAAAAAAAAAAATTCTTAAAAAGTTACCACTCCAATTTCTTTATTATCTTTACCCTTTTGAAACTAATCACATGGAACTACAAAATTAGCAAATGCCTTGAAATCTGTATACAAAACATAAATTACCTCTAATTTCAAACTCAGTTATTAGTGTACCACTCAAAATCTTAAAAAAGTGGCTCCAAAGATAGTCTTATACCATTCTTAAAAAAGGAAACTGTTCCTTTAACGTACACCCTCCCCTCCCCCCATACACCCAACTCTCAATCCACATCATTTAGTTATTTTCTTGGTCATGGACATTTCCAAGATGAGATTTTATATTTCGTTCCCATAGCTTCTGGTTGTCAGAAAACCCATGTTTTCCTTTATTGAAGGAATTTGGTCCTGCTGAGGTCGGTGTATCCCTGTGAAAAGTAAAACAAGATCAGTTGAGAAAGTCGGTTCCACTGTAGTAGTCTGTGCAACACAACATAGAAAACAACAATTTCAAGTCCAACGTGTGGCCAGAAGCTACCAAGTTTCTCTCTTTCTCTCTCCATTACATTGGGAGTCCTTACTAGTAACAACTGCAAGCTGGTCACAGGACTGATCTCTCCACAGCTCCTCAAGAGACAGCTATGAGATGGGGCAGCAGGGGAGGGGGAGTGGCAGTAACAGCTGCTGACAGTGAAGAATTTGTTGCAAGGGCTACAAACTTGGGGATCTGAACTTGCTATTGGAGAATAAACTGCACTGAACTGTAAGGAGCCTCCAGGGGACTGACTTGAAAAGCAGTCTATCATGATGAACATCTTTAAAAATATCTATGCTCAAAATTGATCCCTAAATTAAGTGAAACCTACTGTGAAAATGTTCCCATTTATTTTAGAATTAGCCTAATACACTGATTTGTGCCAAGGAGAAGAATTACATATATTTGTTTTTAAAGTAACCAAGCTATTTGTTGCCTCTTTGAAAGAAAAGATTCTCATCTTCACCTTGCACAGAGGTTTAAAAATCTGAGAAGACTACCTTACTTCAGGGCAATTTATAAAATGAAGAACTGGAGCGAGAATTTAGCACCAAGCAGGAACCTATTACATTCCCAAGAAGGAAGTGAGCTTCTCTTTCAAGTAAGAATCAATTTCTTCCTCGGAGGGTGGCAAGTAACATTTAAAATACAAAAGTACCAGTACTACTTTGAACATAAGCTGAACCATTAGAAAACAGCTGCACTAAATCTTGTTTCAGGAGAAAAACCTTTAAAACCCATTTTATCTTCCCCGATTTCTAAACCACCTGCAAGGCCTGCCTGACGCCCAAAGAGCTGTGCTCCCGCACTCGCCCTGCGCCACACCACAGTTAAAAGCTGACCTACCTTCCAATGTTCTTCATGCGCATCTTGGCTTCCGGTGGCATTTCTTCTGGTTCACTCTACAGACAGAAAGGAGGTTAGAGTGTTCCTGGCCATAACCTTTTGAATATTTCAAATGCCTGACAAGATACAGTGTGGACAACAGCCCCACAGGAAAGCACAGTGACTTCAGACAAAACAGAGGTCTGCAGGCCACAACAAGAAATACAAATTCCTTTGTTCAGGAATTTGAGTGGGAATGTGACAGTTAAATATTTAGCAAATATTGGAGCAGTAATGTGACAAATATTTAGCAAACCTGAAGCAGCACAGCTTTTCTTTGCTTCCTCTTTATCAAGCCCAGAGAAAGCAACTATTAATTTGAATTAAGTTGTGCATCCCATTTCCAGGAAAAAGTTATCAGCACCTGAACCAACACAGAGCTTCAAAGTTGCACATTCTTAAACAGAAACACCAGAAATGTTTCTAGGTTGAAAAATCCCGACACCAATGTAAAGAACCCTAAAAAGACCCACTGTCTGCCTAATTCTAACCCATAATGATACTTTTAAGTTGTGTTGATTGCTATCTTAGTACTCACATCTTCATCTTCATTGAAAGCTGCTGCTACAGAAAGGGTTTTTGGAGCAAGGGTTGGAACAGGCTCTTTAGGTTTCTGGAAAAAAAAAAAAAGCACAAGTGAAGCAAGCCTACTAAATAAAAGAGTCCTCTACCCTTGGTATGTTAACTATTGGCAAAATGAAGTCTGCATCCATTTCTTCACTGAAAACAGGCACTGAGGGGTAGAAGCATTGTCTGAATCAGGCAGATAAAGGTTTCTCTCTAATGCAAAAGGCAAACTGCTGCTCATTTGCACTACAGACTTTGGAACCCAAGATGAGCCCTCTCGTATTACAACTCCCCACCAGCCAGCCTCAGCTTTCCAGCAAGTTGTGGGGGTATGAAGCCACTTGTACATGACATGAACAATTAAATCAGAACCCGAGTAAGTTGCTGAATTCAAAATTTTGCTATGTCACTGTTTCCATTCATTTCTTTAGTACTGCTGCCCATCAATGCCAGGAAGATGAGTATATTTATTTTGTCTTTTAAAAAAGATCCAATACTTTTTAACTAGAATCAGTGTACATCACACAGTCCAATTAATACCAGGTTCCTTTAAAAAGCATTATTTCCATTAAGTACTTCCCTCTATTTAAAGCTCAGGAAGCTACAAAACTCATGATTGTTACACATATTACAGCAGAGCCATCCAAAATAATTTCAAGACCACTAGGAAAGTGCTGAATCATGAGTAAGGTTGCTTCTACAGTACTACTAATATCTAAATCATTCGTACAGAGAGCTCCCTCCATTTTTACTTTATTGATGATTAGTTCATAAACACTCGTAGTCCTTTTGTGACTGCCTGCAGCTATTCCTCACCACTACAGTGTAGCATAGAAATACTGTGCCATTTTTTATATCATCAGCTCCACAGCAATGGTTAACACACTAGGGGCATCAAAACATCTCTCAAGAAACTGGTAAATTGCAGCACTGTCCAATCTGCTGCATTGTCCCTCACCTGCTAACTTCAGTGAGCCAGAAACCCCAAATTTACTGCTGTTGGAAGTGTCTTCCTACATGAGAAGCTAGAGCTTGCTAGTGGCTCACAGAAGGCAGCTTTGTCCATTTTTCCAGAGGCTGCGCTGACCTGATTGCATTTATACCCAAGAACGCTGCCAACCCGCATCTCAAAACAAGAGAGCACTCTTCATCTTCTGTGAAGTGCTGGCATTGCAGGTGCGAGCCTTCACGGTTGCAGTCTGCATTTCACCCAGCCAAGGGTTCACAGTGTATCCACCACAGCGGTATGTGGGAAGTGTCAATGAACTCTATTAAAGACAGGGCAGCATCTGGCTCTTCCCTGCCCACCATTATTTTGGTAGGGAAGAGAAGCACCAGATTCACAGCTTAACAGGCACAAGGATACCTCGTATCGGAAAATAAAGGGGAGCAGAACTGCTAGTAACCCATGTAACAAAGCATACAGTATAACTGAGTCATACTGACCTTACAAACAAGGTCACTGAAAACTAAACTATAGGTCCCCGTGCTAAAATCAGATCTTTGGAGTGGCAGGGGACCTACTGGGCCATCTAGGAGAGTACTTGCTTTCTTGTAGCTTTAAGCATCCTGGGTAACGAAGTTCCCAACGTTCATCTCAAAGTAGCCTGAACAGTTTAACAAGTTTGCTCATTTCCCTCAGGTAATTTTTCCTGACTTATCAAACTTCATTATAAAATTATTCTAGACACTCAAAGGTCTGCAGTTCATTTCAATCAAGTCCTATGTTTCCTGAGACAACTGTTCCAGTATTAATCACTCTGAAGTACTTACACATGCACGACAGGCTGGCTCTGTGATGCTTTCTTAAACTTTATCCAAGTCACCCACATCTAATTCACGGCCTTCCTCCTGGATGGAAGCCTCCCCAAAGTATTTTCCCTTTGCCTGGCTTTCCTAGAAATCAGAAGCCCACAGACAACTTACATTTGCTCCTAGCTTGATGGATATTGCAGACGTCTTCTTTGCTGTCTGACTGCCTATGGAAAATCCAAACTTGGACATTTTGGCAGGAGCAGGCTTTGTGGTGAAGTCTTCAGCTTCTTCATTAGCTGCCCGTTTCTCTGCGCTGCGACTCGAACTTTCTCCTCCATTACTGGAAGAAACAGTCTTAGTTTTCACAGGTTTTTCTGCCTCTTCTTCAGGTCCTGGTGAAGTCGAAACAACTTACCAAGATGAGCTATTTTTACTGAGCAGATTGATGGGAGCAGCAACCTCAAAAAGCATTATACTTTGTGTGCAATAGGTAAGGTGTTTTTAGTGACAGCAGTTTCCACCAATTCACATTTAGTGGACAGCAAAAACACAAGAGAAGAAACCACAAACACGTCACTACTTGTAAAGAACTTCTTGTGTATGAGCCAGGAAAACATCTCGAAGCACCATCTCTTTATTTAGTATGGAAGTCACAGTTCACATAGTAAATTAAATGTAGACCACTAGATCTTTTTAGGGTTTAAGTTGCCATAAATAAGCTTTCAGAATTGGAATCCCAATTCCAAGTTTAGAGTAGATAATCTAAGTTAAAGTTAGTTTTACTAAATTTCTGCAAAAACATGTCCATGCCAGTCTCTAGGCTTGCCTGGCACAACTCTAAAACCATGGAAGTGACTACAGTGAGGGTGGCTGTCTCAATCACATTTCAAGTCACTGCTTGTCCGCATCTCATCTGTAATAAATCTGTCAAGCTCTGCTTGAGGAAGGAATCAGCACTAGAAAAACATATATAATCTTTTCTGGTTTTGTAAGAAGTCACAGAAAACACAGCAGCCAAACAACGATCCACAGAGAAAAAACACTCAAATCCCATTATCATCCCTTATACACTCAGTTTCTTCAGCTACACCAAAAGACAAAGATGTCTTTGGAAAACTCGTACTGAGCATATTAAATGTTTCAGCAAAAATACACTTATCTGCTGCTGCAATAAGCAAATTGCCACAGTAGCAGAGGGAAAAAAAACCAACCAAACTCCACAATAAAAACAAACAAACAAAAACACCAGGAAAAAATCCCCAAACAATAAACCCCACATGTGTGGGAATGGGCAGGAAAGCGCTCATACTAGCAGTCTTAAGAAAACTGGAGCGATCACCAGTTCCTCATTATATCAAGTGGAGAAGAGGACCCTCCATGCACAGAAAATTCAGACCATGAGGGAAGAACACTCTTTGTGCTGCTCTCCAACAGCAAAAAAACTATTAAGATAGAGCAATGGGAGAGAAGCTAGTATGAACTGGGGGGTCAACAAGATGGTTGCTCCGAGAAAAAAAAAACTGAAAGCAAACAACATTGGGAGAAAGAAAACCTAAGGATACCATCTATATATATTTTTCTGCTAGTCCCTAAATCATAAGTAGCAGAGTATATATCCCTTCCTACCCCATTCTTTTAGCTATCAAGATAATAAGTGTTTGGAACAATAATGAATTTATTCTTGACCTTTGGAAACATGGTAGATCACAAAAAACCCACTTTAATCACCTTCAAGCTATTAAAAACAGTACTAAACCACACCACTAGAAATTTGACCCAGAACATACAGATATCAAATTGACAAAAAAAAAAAAAAGGAAAGAAGCAAGCAGATTTTACACAAGTGACCTTGGGTACTGGTTGCTGTCTGAGCTGTTTGGAAAACAGCTCTCTTCAGGGCTATGAGAAGTTCTTTACAGCTAGTTCATGAAATGACATGAAACAGAATTCTCAATCACAAGCCCAGTCTGGGTACACTACAGACTATAAGGTGATTTCAGGGTAGGTAGTAATTTCATTGGCATTAAATGTGTTGGAACTGTGGGCCTAAAAGTCTCCTTTTCATTATATACAAAATCCTCAGCAGGCCAAACCTTGTCCATGTCCCTAAGCTAACGCTTGCTCAGAGCTAACTACACTGCAGCTTGCTACTTTAAAATATCCCTAAGCACAAGATGAAGCCTAACACAATCTACTCACATCTGTTTTCTCACCAAAATGCTAAATAGCTTCTCTCTCAATATTAGCTACTATTGCCACTGCCACTCTGAATGTTCCTTCTACTAGGCTCCATGGAGACTGCCAAAAGAAATACTCTTACTTGCTGAAGGTGCTATAAAGGGTGTAGGACAATTGGAGTAGGTGGTGTGTGAGCCACTGTACTGTTCCATTTCTGCAGGAAACAGAAATGCAGATGTACACGTCTCTTCCATTTTCCACAGCAATGCTTATATTAGAAAAAAGTTCTTTCCTGTGAGAGTGGTGAAGCACTGGAACAGGTTGCCCAGAGAGGTGGTGGATGCCCCATCCCTGGAGACGTTCAAGGCCAGGTTGGATGAGGCCCTGAGCAACCTGATCTAGTTGGGGGGTGTCCCTGCTTCTTGCAGGGGGGTTGGACTAGATGACCTCTGGGAGTCACTTCCAACTCTAGCTATTCTATGAATCTATATATTTTTTCCAAGATATTAAGGCTTCTTTATTTTTTTCCTAGAGATCTCAAAGGGATCATAATGTCCCTACAGAAGGTACCAGCACTACGTCAATAACTAGTCTGACCAGTGCTGTTTTCATTGATCACAGTAATAAAAATAATTTCCTACTTTGTAGGTTAAGAGTTTTTTTCTCATGAGTATCAACAAGCCACAGAAGTGAACAACTTCCACTACTACCAGGTTGTTTAAATGAGAACAGGCAGTGCTAATTGCACAGCATTTTGGATTTCTTTCCTTCTGAGAGTGTGACAATCGGTGGTGGTGGTAAGCTATTCAAAACTAAGTTAACTCAAAGGCAAACCCCACTGATTTTGGCAAAATCTTAAGACTTAAAAAAATTATCAGGGGTGAACTACCTGTCTTAGGGCCAAATGACCATAACTTATTAAGATCATGTTCCAATACAAGAAGCACTCATAAGCTCATGTACTGATGCTGCCCAGTTACTGTATTAATAATTAAGAGCACCCCAAAATCCCACCAGAAAAAAACAAACAAAAAAACCCCCCAAAAACCTGAAACCAAGACTCCAGAGAACCAAGATGAAAGGAACTACCTAAAATGAGGTATTACTGTTCATATTTCAGTGATGATTGTCAGAAATAACATTTACTATTAAGGCTATCCTAACTGGTTTACAAGCTCAATTTAATTTTTTCAACAGATCAAATAAATACCCTCTGAAGATAGACATACTTAAAAGTAAAAAAAAAAATTAAATCCCACACACACACAGAGGAAAGAAAAGCCCTTTCTTTTGAAAAGACATTATCTTCTTAAGATGGAAAAAAGAAATGAAACATAGGATTAAAAATTTCAGATCTGATAGTAAGCAGTACAGAAGATGACAAGAATTTCCAAGTCATAATATAAATAATAAACAAACACAAAACTTACAGATTGCTATCAAGCAAAAAAAAAACCAAAACAAAAACAAAACCCCCAACCTCAAACATCATTATTAAGAGAGCAGATAATTACAAGTCATTTTGCCCGTTCTCGAGAAGGGAGCAGGGCTGTTAAAAGCTAAAAAAAAAAGGGCGTTTTCTTCACCCTTGCCAGCGGCAACAAACAGATTTTCCCAATACATGGCAGGGCTACTCCCTGACATGTATATATATTTATGTTTTTAGAGAGAGATCAATAACACATTTACAAGCACAAGCCGTTAAGATTATTTTAAAGAACTGCTGCGAGGCTGAGGCATGAGGGTGGACCGCGGGCCCAGATCTCGGCCTTTCCTGCAGCGCAGCCCCCCTCAGGCCCGGGCCGCCCCCACGCCCTGCAGGGCCGGGCACCTGCACGGCCGAGAACGACACCCTCGGACTCCCCCTCTCCCCAATCCCTGAGGGGCCTGCTCAGGCCTCTCGCCCACCCCACAGCTACGCGGCGAGAGGCGCTACGTGTTCCCCTCCTCCGGGCTGCGGCCGCTTCGCCTTCTCCCCCTCAGCTCTGCCGTCCGCCATTTTCCCCCACCTCCGCCTCCCGCGCCGCGCATGCGCGCCGCCCCGCCGCAGCTCTTCCACCCCCTTCGCCCCTCCCTCGGCCATAGAGAAAGCGCGGGCGCAGGCCAGAGCGCCAGGGCAGGACCCGTCCCCCGCCTTCAGCGGCGCGGCCGGAGTGACGCAGCGAGCCGCTTTGTTCTCTGAGCCGGCTAGCAGGGACGGAATGCTGCGAGTGACGCTACCATGACGCATTTCCGGCGGGTAGGCCGAGGCTCTTTCTGCCTCGCGGGGGCCTCAAGGCTCGGCGCCACGCGCGCTCCCCTGCGTCACGCGCTGCAGCCCCGCCCGCGCGCCGGAAAATCGCGTCACACCCGGCGGAAGCGCCGCCCCTGCGGAAGGGAGCGGAGAGGGGGTAAGGGGGTCGCGGCCCGTACCCCCGCGCATCCTGAGCCCTCCCTCCCCGAGCTTCTGAGGTTTCAGGGCCTAACCCGCCACCCGCCGTCACTGAGGTGAGGCATCGGTTACACGGGGGAGACTGCAGCACCCACGGAGCCACCAAGAAATGCTCCCCTCGTCCGACCGAGAGCAAAAAGGGCTGTTTTCAACAGCGCACCCCTCGTAGGTCCGCGGCCCGAACGCGGTCTCTGAGGTGCTAACAGCACATCGCCAGCTGTGAGAAACACCAAAAGCGGAGCTCTCTGATCCTCTCAGTATTGACTGTCGGGGCAGAGTGGCTGGACAGCTGACAGGCGGAGAGGACCCTGGACGGGTGATTGACTGCCGGGGGTGTGCCCAGGCCAATAGGACAAGAAGGCCAATGGCATCCTGGCTTGTATCAGAAACAGTGTGGCCAGCAGGTCTAGGGAGGTGATTGTGCCCCTCTACTTGGCCCTGGTGAGGCCACACCTCGAGTGCTGCATTCAGTTCTGGGCCTCTCACTACCAGAAGGACATTGAGGTCCTGGAGCAGGTCCAGAGAAACACAACCAGGCTGGGGAAGGGTCTGGAGAACAAAACTTATGAGGAGCTGCTGAGGGAGTTTAGTATGAGAAGAGGAGGCTGAGGGGAGACCTTTTCACTGCCTATAATTACCTGAAAGGAGTTTGGTCTCTTCAGCCATCCCTGGATGTATTTAACAGTTTGGTAGATGAGGTGCTCAGGGATATGGTTTAGAAGAGAGCAGATACAGCTGGACTCGATCTTAAAGGTCTTTTCCAATCTGTGATTTCAGCACCTTGGGAATCAATATAACACAAACTGAAAAAAACTGCATTTTTTTTTAAATAAAGGTCTTACATAAAAGCACCTGTGGAATATTTGTGGCAGGGTCAAGAAAATTTGGATTCTTCCCTCCAAGTAAGAACTTATTTACTGTGAGGGTGGCTGAGCACTGGCACAGGCTTCCCGGAGAGGGTGTGGAGTCTGCATCTCTGGAGACACTCAAAACCTGCATGGATGCTGTCCTGTGCAGCCTGCTGTAGGTGATCCTTGTCTGGCAGGGCGGTTGGACTAGATGATCCCCGGAGATCCCTGCCAACCCCTATCTTTCTGTGATTCTTTGTGATTTGGTGACTTGCTTTGCGCCAGACAGATCTTGCAGAAACAAGCTGTTCAACTCCCCAAACTCAGGCTAGGTATTAACCATTTGTTTTAAGGTCAGTATCAAAAGCCAATTTATCTACATGCCACATGAGGATTCAGGAAGTAATGGGGAAAAGTCTCTCCTGTTTTGTCTTGCCTAACCTTTTAGAGTGAGACTGGATGGCCTCCACCCACTGCAAAGCCCGAGCACGGAGGTATTCTCTGAACAAGCTCTCCATTCAGTTACAATCACCCTTGTCCCAGCAAGATTCAACTGAACAGATATTCTTTGTACAGAGCAATATTTTATAAGAGATTATCTATTATCTCATTTTTCTTACATAATTTCAGTCATGTGTGAATAAATTCAAGCAGCTGGATTACTAAGGTAATTAAAAAAAAAAAAAAGAACAAAATCCCTAACACCAGTCCTTTCAAACTTACGGAACAAAGGCATTTTTAGAGATAAATTGCCAAACACAGTTATAAAGTCACAAGAAACTGGAGCACTCAAGGGCAAATCTTGCCCATAATAAATCATTCTCTTCTCCATCACTCTTACTTCTGCATTAACTTTTTAGAGTAGTTCTTGGCAAACTGCTTTTGCACTTCATCCTGTCCCTTCCTCAGTTTTAGCATGTTGATGAGGTTTAAGGTTTTTTTCAGTTGATGTACAGGCTTGCTTACAAAGCTGTAGTACTTCCTTTTCGGAACGAATTCCAGAGCCTTCTTCCAGTCTCCAGTATCTTTCAAGGTTAGTAAAATAAGCATCATTTGATCCAGTGTGAGGTTTTTGGCACCACTATTCCAAAGCAGGTACTTCTCCAACGGAAGTGCTGCCGTTTCCAGCCCCAGTCGCTTTGCCCGAGCTAAGGAGACTCCTGTTTTTATGCTCTTGTCAACCATTGAGCCAATAATATAGATTTTATCATGATCGAAGGTTTTCATTACTTTGGGAGAATCAGCAGTCAGATAGATAAGCTTATCCTTTGGAAAGATATCTGTGTAGCACTGGTCTGTCACAGTGATAAGCAGTTTGCCCCATGCCTCTCTATAATGCTTGATAAATTCACTATGATAGAGGCTGTCATCTTTGAAGTTACAGAGGTGGATGTGGAATGGATCCATAGATCTTCGATTGCTGCCTTCACTTAATACTATCTGTCTCACCGTATTTTTGACTTCCCGGACAGACATCTCATTTTCATAAGACATGTCAAATATTAGAGGTTGGCCAAAGATCATAGACTGAGCAACCCTCCAGTTGTATGCTCTGTCCATACCACTGGCCCACACACACACCAAAGAACTCTTTTTGGTCACATCAGTTTCCGAAGCTTGCTCTTGCGATTCCAACCTCTTTTCCCTTTTCTCAATCACCTTCCTTTTGTCATTTTTCTTGTGAATTTCTTTGAGATGCAAATATCTTAAATACTTCTTTTTGGCCGATTTTGAAGGACATTCCATAAAGGTTTTAAGCTCTTCTTCACTGATGTTTTCTGGAACCAGTCTGCCAGCTAGTCTCCACATGTCCAACATTTCACGTGCAGCAGCCAAAGCGGAAAGCTCCTTACCCTCAGAGACAGTCTCACTTGCTGCTTCTTGCAACCCAGACTTCATTACCTTCTTCCACGCATCTAAATCTAACTTCTCTGAGGGACTGCAGGAATTGTCCTGCTTCAGGCAAAGTGATAAGCTCAGAGTTCTACTGATTGGAAAAAAATCCTTTTTCATCCCATGTTGTGCAGCAAATGGAAGGACAGAACTCCATAAAATTTTTTTCAGAAGCATGTTAGCAGACTGCATATTTGTGCTGTGCACACTTATCTGCAAAACAACAGTAAAGAGAGGAAAAATAAGAAAACACACTCAGATTTTCATCCTTATTAGCAGTGACAGACAGTAACTTATTTCTTGGAGAATACTACGAATCCTTGCTTCCATTATTACTTTTCTGCTGTTTTCTAAATAAAACCAGCATACATGGCACTGCTGAGAACAGACACGATGACCTCTGCTGCCTGAAACAGCTATACTTACTGCAATTCTTAATGTGGTCAAACAACCTTAAAGTACTGTCTGAGATCTGTTTGAGTTATCTATCACAAGACAGGTAAGAACCTTCACAATCAAAGCAAGCAAAATGCTGCATGGGATTTAAAATTTTTCTATACACATCTAGAGGTGCTTACCTAATTTACCTACACCGTAAAGATGGACAAGATACTTCAACACCTTGTGCAACTCTGTATCACAGAGGATTGCTTTTTCTCTTTACCACTGTATTTTGGAAAAGCTATTTAGCAAACTTTAGTACTATTCCTCTTCTACACATTTCCACATTGCAGGTCCTGGTGCTACTGAAATTACCAACACAATAGCTTTGTGAAACCAAAATTACTGCCACTAAAGGCTCTGTTATGTCCCCTGAGTACCTCGTTCCTGGCTCTGTCACTAGTCCAAGCATTCAGACAGCTGCACAATCAGAGAACTGATCTTAAGGACACTTAAGCAACTAACAAGGAAGTGAAAAAGAAAGAAAAAAAGCGCTGGTTATCAGCCAAATGAGTTTCCATGCCTAATTCACTGCACACCTCCTACAGAGAACAGGAGATGAAAGAATAAACAATTAGGTTAGTAAAAGACAATCTTTTTTCTTCCTGCTAAATTGTCTTGTGATGTGGCACAGAAAGCTAAGGCTATGAAACCCACAGTCCCATTAATATATGTATCTGTATTTAAAAGGTCTTGAAAAAGGAACAAATCCCCTCCCCAAACAATAAAACCTGTTTAATATTTCCTTTATATATTTAATATGCAAACATACTTAAGGAACATCAGTCAAGTCTGTGTTTGAGAAAACATGATTGGCCAAATCAGAAATCAGCTCCAAATTTTGAAAGCAAAATTCATCACCTAATAACTTACCACCAGAAAATAATCAGAAGAGCAAGTTAAGTCTAATTGAGGGTTTATACATATACATATACATATACATATACATATACATATACATATACATATACATATACATATACATATCTGTGTGCATGTGCGTGTACACACATATATACCTGCCCAGGTAAAGAGGCACAGAAAGCGCAGTGTATTACAAGGTTATTGTAATAAACTGGCACAATTTTTACTATATGGTAGCTGGACAGATTGGTGACTGACCTTTCATTTTTTACTGTTATTAAAACAAACAAATCCTGTCTTTTAACAGCGTGACAATCAGAGGCAAATTCACAAATGTTACAATAGATGCAAATAATTTCCCAGTAAAACTAACAAACCAAATGGTTTGTTGCCCAGCTAGGAAAACTGATGGGATAAGTTCTGGAATCAGTTCTCCAACTAAGTCAAGAGCTACGTGGATTTACCTTTGGGTGCGCACACCACCGCAATAATGACTCTAAATCTCTTTGCTTAGCCAGATCTGTAGATCTGAAAATATATTTCTGTTTTTTTAAGTTTTTGTTTGGTTGGTTGTTTGGGTTTTTTTTGGGTTTTTTTAGCGTGACTTCACTGTAGATAAACCCGGGAACCACCAGGCCCTTCACTGATACTGCTGGGACTGGGTGATTCGCCGCTTCTCTCAACACCGACTCCTGCCCAAGCCCCGAGTGGTCCGGGGGCCGTGCGGGGACCACACCAGCCCAGGGCAAGCAGCGACGCAGCTCCTTTCCGAGTGACCGGCGCTACACGCTCCGTACCACATCAGCCCGCGCTGAACCGAACCGCGAGAAACCGGGCAGGAAACGCCCCGAAGCATCGCGCTGTGCCCCCCAGCCCGCCCGGGGATTCCGGGAGCGTCCCCGCCTCCCGCCTCTCCCCTCCCCGACGGCGGGAGACACAGGGTGAGACGGGCCTTCCCCCTCCAGCGGCTGCTCCCACAACCGCCCGAGGTCCGGCCCCGCTCCAGCCCGCCTGACCATCGCTTCATCTCACCCGAGAAAGGACCGGGAGTGGGGTGGGCAGACACCTCGTAGGGACGGACGCAGCTCACGGCCACGCCGCCACAGCATCAACACGGGCAAGACCGCGAGTCCAGTCCACCGCGGGAAAAGCGGCCTGCGCATGCGCGGGGAGGGGGGCGGCTCCTCCTCGCTGACCGTCCCCAGGGTTCCGCGGCTGCACGGCGGAGGGTCCGGCTCTGCTGTGCTCCGCCTCGTAGGGTATCCTTCCCGCCGACTTTCAGGTTATCTCTCTCCCTACCGGGAGCTGCCGGGTCTTGAGGCGGGCTGCTGGGGCCCTACCGCTACCCCTGTGCGGGCTGGTGCCCCGTGGCGGAGGGGTAGGGGTGTGCTCCTGGGCCCTGGGCTGAGGCGACTCCTGGAGCCGGGTGAGGGGGTTGTCTCTGTCTCTCTCTGTTTTGTTTTTGGTGTTTTGGGTTTTTTTGTTTGGTTTGTTTGTTTGTTTTTTTTTTAACAGCGTGGAGAAGTTTCGCGGAACTTTGACGTTTTTTCTTTTCCTAACCGCCAGGTTAAGATTTAAGTGGGAGCCGTGGTCTGACAGGATGAGTTTCCTGCTGCCCACGCTGACCTGCAAGAGGGAAGTGGATCAGGCAATTAAAAGCGTGGCCGAGAAGGTTTTGGTTCTCCGATTTGGAAGAGATAACGATGCCGTTTGTCTGCAGCTCGATGATATTGTAAGATATTTTTTCCCTTTTTTAAATTTTTAATACACTGCAGTAGTAGAAGTGTTGTATACAATAGAATGTTGTATGTGCTTTTGGATAATACAGTGTCTCATGAAAACTTTGGTGGCAAACATAAATATAATCATAAACTGTTTTGCAAATCAAACAAATGCTCACATTATTGTGGGTGTACAAAGTGCTTGAAGTAGGTGACATGATACTCTAGTCCTGCTTAAACTGTTCTGGGCTACTCACTACCAGGACATTGAGGTCCTGGAGCGGGTCCAGAGAAGGGCAGCCAGGCTGGTGAAGGGTCTGGAGAACAAACCCTATGAGGAGCTGCTGAGGGAGCTGGGGGTGTTTAGTCTGGAGGAGACTGAGGGGAGACCTTATCACTACCTACAGTTACCTGAAAGGAGGTTGTAGAGAGGTGGGCGATGGTCTCTTCTGCCAAGTGACAGGTGATAGGACAAGGGGAAATGGCCTCAAGCTGTGTCAGGGCAGGTTCAGATTAGATGTTAGGAAGAAATTCCTCACCAAAAGAGTGGTTGGGAAGTGGAACAGGCTGCCCAGGGAGGTGGTTGAGTCACCATCCCCAGATGTATTTAACAGATGGGTAGATGAGGTGCTTAGGGATATGGTTTAGGCGAGGACAAGTATGTTTTGATTTGATGATCTAGATGGTGTTCTCCAACCTAGTGATTCTGTGAAACTGAGAAGACATAGGGAAATTAGCTTTATAATGATTGCCATCCTTTCCCCCTTGTGTCAATCCATGTCACACATCTTTCTCACTCTTTTCAGCTTGCAAAGACAGCTCATGACCTAAGTAAAATGGCAGTCATTTACCTGGTGGATGTGAACAAGGTTCCAGTATACACCCAGTATTTTGACATCAGTTATATTCCCTCTACAGTATTTTTCTTCAATGGACAACACATGAAGGTTGATTATGGGTATGTCATTCTACTTGGATTTATCTATTATGTCTGTAGGATTTATCAGTCTTTCTCTATGTTATCATGCCTGAGGAAGGCATGTGACCAGCATGTGCATTGAGAAATTAGTAGGAAGCCAGAAGACCGTAAAATTAAGAAGTATTTTGAAATATGCTGTGATGCAATAAGTAGGTATCAGGTAAAATACACCCTACTCTGCAAAAAGTAGTATCCTTAAAGCCTTAGACATGACACTGCACCGTTTTGGACTTGGGAGGTCACAGTATATTCCTGACTTGGTTATGGCATTATCAGCACAGTTCATTCTTTTGGAGTGACCAAAAGAGAGCCTCTAATGTCTTCGTATATGTTTCCTTATCTTTAGGTGTTTGTGCTTTGAACACTTTAACATTGTAAATCTGCCTTTATCTTATGCTTAATTTAGGTCTCCAGATCATACAAAATTTGTAGGAAGTTTCAAAACAAAGCAAGACTTTATAGATCTGATTGAAGTGATATACCGTGGAGCAATGCGTGGAAAGCTCATTGTGAGAAGTCCTATTGATCCCAACAACATTCCTAAATACGACCTTCTCTACCAAGGGATTTAATGGGTTGACCTGAGATAATTATGGAAATGGATGATGTTCTAGAACCGTTCTTCCCTTCTCCAAGTTTTTATGCCACCTCTGACACCATGGGACAGTTTGTGTGTTTACATTGGAGGATCATATTGGTCTCTTTCTGAAGACAGATATTCTGTTAGCTTGCACTTCTCTCATAAATAAAGATACATGTTTGTGCATGGAATTCACACACATGACCGTTCTTTGAGTCTCATACTGACCAGCACTTACACAACAGGCAGGTTGTATGCGTCCTCAGTGTATCTCCGGTGCAACTTTCAGTGCAGTAAAGCACCATATAGTCAGTTCACTATTTAGTACCACTTTTAATTCAGATGTAGTAACAGTGAACCTACCTTAATGCTCTTAAGAGCATTGTACTGATAATTCCTTTCTAACGACATTTTCTACTTTTACCCATTACTGGATAATGGGACAGAAGCTTTTACTAGAGATGACTGAAAATAGATATAAATACAAAAAGGGAAGTTGATGCTCTTTTTTTCCTCTGATGCACAGTATTACTGTTCAACAATTTTTTTTACTAGATGAGAACTGAAGGTGTAGGACAAAGCCTTGTCATCCTTTAAAGCTCTATTGCAGCCACAGAGCACTTTTAATTCCCACAGGATTTAACTGGAAGTTCAGAACAACTGTTTATTACACTTAGGCCATGCCATTTCTGACTGGAGGAAAAGTAGTAATATGTATACCCTGAAGCATTGTTCAACTTAACAGTAAATGTTTCAAGGGCGAAGGTGGATGTTCCAGCTCTTGAAAGATTTAAAGCCCTATACAATATATAACAAGTAGGAAATAGATCCCTTTACTTTGTTTTTGTACTTCAGATTTGTCCTTTTAATGGAAACTCTTCACTTGAGTGTTTTCCTGATACTTTAGAGTCAAAACTACAGAATGTTTATTTTAAAGATGACACAGATGAGAGTTGATATATCTTAACATCTTTATTTTGCACAACTTTAAGTTCCATAGCTATCTGACAGGCCATGGCATAAAGCTTTCAACAACGTACTTGCCTAATAGTTAACTTGTATTTGTCTGTTTCTCAAAACCAAAACAAACTAGCTTCAAACTTGGAACTGCTGTTATTTCACACAGAGGAAGGTCTTTAGATGACCTAAAGGTGCAGTGGTCTCTTCCTTTCATAGCAACCCCTATCAAGACCGTATCAGTACACCTTCATTTATTGCCCATCTTCTTACTTGTGCTGCTTCTTGTTGCAACAGGTGAACACCTAGAGGCTGCTGTAGTCTTGGCTTTCAGTGTGCTATTCAGGTACTTAAAGATGGCATGTAAGCAATGGGATGGTGCTAAATCATACTTTTCTGTTCCAGCAGAGACAGTGGGACAATTGACTCTCATGTGAAAACTCACAGCTCTATCTAGAGGCTTTTTGTTTGACACCCATTCACGGCAGTGTTTCTGTATCCATTTTTGTATCTGTGGATCACTTCTTGTCTGCTGCTGCGTGTTGTGCATAGAGTCGATGAAAGCCACAGCATACACTTTATTCATTACCTCCCACTTCCTCTGCACCAGCAGATCAACAAACACCAAGCCACCGAAGCCATGGGCAATGAAGGCCACATTCTTGGCTGTGCTCTTTGAAATGAAGTGATCCCATACGTACATGGTATGCTCCTCAGGGCTGCTGCTGCCCCTCTTGGGGATCCACCAGACAGACTGCACAGAAGTCAGTGCTTCTTCCCTTGTATAAGAGCTGAACTCCTTCTCATTCTTTAGATCAACAAAGTTGTCATTGGGATTCAGTACAATCACTCCCCTGTGGCTTTCAAGGGCCATTTTGATGAATGGTACTTGTGTTCCATGCCCCAAGCCCTCACTGACAATCGCCCTTTGCCCCCACTGTCCAGCACGGAAAACTCCATGGTCTTGAAGAAGGACAATCAGGCTAGAGGAACTCGTTAGTGCATTCTCACTCATGAAAAAGAAACTTCTCGGTTCATTCTCTGTAGCATCAGTAGGAATGTAACTTTTTTGCAGCATGCAAACTCTTTCCAGGAGCTCATAAACATACTGGCTAATGAAACGTCCCAAAACTTGATAACGTTTATGATTCTGCTCATGTGCATTCTTGAAATAATTGAAAACAAAGGACTGATTTGTATCTAGGTGCCTCAGTTCCCCTTTTATATTGAAGTCATACTTCAGTTGCTCTTCATACTCTGAACCCTCTATTAGTTTCCTCAAGCTTAGTTGGTGCTCTGTCAGTAACCACTACAAATGGAGAAGATGATGTCAATGTAGTGATAGACCTCCATACAATTCCCACAGAAAGAAAATATATTGTATTAGAATTTTGTTTTAAAAGTAGTTACAAAGTACTCCTTGACACAAACTGATCTCTTCATAGTCTGTAGTAAACCAGCTGCTTATAAAACATCTCACTGATTTTGGTTGACAGATTCAATCAGCAGTATACCAGTAGTAACATCTCTAGTTATTAGTTTATCCCTGCAAGCACTTGCCACCTGGAGATCATGGAATGGATGACAGAATAAGGTAGCTACTGTGACCCAAGAATGGGAGAAAACAAAGTCCATACAGCAAGCTTTCATGAGATTAGATTGAGGCCTCCAGTTCCAGCAAAAATAATTTTTCAGCTTTTATGACTGAGCAACTGATAAGATTTATCCTAGGAAGTGGCTTCCAAGCAACAAAAAAAGTTAACCTTATCATAATCTTCTGTTTTCCTAATAGTTCTTCAGTCTACCACTGTCACTGACTAGAATGATAAACATGGAGTGGTAACTTTAAGTGTTGTTAGATGCCTGCTTTTGTAGGATTTTTGTCCTAACATCAGAGATTAGCAAGCATTAATTCTCCACAATTATCAGTATTTTTAAAATCATTTGCAATCATCTTAGCACAGTAACTTTGTTTCAACAAATTACTCTTGGGCAGTTGTATATGGCAAACACATTAGTACAAACTTGAAGTTTTTCTTGTTGAACTATTGGAGGCTTTCAGAACACAGTAAATCACATTCTGACTATGCTAAAACTCACTATACAGTCTGATAAAGCTGGTTACTAGGACAGAAAATCATCTGAAAATTTTCATGTGAGCAGCTGGAGTTGGAGCCCAATTCCTATATGGAACACAAGCTTCCTTGAGCTGCTTAGCATATTGAAAATTATTTCTTATTCTTCCAAAATTAAGCAAAGTTATTTGCTCTTCAACATAGCATCACCATATATATTTTCCTTTTGAGCAATCTCCCTTGGGCCAGATATTTCAAGTCACCTCTTCAGGGTCATTCCCACCTTCTGCTTAGTAGAGAGTAAGCTAGAAAATGCTACATTCTCCATTTTCTCTCATATTATATGTACACATTTAAAAGGGGGAAACCCCACCAGATTGTGGGACATAGTTGCTGTCCAACACTTTTCTCTGCCCCTTTCCTCCCCACTGAAAGGTTGGAGACCCATGTTTCCCAAAGTACTACAAACAGGAAGTTACTACATTCTTACTTCAGCTACTAGCAACAACATTGTCTTTTCAGTTCCAAACCAAAACGAGATTCCAAATTAAACCCTGCTTAAATACCTGCTTTACAAAAAACCATGAAATGTTTCTGAAGATTTCAGGGAACAGAAACAAACAAAAAAAAAATATACAGTTTTACATCTGGCAGAAGTATGGCTTCCCTTCCTAAAATTGCCTTCAAGGTACAGAGAAAGTTCTGAAGCAATTTATAGTAGGCTATCACTTAGAAGTTCACTAGAATAATACCTTAGAATTTTATGTGTTTTCAGTCTAGAGAACTGATTTTATTGTAGTAACACCATGTATAGAATTAAAAACTAGGAATCCTAGATTGTTCTGGCAGTTCTAGCCAATTGTTCTAGATAGAGCTGTGTAACACATTGACTTTTTCGTAAACATACATTGTAAATCAGTGTTGACTGCTGCTCGTACTTCACTATCTGTATAAATGCAACACGCAAAGATATTTACTCAGGAAGCCTTTGCAATTTCTACTTTGATTTTAAAAGGATACTGTTAGGGGGCTGGAAATCCCTTTTCCCTCCTCCCACTTTTCTGTTTAGACTGTAAGGTTCTTCAGCTGTGAGCTTGGCTAGTGTTTATCACAGCTGTTGGCATATGTGAAACACTACTGCAGTGTAAGTATTTATCTTCATGACATTTTCCATGTAAAGCCAGTTTCTTCTGTTCTAAGCCCAGCATTACCGTATGCAGTCCTGTAAAATCTGTCATCATAGATGGAAATGTTTTTCACGCTGGGATTGTAGAGAATTCTCTGCATGAAAGAGAAGAAATCCCTCTTAGCTCAGGTTTCACTAATGTCTGTGCTTTACTCTGGGGCAATTCTATAGAATATATCAGTTTCTGATAACTAAGGCCACCTGAAGCCCTTCACATGTTACAAGCCCCGATCTTCTACTTAGGATTTACAACTGACCACGTTAAAGCTGAACCTTTTTTGTTGAAAACTAAAAAAAAAGCGTCACAACTAATTTTACACAGCTTCCCACTCATTGGTGTAAAGGCACTACTAAGGGGGCGAAACAAAGCTACACGCAAAACTTACAGCTCTGAAGACCAACAACCGCACCTGTGCCTCCACTTGGCTTGCAGGAGCCAAGGCCGCCAGCTCAAAGCGGCCGCCGGGACTGTGAGGGCGGGCGGCCACCCAACCTCCTGCTGGCGGTGCCGTGCCCAAGGGCTGCCCGCTGCCGCCACCACCGGGGTGGGCGACTCACCCGCACCCCCGAGCTGCCGTGCGGTTAACCAGGCTCAGCCTCGCCCCGTTGGGCTGCGCGTTGCTTATTCTGAAGTACCCAGTTTCTCCCGCAAACTTCAGCGCGCCAGCCGCCTCCTCAACGCTTGCTGGCCCGCACTGCCTCTAGCTTAGTGCCACTCGCACAGGCCCCCAGCGCCTCAGCACCAGGCGAAACGCGAGGAAGTGGGCGTCTCGGGGGGAGGCTGACCAGTAGCCCAGTGCGCGCAGGGACAAGGCAGCACCACAGCACCCGAAAGAGTGAGCCGAGAGACGACTGCAGCTGCAACACCCTAAGGAGGGGGCGGTCCTGCTTAGCTAAGGGTGGTGCAAGTTCCGGAAGTACCTGAGGAAGCCGCCCAGACGGCAGAGCGGGCTGGGTAAACAACAAGGACGGCTGTGCAGCAATGGCGGTGAGCGCCCCCCCTCCTGTCCGCCTTTTGGCCGTTGAACGGGGAGTAAAGCTGGGATAAAGCTGGCTGGTGGTGTCTCCGGACGGAACCGTGTCTCCGGACGGTTTTGGGTGGTTGTTGTCTTGCTGTGCCGGTTTGTCGTGAAGGAGGGAAGCTGTGGGGGAGGATGGGTGAGTGGTTAGGTCCTAGGGGAGGGGGTGAGGAGCTGCGGTGCCCCTTTGTGAGGAAGCGAGGGTGGGGAGTGGGGTCGCCCAACTTCTGGCTCTCGGCATTTGTCCGCTTGTCAGTGAGAAGCCGGTTCCTTTCCTAGCGAGAGGAGCCGGTGGTTGGGTCAGGAGCTGGGATTGTGGGGCGGCTGCGCTTTGCCCCACTACACCGCTTAGCAGCGGCCGCCGGTGTGGTGGGGGCGAGCTCATGCGGTAGCAGCTCTAAGTGGTGCTTTTCGTCCTCTCAGAGCACTGGTACGGCCGTTGTCCGCCTCTTTGTAGGGCCGGAGTGGGCAGTAGTGGGGCTTCTCTGTGGGCATTGGGGCTGTAACTGAAAAATGGCTGAGTTGGATGGAAGTGCGCGGGCTTGATGGTGCTCTGGAGAGGCTTCAGACTAGCTGAAGGGCTTGAGGGTCTGATGCTGGATGCACACGGTGTTTGTAAAGAGGATAAACCCCTCAGAATACTGTAAGCTCTGAAGCTGTGTGGTTGAATTTTATTTTATCTTCAGGCTCTTGTAGTCTTACAGATGTCTTCTGTAACTACTTTTTGACTTTATAACCAAAACCCAAATTGCTTATTAGTGCTTGCTGTGGGGTGAAGTTAAGCAGTAAGTGCCTTTACTGAAGATAAATTCTAGTGAAAATGTTATTAACAGTTCTGTCCATGCTGACAATCCAGAGACTTGCCCAAGCACACATCTTTCTTGTAATGTGTTAGTCAGTGACTTTTTGCCAAAACTTGAAATGACAGAACAAGGGGCAGTAGTTTTAAACTGTAAGAGGGTAGATTTAGTTTGGATGTAAGTAATAATTTCTTGCCTGTGAGGGTGGTGGGGCCCTGGCACAGGCTGCCCAGAGAAGCTGTGGCTGACCCCTCCCTGGCAGTGTTCAAGGCCAGGTTGGATGGGACTTTGGGCAACCTGGGCTAGTGGAGGATGGCCCTGCCCCCATGGCAGGGGTGTTGGGACCAGGTGGTCTTTAAAGGTCCCCTTCAACCAAAGATATTCAGTGAATGAGTTTCCTTTGTGCTAGCTTGCTCAAGAACTATTTTCTTGTTCTTAGTATCTGTCACAGTGGTCCAGCTTTCCCTTGAATAAATAGTATCCAAATTGTTAAGTTTTTTTTGTATCTCTCTTTCTAGTAGAGACAATAATGGAAAGAAGAACATCATCTTCAAGTTGTGGCAGTGTAAGTCTTCCTGCAATTTGCAACAATTTACTTTGAGGCTGTGATTAGCCTAGGGTGTTCTGATGTGTTTGCACAACCAAATTTATTCTCTGGTAGTACAGCTTTTCCTTTGTTGGAGGACTCTTTCTTGATAAATGGTTTGTTCTGGTAGCAGTCAGTAGTAATGCCTGTTGTTGAACAGATATTAATAAATGATAGGTGTACTTAATTTTACATAAACACCATGTTTTCAAGGATATGTTAAGACCTATGTTAACTTCTGAAATACTAAGAGTAATGCTCACATAAGTAGAGGAGCTACGTAATATTTAATTATCTGCAGAGATGTGCTCAGAGACTGCTTACTCCAGTGTTGTATTTTCTCAAATCTCTGTTACTAGTTTCTGGTGATGAAGCTATAGGTGAAAAATGTTAGGCACAGCAAGTGGTTTGATCAGGCAAGGTCTGGAGTCTGTAGTGTCTTAGGAATAACCTGTTTTCAGCTCCTTTTTTATGCATTTTCTCAGACCTTTTTGCAGGTGGGAACCTTCAGAGAAGTACTGCTGATTTAGATGAGGATTCCCCTAAGTGTGTGTTTCCTTATTAAGGAAGAGCTGAAGCAGCTATGTGAGGTTGCATTTACCATAGATCCAGAACTCTCTTAGTTACCTCTTATCTTTGTGTTTGTTCAGTAAGTTGATTGTGGGTACTGCAAACTAACATCATCCTAATGAGTGCAGGTATTAGGAAGTTATTGTGTGGTGAGGTGGAAATTTTGCTGATGAATATATCTATCTTGTGTTTTTTATCTCTTTCTGTCTGTCCACTTGTCTCTTCTGAATCTGATTTTATCTGTTCTTAATGTTATCTGTTGCATTATTACAGAGGTTGTCCAAATCTCTGTAACTTTAAATGTGTTCAAATTTAAATAGATATGTCTTCTTAAGAAGCTCACTAGTCAGAAGTGCGCTAGTCAGGCAGCACAGGGAGTTCTGAAATTGTACCTGGCTTTTAAGATCTGTATCAGAAAAATGCAGTCTGACATTTGTAGGCCACTTCTCAAAAAAAAAAACCAAAACCTCAATTGCAGATGTTCTTGGATACGAAAGTGTCCATTTCAGTCCTTGAGTGTTGATTGAAAGGTAAGGGAGGTACTTGTATTAGAGGTGGTTGCCTGTGTGTAACATTTCCAACCTTTATTAATTGAGAAATATATTATTGAAAGCATACTTGTTATTACAGCATTTGACCAGCAAAAGCAGTTTGAGGTACTGTATAGAAATTCATGTCTGATTGCTTACAAAAAGAAAAAAATCTTTGAAACGAAGAAGTGTAGAGAAAGAATTGGAGCACTCACAATTCAAACTGAAGAAATAAAGGATTGTCTCATTATGCTACAGTGTACCTTAGTTGTGGTCTGTCTGAATGACTACCTGCAGAGCTAGTGGACATAGTTTCTGTGTTAATTATTAAGTTGTTAGCGTCACTGTTCTAAAACCCTTGTAACAAGGTAGGGTGTCTGTTGGCTTGCAAATTTAAGCTTGTAATACACTTGACAGAAAGTCATCATGTGGAGTACCTTTGGATTTTTCCTGGCTGAGATACTCAGTTGTCTGAAAGATAAAAATGTTGCATTCCCTCTCTAATATATTCTAATCTGCTTGTATTTGCAGTGTAAGTTTTTGCTTCTTGGGGTACCAGGAGAAATGTCATCTTTCTTTGTCTCGATGAACTGTTTTTTACTATTTGTTTTGAATTTCAGTGAATAAACACCATTTCCTACTTATTTTTTTCACAGTTGGCAGATTTCTATGTATTACTAACTGGTTTATCTTTCAGTAATTATTTTTGAAATGCTGGTTCTATTTTTGCAAAGGTTGGAGAAGACAATAGCTGATATAATTTTCTGTACATTACAGTGAATTGATCCTAAATTATTATACCAAAATGCTTACTATTCTAAGACAAGTTCTTAATCCTGATTTTTCTTTGAGATAGAGCAAACCTAGTGTGGTATTCACCTGTTTTGTTTTCTCTTTAATGTTCTCTAAGATGAGATGATTTAAGTAGAGGATAACTAAATTGGAGAGAATTAAGAGAACTGTGATTGCCATTAGCTTGATTCTCCCTTCTGGGACACACTTTTCTAGTTAACTTTTCTAGAAAAGTTAATGAAATAGGAAGAGCTTTTCTTTGCTTTTTTTAAAGACCATTCTCATATATGTTTTAACGTATGGAGTTAAAAAGTTCTCACATGGTACCGGACATGATTTAGGATCAAGCATCAGTGAGGACTGCATTTAAATTGAAGACACAAGTCAGTGCTTCCCTTGCAACTTTATCTTGCCTGACAGTTAAGAAAGCCTTACACATGGCAGTATGTCAGCTCCTAGCACCAGTGGATAATTTAGTTTTATTGTGTGTGTAACATCATCTATTTTCAGTTTCTTACACCAAAGAAGAAAACAAACATCAAGTCAGAAGAATGTTCAATTTCACTGCCCTTTGGCAAGGATCCCAGGCTCCTGCCATTGGGACTACCTTTTAAAAAATATAAAGAGAAGTTCTTTGGAGTGTAAAGAGCATAGGAGAATGTTATGTGGGGTTTTAGCTCTTTTTTTTTTGAGACTGGATTATTTATTTTTTTCAATACTGAGTGCTGCCTTGTAACTGATACCTGACTCAGCTTGTCTTGGAAACAGATAAGTGTGTAGGTCTGAAATCTGCCTGCAAGCATACAGTTACAGACACTGAGGTCTCACTGCCATGTTTCCAGCCCAAATCATTAAAAAGCAGAGTTGGTCTTCAGGTGTAGTTTAAAATTATCTTGAAAATATTTCATTTAAAGGTAGGGATTTTGGTATTATTTTCTGATTCCTGACCTCATCAGTAGACCTGAATATAAATTAATTTTTGTTATCATATGGAAATAACTTTTACGCTGAGTTTTCAATTCATCATTATTTCTATCCAAGAGCTTATATTTTAAGAGATTATATTAAGTGCTTATGACTTCTGACAGTGTTTTAAGTGCTACTATAGAAATAACCGATTTCAGTATTAAGACCAAAAGACTGCCAGAGTACTTAGATGACATTTATCATAAATGACTGTCTTTAGTTGCATATAGAAGGAAATACTTGCTTCTATAAATCTGTTCCAAATTCTTTAGACATTTTTTAAAAAGCTGAGTATTGGTAAAATATTTTGCTTCTCTTCATTCTGTCAGCTCAGCATTGAGAGTTTGTTGTTGGTTTCAATGCTTTTAGACAAATGCTGGACAAACAGGCTTCTCCACAGTGAGAGAAGTTACAAAATTATTTTGACTTATAATAGTGGTAATAATGTGACCCAGGACTCTTGGTAAGCCTGGTTGTTTGAGCATGCTGCAATACAAACTCAATGTGTGGTTGTGCTTTATGTTGTTAATACTTAAGGTGAGCAGAGCATCTAGTTACAATCAGATTTTGAAGTAATGTCTCCTGTGGTTACAAACAAAAGTTTCTTAGGCAAAGCCAGACAGCGTTTGTTTGGAATTCTTCCTGTTTTTCTTTGTTTCCATCAAAATAATGACTAGACTGTATGAATTGAGAAATTTTTTTTATGCCTTATTTCCTGTTTATTGACTAATTTTTCATTTCTTATTTTCCTTACCTCTGCTTGTTCAGACTGGTTGTGTGATAGAGGTTTTAGTATGTTCTAAACACTGACTAGTCCTTGTATTTTAAAAAAGATTGCTTTGAAGTTATAGTTGTAAGAAACATCACTGTTTTAACTGTACAGCAGGCTTTCTGGGTTGAATTTAGTGTTGCTCTTTTAGAAGTTTTCTGCAGCTTTCAGTGATTTGGGCATATGAGGATCTAACATGCTTGAAGACCAGTGCTGTCGGGTGAACTATATGTTTGAAGGCAGAAGGAGCAGAGAGTGTCTTCAAGGCAACTTCTTGCCTGCAGATGTTTTAATGAGAGTATTTTCCAATAAAGGATTGTCCCCAATAGTAGGGAAAAGACTGATTTGGGATGCAAATTCAGACTTCACTGAAGTATGTGAAATATGTGTGGGCATGAACTCAGATGAGTTTACTTTCAGCTGGACTGGCATAATGGTCAAATAGATGTTTGGTTTATTTTTTATATCAAAAAAAGCGGGGAGAGATTAGAAGGAGGTAATTAATGACAGAGGGTGATCAATTTCTGGAATTATGCTTTGGTGGGGCTTCATTTATTTAATTTGGAAATGCAAGTGCATTCTCTTAAGGTTAAGAGAATTTGGGGAGAAAGTCTAGTTTCTGTGGGGTTTGCTACTAGAGTATCAAACCATCAGATCCCTTTTCATTGTCAGAATTTTATATCTGAGTGGAATATATTCTTACTAACCTCTACCTACCTCCATGCGTTTATCTTGTTCATTTATGGTTATGTAAAAATGCCTGTTATTTAAGTCCCTGTTTGGGATAGTCCTCATTTAAATAGGAAAATAACCAAATTGTCCTATACTGTACATTTCTTGAGAGAAAAAATGTTCCATTCAAGATCAGGTGGTATGTGGATGCTTTAAATCAAGCAAATTCATTTTCTGCTAAATATGTGTGTTTGCTTTATTTGATCACTTGTGTTGTTTTCATGTCTGGTGTTGTTTCCTTTTTCTAGTGTAATACCCATTATGACATATTTATGTCTATGGGAACCTGCCAATTTTATTTATTTTATTTCAGTGGAAATTAAGTGCCAACCACAGAGAGACTTCCACAAAAGGAAAAAGGCGAAAGGACTGTGACAGACACAGCTCTAATGATGAAGGATCAGTTGGGTAAGAAGTCATCTCAAAAATGGTTCCTCTCCATATATTCAGTTTCATAATCTTTCTTGGAGATCAGTATCTCTGGTCTGTAGCTAATTATCTCATGCAGAGACAGTTTCCAAGTTTTTAAAATAGCCCACCTCTAGAAAATTGTACTTTGGTGATTTGAGGGCATTAGGAATTATGAAGCAACTGTAACTCTTGTTTTAACACAATATGAGACTGTGACATCAGAATGGTAATCAACACTTACTAGAGGAATGACTTCTTGGAATCCTGAAAGGAGTTTGTTTCTTAAGCATAAATTTTCATTCTAGCCCTAGATAGTTAGATATTTGAGAAACTTCTCTGGTTATCTTTTGCCACTTTTTGCCCACAATGATGAAGCCTAAAATCCAAGCAATATGATGATTAGTAGGGAAAGACAGTAAAAACCTAAAGGCTTTTGTTCTAGTTAAGATATATTTTAGTACAGACACCTAAATGAGTAAGACTGCCAGTGTGTCACTCTTCATGCTCTGTTGCCAAAAGCAAATGTCTTGATTTCTTTTAGATTATAATAAATTATTTAAAATCAGCCTTTGTGAATGTCAGCTAGATAATTGTTTATCCATGAAAAATTTGAAACTTTAAATGCCATAGCTGACAAAAATGAAAATTTAGAATTAGATTTATTAATAGCAGCTAGGAAGTGTAATGGCTTCATGATGAAATTAATTGTAATAATCTTAATAAAGCAGCTGTTATTCCACACATCATTAAATTCTAAACAAATAAGAGTATGTATTCTCTATCAAGTGATTTCTTGTTAGGAGAAAGTTTTTAAACATTTTCATTACACTTTGTTTTTATGATATGAAGTGATCTTGATGCTGTTGAACATACGATGTTGTCACTTCTTAGTTTCTGTTTAGCCTGGTCTTTATGTTCAGAATGCCTCAAAACTGTTGTAGTAAAGAGCTGAACTTAATTTTTTTTTCTTGCCACCTCAGAGGCACAGTTGTTAGTTTACATGTAGTTACCTCAAAATCCTTCTCTCAGTAACTTGGGGTGACTCCCAGGGTCAACTTAGAAGTATTTAAGATCTATGTTCATTGCAGTTTCCTGAGTTTTAATTATGCTGTTGAATAGTTTGATACCTGATATCTCCAAAGGTCTTTCAATAAACTTTGAACTGACCTTTCATTGTTGAGGGCTTTAAAAAAAGAAGCTACATTTGCATCTTCTACTTATGTTAATTTTGTTGCATGAGAGACTTTCAAGTAGCATTTGTAGGTGTACCAACACTTTTATCAAAACCCTTACCAGCACATTAGTGAGATGTGATTTAGACTCTAAAGAGATAGTAAATGTCCAGATATTAAATCTGCGCATTTTACACCTCCTCAAAATGTGTATCTAGAGACTAGCTGGAGGTTCTCAGTAAAATAAACAAGCTACTGACTTCAGTAAGGCTTGTTCAAAGTATTCTGTTTGGGTACTTGTAAATCGGAAGTACTCAGTACTTAGTATGTCAGAATCAACACACTGACTTTGTTGCATGTTATGTGGAAAGAGCACACTGGGTCTAAGGAGATGGTGTTTGTAGAGCTGAAGTCTGAGAACTGACAAAACTCAGAAGAAGAAAGTCAGAAGTGGCATGATGAGAGTCTTTCTAATGAAAAAGTTTCTCTGTGCCTTCTTCCTGGTGATGAGTTTCTCTTGCACTGAAAAGCAGGAAATAAGTCTTAATGACAGATTACTATTAGCTCCTGATGTTTGGCTCTTAACAATAACAAAAATGGGTTTAATCTCAAATATCTAGGGAAGCACCTGTCATCTAAAGTGTTGCTTGGGCTTTGTTATTGCTGCTTAATTCAGTCAGATAGGCCAAAGTGGGTGTTTTAGCAAAACCCTGCTTCACCTGTGTTTCACTGAAGTTCCGAATTACACAAGGTGGTAGTTAATTGCTTATGTCAGTCCTGCAGTGGTGGGAGACCGTAAGGGCTGGAAGCAGCAACCACAGCTGCTCTCACTTGAGCAGCTCTGCTCATGACCTTGTGAAAGATCACTGTCAGGTGATTTGGTTATGATCCCATACAGTAATTTAAGTATTATATGTAACAGGTCCATTAATGTTTTGTGTCCCGCTTAAGAAACTTTTTTATTGTCAAAGCAGATCAGGATTTTTCCAGGTTAGCTAACACCACCTGGGAGGCATCTACTTGTTTCATGTGCATTACTCCCACATTCTCCCAAGAGGGAAATCAAAACAAAAAATGAATATATTGGATCACTGATTTGAAATTTTAGGTTCTCATTCTAGTGTGTCAAGTTTTTTATTAGGGGGAAGGTGGGAGAAGTACTCAGGATGTTTGTGATGATTTTGGCTCAGTATTTTAAATGTTAGTTGAAATACTTTTCATAACTGAATCAAGCCCTTACAAGAATGGTTTAAAGCAGGAAATTATAGGTCCATTGGTCTTAAATCACTGGAAAAGTTGTGGAATTAATCCTCCTGGGGGCTATCACAAGACAAATGAAGCTGATGATTGGGAAAAGTCAGCATAAACTCACCAAGGGCAAATCAAGCTTGACAAACCTTTGACGAAGTAACCTGCTCAGTTGATACAGGATGAGCATGGATGTTGTCTATCTGGATTTCTCCAAGGCTTTTGATACAGTTCCCCATAACCTCTTCCTAGAGAAATGGATGTGTTATGGAGAGTGGTTTGTGCTGACAGGAACTGGCTGACGGCCCTCACCCTAAGTGTGATGGTATATAGCTCGTTTTTGAACTGGTAACCTGTCACAAGTAGGGTTCCTTTAGGGTTGATATTGGGTCCAATGCTGGTTAATATCTTCATAAGTAATGTGGAGGATGGGATCAAGTGCACCCTGAAGAAGTTTGTGGATGATACCAGTCAGAGTGGGGAAGCAGACACACTTCAGGTGGAAGAGCCACTCTGCAGGAAGACCTGGATATGCTGGCAGAATGGGCTGACAAGAACCTGATGAAGGTCAACAAAGACACTTGTAAGGTCTTGTACCTGGGAAAACCTAATCCAGGAGTGCGGCACAGACAGTGATCCACTTGGCTGGAGAGTGTATGGAGAGGGGCCTAGAGGTCCTGGTGCACAGCAAGCTTGATATGAGTGACTAGTGTGCTGCAGCAGCAAAGAAAACCAACAGGATGCTGGGTGGCGTCCATAAGGACATCACCAGCAGAAGTGGAAGTCATTATTCCTCTATTCTGCACCTGTCAGGCCACACCTGAGATACTGTGGCCAGTTTTGGTCCTCACTATGCAAGAAAGATGTGCACAGGCCATAGAGGGTCCAGAGAAGGGCCACTTGGATGAACTGTAAAGCCTGTTAAGGGAAGGCTGAGACAGTTGGAGTTGTTCTCCCCTAAGCCTTCTTTTCTCAAGGCTGATCTCATTGCCATGTTCTAGTACTTGGAAGTGGTGGCAAAGAAGATGGAGACTTCCTTTTTACAACGAGCCTCATTGAAAGATGAGGGTTAATGGGTGTATACTACTTTTGGGGAGATCACAGTTAGACTTTAGAAGAAAGTTTTTCACAGTGAGAACAATTGGGCAGTGGCTAAATCTCCCAAGGGAAGTGGTGGATTTCCCAACATTGGCACTTGTTAAGATTTGGCTGGATTAGGTGCTGGGCCGTCATTTCTAGATCATGCTTTTATTTAGATGTAGCTTTTGCAGAGAAAGGTTGGGGTAGATGATCCTTGAGATCCCTGCCAACTTCATGTTCTGTCCCAGTAGCAGTCAGGTTTTTGTGGCAGTCACATACTGGTTCCCCTTGCCATTACAGGAATGTTTTAGCAGTAATGACCTCCTGATCCAGCAAAGCAAGGAGGTTAATACAGGGGTTCACATTGCCTGTTAAAGCAGTGACTTCTAAACAGTTGGTAAAAGGTCAGGGCCTAGAAGTAGGAGCAAGACAGAGGCTTTCTTCTCAACACAGTGTAGACAATGAGTATGTCAGTTGAAATTTCCCATTAATGATAGAGCATCACCCTGTTCTTTTGGGCTCTGAAAGGCCAAGGACCTCCTGAGCTGTGCACGTGCTACAGAAGCACAGGTAGATGAAAACACATCAAGTCTAGCAGAGGCTTTATTCTGTGAGCCTGGGACAAGTGTTCCGCTCCTACTGGTGGGTCGACTCTCACATGGTATATGGCATCCCACTATCAAAATACTTCCCTAAACTTAAGTTCACTAGTAGAAGAATATAGGTGTATATAATAATTTACTCCAAAAAGAGTGTGTTGCTCCCCATTCTCATTTTGATCACTCCAATACAAATTTGGAGTCAGTGGTTACAGCACTGGTATGTACACAAATATAACCATTAATGAAGGACCTGGATCTAGCAGTTCTGACAATTGAGTGTACTAGAAGTCAAAACAGTTTCCCTAAAGGGCTACAAACAATTAAAAACATTTGGTCCTGAGCTTTGTAAGGTAGGATAAACTTTTTTTGCCTTAGAAAAGCGATTTGAGACTTGTCAGGAGCAACAAACATGACTTTTCATAATACATATCTTTTTGTCTGTTCCATCTTTACATGTGTAAGTATGTTTGTTACCTTTGTGGGGTTTTTTTCCTCTTTTTTGTGGAGGGAGAGAAGAGGGAGTATGTTTCTAACGCAAGCACCTACCATAAATAATTGCCTTTGGTTTTCCTTCACCAAGATGCCTCCAGTTTTACTGTGGTGCAGGTTACTTGCTGGGTCTGATGGTGGGACTTGCTTTTAATGTATACTTTGGTTACTTTTTTTTTTTCCTGCTTACTGCCAATTTTAATCTTTTGAAATGTCTTTTGTATGACTTGCTTGCTTTATTATGCAGACAATTTATCTGTCAATTGTGAATCTGTGTCCCAGCCATCACCTACAGGCTGGCTTAAGTGTAGATGTTTCTCCTGAATCTACATGATTTTTGTAAAAAATACTGCCAGATGCCATTCTTCCTTAAGAAAGGAGGGCCATTAAAAGCTCTGTACAAAGCTTTGTACAGCTCTGAAGATCAGATCATCATAATTGTCTGTCCTGTCAAGGTCTTCAGTCACAATGTGATGCTACTAAGAAGTGATGTATTACTCCCTGACTGGAATCTTCAGCCAGATGGAGCCTGTCAAGGTCTAGCCTGAGGTGAATGTGAACAAAGGATGTCAGACCTGAGCTAACAAAGTGGCCAACAAATTACAGTACATAAAATCCAGTTTCACGGGAAATTATTCTGACTCCCTTACCATCTGATCTAGGCTTTGTGAGGGTATTTTTAAAGACTTTGAAAGCTGGAATCTTCTGTTACCACATTCACAAGTCCTCATCATACAATTAAATTAAAGACTCTATGACCATGTATGTTCCCATTGGACTAATTACTTCTCAAGTTGAGGCTAAATATAGTAAAATTTCATTATGTTATCTTGTGCTTGACAGAGGGTAATAAACAATGGTGGAACAATGAAATCTGAAATAATTTGCATATGGAAAATAAACTGTTAAGCTTGGCATGATTCTGGTTGGGAAAACTGTAGTGTTCTGCAGGGACTAGCACATTTATGTTGTTTTGTGGTGCTCTACAGTTTGGTGTTTGTTTGGGGTTTTTTTTTCTTTGTTTTCTGGTTTTTTTTAAGGGGAAACAGCTTGATTCACATCTCCTAATACTACTGCTCACCTGCAAATGTGTTTATAGGAAAAATACCATTTAGATATTTCAGGGTTTGGTTTCTAATTTCAAGTCCTACTAAAGAAAGAGGAGGTATGAAGTGCTGAAAGTTAGACTTGGCTGCAGCAACCATGGAGTTCAGGGTTGATGCTGGGACCAGTACTGTTCAATGTCTTCATTGATGACCTGGATGAGAGAATAGAGTGCACAGTCAGCAAGTTTACTGATGACACAAAGCTGGGAGGGGTGGCTGACACATCAGAAGGTTGTGCTGCCATTCAGCAGGGTTTAGACAGGCTGGAGAGTTGGGCAGGGAGAAATTTAATGAGATTGAACAAGGGCAAGCATAGGGTATTGCATTTGGGGAGAAACAACCCCAGGGACCAGTATAGATTGGGGTCTGGCATGTTAGAGATTAGTGCAGGTAAAAGGGACCTGGGGGTCCTGGTAGACAGCAGGATGACCATGAGCCAACAATGTGCCCATGTGACCAAGAAGGCCAATAGCATCCTGGGGTGTATTAGAGGGGGGGTGGCTAGTAGGTCGAGAGAGGTTCTTCTTCCCCTCTACTCTGCCCTGCTGGGACCGTACCTGGAATATTGTGTCCACTTACGGGCCCCTCAGTTCCAGAAGGACATAGAACGCCTTGAGAGAGTCCAGCGCAGGGCAACCAAGATGATGGAGTGGAACCATTCCTGTTCCACTAAGGAACACTAAGCCTGTTCCTTCTGAGGACAGGCTGAGGGAGCTGGGTCTCCTCAGCTTGGAGAAGAGGAGACTGAGGGGTGACCTCATTAATGTTTATAAATATGTAAAGGGTTGAGTGTCAGGAAGATGGATCCAGGTTTTTCTCAGTGATGGCCAGTGATAGGACAAGGGGAAATGGTTCCAAGCTGGAGTATAGGAAGTTCCATCTGAATGTTAGGAGGAACTTTTTCACTGTGAGGGTGACAGATCACTGGCATAGTCTGCCCAGAGAGGTTGTGGAGTCTCTCCTTCTCTGGAGACATTCAAGACATCCAACAGTCTGGACTTGTTCCTGTGTGATTTAATCTAGGTGATCCTGCTGTGGCAGAGCATTTGGACTAGGTGTTCTTTCTAGGTCCTTTCCAACTCCTGACATTCTGTGAATAAACTAGCTTTAAAGTAGCTTTTTACAGATCTTCTATGATGTATAGTATTTATCAACTGATAAGGAAGCTGTACAAGATACTGACCATGCTGCGGACTTAATTCTTTATGTGAAGGCTGCCATCCTGATCTAGCGGAATCAGCAAAGTATAGATACTTGTTTAAAGAGCTTCGTTAAGGAGTTTTTACTAACTTTGTAATTCATAATTGTATGTCATTTCTTTAGTGAAATTAAACAGAAATTAGTTGTTTCAAAACTGATTTTACTAGCTTCTTGATTTTTTTCTGGCAAGATCGTAATTAATTTTTGATATGAGAACCAATTATATGAATGGTTCTAAAATAAAATGCTACTCTCTCAGTGCTTTTTTTTTTTCTTCCATATCCTATACATGGTCAAGTGTATGATTTCACAGTAGTTTCTAAGGCCACGGAGACACAACTTCCAACATGTATTCAATAAAAAGTTGCACCAAAGTTTCAATGTATGGCACTCCCAAGTTTACCTCTTTGGAATCACATGTGGATGTGTAGTCACTGATGCTGGAGGAGTAAACCTTGGAAGGCTGTCCTCATCAAGAGCTATGTTGTGATTCCTTTTCTCCTAAGCGAGCTGCTTTGTAACTTGTCAAGGAAGTGAATTTAATGCTACTGAAGATGTGTCGTGCAGTGACAGTAAACTCAGAAAAGCTCTGTTGAATTGATGTAATAGAAGAAATTCTCAGCTCTATATTCTTAACTTATATGTATGGCAGGCAACCCAGAGTTATCTTGACGAATGTCCTGAGGACGAAAATAGGAAGGAGATACATGCAGGTACAACCTAAAACTGATGCTAGTTTTGCTGATGCTGGCAATCTGCAGTCAGATCAACCACTCTCATCATTTGCTGCCAGCCTAAACATATGGCAGATTTTAAATCCTACACTCCAAAGCTCTATTCTGTCTAAAAGGTATGTTGTCTTTGCCTTGTGTCACTAAGTAAGTAACTTTCAGTTGTGATTTTTTTTTTTGGTAAGAAAATATTTTTTGTTTGGGAAATATATTCTCATTTTTATGTCATCTGGCTTGGTTGAATTCTATCATACTTGGTTCCTTTCAGTAATTGGAGAGATGGTGCCAGGCGTGCTGTGGTGGGTATTCTGATCAGATGGCTTCTAGGTGGTCCTGTAGTGGCAAGACCAATTAATTTTGATCAGCCATTGTATACTCAAAATGTGTGGGTTTTATTTTATAATCTTGTGGAGGAAAAAAAACCAAAGTACACTTTAACTGCCCTCTTTTCTCAGATAAGGTTTCAAAGTGTATTTTCACTGCTACTGTTTCAGACTACTTGAAAATAAGAGAAGTGGCAGAAGAAAAGCATATTAAGCCCAGTATCTTCCTCTCTCCCCAAGGGATACCTGAGGAAAAGCATGGCTAGAGTGAACACTTATTGTCAGTGAGCTTTCTCGGTAAGCATCTGGCAATAAGCAGTTTAGGGACTGGCATTATTGGAGGTTACTCCTACACTCCAGTGTTCTTCTGTATGAGACCTTTCCTCCAAGCCCTATTCTCATTGTTTATCACTTGTCTGCCTCTGCAGCATCTTATCTGCAAGGTAATCTCCTGATTAAAAGCAAATTTGTGTATAAGTGCATGATCTGAGTGCTCCCCAGGCATCACGAAGTCTGTGCCGGAGTGTGCTTTGTGGGTGAATCCAGATAACAGGAGAATTATAGAGTTCACACCCAAAAGACAATGTTGTTCATAACATAGTCAAGAAAGGCCATGACATTACGTTGTAATCCAAAATAAACTGCAATAGAAACCATAGAATTTAAATCCCATTTTGAGAAACTAAGTAAAACAAGCTATCCACCATAGAATTTAAATCCCATTTTGAGAAACTAAGTAAAACAAGCTATCCACCAAGCTGGCTGCAGTAGCACTGTGTGACATAGATTGTGCAACTCTAACATGTCTGTGCTGAGGTGGGCAGTTGCATCTTCTTATTTCCAATTGGCTTAATTTTTATGCTTGTCTCTAAAGCTTGCAAGTGTTTTTCTGAGCCTTGCTATTGCTATTCTGTGGAATATTACCTGGTTGCTGAGGAGAGGAACAAAATCTAATGCTACTTGTATGTCCTACTTTTCTTCCTGTTGACTAAGTGCTTGAGAAAATTCAGTCTGCTTTACTGGAGGCTTCTTGTTCACAGGAAAATCAAGATTGTTGGCTCCATTGTTCTGAGAAATGCATACACATATTGCATGAAAACTATTAAGAGATAAATGTTTACCAAATTAAAAATAATACTTAAAATATGTTATAGGCAGTGCAGTGTGGATTGTGTTTGCCTAAGGTGAAATTCTTACCCTAGCCTCTTGTTGCTTTAGATAATTGGTGATTGTTAAGCCTCTAATGTACATGAATTTAACAAGAAGTTTCTTTCTCTAGATTTCAGTGCAGCATATGTGATTTACTGTTATATATATATGGCAGGCAACCCAAAGTTATCTTGACGAATGTCCTGAGGACGAAAATTGGAAGGAGATACCTAGACAGCCACGTAATGATTGGTGCAAATTTATCAGATGCTGACAAATTACAGTCGGGTCAACTGCCCTCATCATCTTTTGCCAACCTACAGACATGTAGTTCTCATGAAAGTTCTGTTTTGTCTGAAAGGTATGTTGTTCACTGCTGTTTTACCAGTCTTCCTGAAATGGCATAAGTTCAAAACAGAAAATAATTTCCCTGGAACATTTGTTGTTATACTCCTGTCTCAAAGCGAGAGATCAGTTTCCTGAGTGCAAAATAACATGCTGCTCCACTGAGCCGTTTTAATATTGTGTTTAGTCTGATTTGCTGTATCTAAAGTTAATAGGCTAATTCAAACACATTTAAGTTGGCTTTGTTTCCAGGACCAAAATCTTGCTTTCCTGTTGGTGTTGAAGTGTTCTGGTGTGATTTCACATAACTCCTTTTGCAATTTTTTTCCAAACTCCTTGTTGTAATAGTTGATTTATTTTCATGCTAAATCGCCAGTTTTCTCAATTCGGGCAGAGTGCCATCATTTAAGGGCTCTGTGTGTGTGTCCTCTCATTGCTTCACATCTGTTTTACTTCTTCCTAAGTGACCAGGCATCACACTGATGCTTGATACATAAAGCTAGCAGAAACCAGATCCTAGAATTATATAACATTTGTTTTAGCCTAAGATAGTAGCTGAGTTGAGCGTAAGCTGTTTTTTCATGTCTTTCTTGGCTGTCAATTTGCTCAACAGCAAAGTATCCTCAGGAACAAACAACAAGTCATTTGGGGGAAGAAAATAGAAAGAGGAAGGAAGAGAAGAATTATTTGTGAGGACAGGAATAACCAGCAGTTCCCAGGTTAAAGAAATCTTAAAAATTCTTGAAAAAAGTAGTACTTCTCAATTAGATACATCAGTACATTAGAGAACCAAAGATAGTAAGAATATTTTTTCTCTGTTGGGATGCCCGTTGCTGCTTTAGTTAATTTGACAAAGCTGCAGATTGAAATAGGAATTTAGAACAGTTTATTGCACTTCTCGTTTTTATAAATATAGCATCTGTTGCTAGTAGCAACATAAGTTCTATAACTTCAGGCTGACTAAGGAATGGGGAGCTGTTTTGGATTGTTTGGGTTCTTTTTTTTCTTTATTTTACCACAAAATAGTTAAGATCCATAATTTTTAGTATCTGACTCTTCCTCTTGATATTGCTTTGGATGATGGGAAATAGAGGGTTCATAGAGAGGACAATATGCAGTCTTGTATTGTCTTCCTTTAAATCTGAGGAAACATCTTTCATTATTTTTTTTCAAGCTCATATCTAAAGGGTGGGATGTTGAGTTTTATGCTAAGCACAAGGATGCTTTGAACTAGTTGGGGTTTTTTTAGTAGTTGGTGTACTCAACTTTAGATTTGGAGTGATTCATCACCTGAAGGATTAATACTCTGTCCCTGTGATTTGCTTTTCTAATTTATTAAGTAAAAAGCTAGTTATTAGCGAGAACCAACATTAGGAGGATTTTCTAACCCTCCACTGTGACTAACACATTAGTGCAAGTTGTGCTAGATATCACATGGGAAATGGAATATTGAGGAATTATTTCAACAAGGATGTGATCACTTCTGAGTAACTAACGTCTGTGTGTAAGATACACTTGGCACTGATTTTTACGGGTCTCTTCTTCCAGAGGAGAGTAAAAGCTACCCCTTGATACTGGTTATATGCATATATGCACATGGCCATATTGAGACTCCTTTCTGTTGTCAGAGTAGCTAGAACTCACACTCTGTTTTGCTGAAAATTGTGCCAATTCTGTGATATGGAAATTTCAGATTGTTGAAGAATTGTGTGTCTTCAGAGCAGAACTTTACTTTATCATCTGGAACTTGCTGCCAGTTCCCTGGTTCCTTTCTTGCATTTGGTATTAGAGAATTGGTGGGTTTTGTGTTGCTTGTTCACTGTAGCCTACTGTGAAATGAATTTGCTTAAGTCACCACTGACCTGTCGTGTAACTAACAAATTTGAGGTATGTTTTAAATGTAAAGAAACTAGGTTTTAAAGTGTGTCTTCTACTTATTTCTGTTGAGAACACTTCTGTGTGTACTGCCATAGTTTCTTAGGCTATCTCTATGTAATGTTAAGAGGTGCATTTTATCAGCGAAGATTGGATGTGAAAGTAAAATGTGCAGAATTTATGTATAAAGTAGTTATATTTAGGGAAGTCTATTAGCTGAAAAATTCGTACTTAAATGTTTCCTGTTGTTGAAACGTCTGAATTATGAAGTTGGTGTAAAACAAATGCTGAAAAATACCTAATGGTATTGTATATTTTTTTAGGCAGTCAAATCTATATAGCTGTTATATGTAGAAATACTTGAGACATAGATGTAGCTTTCAAAATTGAGTTTTCTGTAGTGAGGTTATTCCAGAATTAGAGCTGCCTGATCTACTGAAGAATCTGCCTTGTTCAATATACAGAATGAATAATTACACTTGCCAAAGTCTTTTTCTGTATATACAATCTAGTTAATGATTCTTTGTGACTAGAAAGGTAATCAGTAAAAGATAATCAGTAATTTGTTCATGGTGCTTTTAAACTGTTCATCTCTTTAGTAGCATAGCACTCTGGAAATCTGTATTTGTCTTTACAGTATTTGTCTTCCACAGAGCAGGCATACACCAGTGTACAGATGTGCCACTGAAGAATAGGCATCTGTTTAGAAAAGTGTCTAGTAGGCTTGACTGTCTAGTTAGAGGTGTTGGCAAACCGACTGATGACTCTCTTGCATGTGAATGAAACTGCAGACTCAGCTGAACACCTGTAGGATGCCTGCTTTCTCCTACTGTAATCCTTTCCTGTTTCTGCCTTGTTCACATCTTCTGTCCTCTCCACCTTCTTCAGTGTGACTGTTTCAGGCCCTTTTGAGCAGGAATTTCTATTTCAAATCTTTTTCTCGTTGCAGGAACATACTCAGTGGATGCTATTAGCAGTTCTAAATGTAAATTAAAAATATACTGCATTGCCTCATTCCTACCGCATTCATGACAAAGGCAAGAATACACTGAACTGACTGTTCTGTTTTTTTTTTCTCATCAGTGTTCTTGTTGCAGTCATGCTCTACAGCAAAATATTTCAGCATCTGATGTTAAGCATGTCAGATTTCCATTCTTTGCACCTTTTAGAAGCGATCATTTCATTAATAATTTCTGAGTATCTGTATTTCCATATTGGGAACTGAATTTGTGTTTCATTTGCTGAGCTCCACATGCTTATGAGAGGCAGAACTTTGTGGCCTACCCAGCTCTTCTGCTGAGATTTTTATTCAATATTCTTTAAAAAATGAAAGATAAGTCATAGTAAATTCTCTTCATAGGTCTGAGTGTTGCCTGAGAAAGACAGGTGGAGATCTGTGTAAACTGACCAAGGCTTCTACAGAACCAGAAAAAAATGTCTTCTCGTCTAGAAGACGGGAGCTGCAGAGAAAAGGTTTGTAGCGAGTGACAACCTGGTATTTAAATAAGAATTTTGGAGAGTCTTGAGAAATTTTCTTTCTTTAGTCTGGTATTATGAGGAATCAGATCTGGGGAGGGGGGAAATGAAACTGAGAGACACCTCATTGCACCATAATAATCCTAATTTTACAGAAAGTGTCTTGTGCTCAAGGATGTAATGCATTAAGAATCCTCAGATGGCTTTTGAACTCAGCTAAAACATTGATAATATATGACAACATTTGTATTTACTGCTGAAAAATTATGAACTCTATTCTGAGTCTCCTGAGAGAATGTGCTGTCATCTTAATGGTTATATTATTTGCAAATTAGAACAGGAAATTAAGAATAATACTTTTTAGCTAATAATTAAGATTACTGTTGCATTATTTTAGCAGGCAAGAACTATTGTGAAAGGTATCTCCTTCCATGCATTTTATTTAAGACATAGCAGATATGAAGAAATGCACAGGTTTTGAAGGATAACCTATTAAATCACCTTTTTTTTTTTTTTTTCCCCTGACACAGAAAACAAGAGCTGTGCTGAACTGGAAAAGAGCAGAAACATGAATAATTCCACTCTTGGTCAGAAAGAATTGGGCTCCCTTGGTTCTGAGAAAAGGAAAAGAAGACCTAGTGGACATATTTCAGATGACTGTAGTGTACACATTCCAGAAAAAGCACTTATACTGTCTGTAAGTTACACCTAATTTTCATACATGCGTTTGTGTACACACATGTGCACACACTGTCACAGCAGCAATTGCAACATCCAAAATGCAAGAATTACCCTGTTAAACAGGGCATCCAGTGGTATTGTTACACAGGTTAAGGAAAAGTAGTTCAGTGGTACATGAAGAAGAGTGAGTATACATGTTTCTGTCAATAACATCATAGTATGCTTGTTGTAGTTGAAAGGGTGTAACAGATGAATGAGTGTTTCCTTAAGACAGGAACATGGAGTAAAACAGTTTTGGAAAGAAAGCATCTAGCTATGCAGGTGAAGCTGCTTTCACAGATAGTATAGAAAAAAATAGGGATACAAAAATTACAGTCTATACCTGAGGTTACTGAAATCTTGCAGATACCATTTTTCTCCTTCCACCTCAGTCTATCATATCATTCCCTCAAGTTTTTTTTTTTTATGTCAGCCCGATTTGGAGGGGAAATAACAACAACAACAACAAAACAACACACACACACACACAAAAATCCCAAATCACAAAAAACACCAAAAAAAAACCCCCAAAAGATTCAGGGCACCAATGAAGTGCAAACCATGGTTTTTGTTTAAGCATTTGAATACAATAGAGGCACCTCTGTAACCTTTCTAATAAACCCCAAAAAGTAGAGAAGTAGGTAGCTGCTGAGTCCTGTTAATCCAGTTGACTAAGCCACACATTTGTGAAACAAGACATCACTGATGCTTGGTCTTTCAGGGTCAGGAGCGTCAAGAAATAAACATATATCCTGTCTTTGACTTCTGTTTTCTAGAAAGAGAAAAGATTGAGTTCAACTCAGTCTCCTGGCCACAGAATGCCCTGTGAGGATGGGAAGAGTCACAGTTCTAATACAATTCTTGTGCCGGATTGTATTCCACAACCATTAGAGAGAGACTATAAAGACACTTCCACGCACAACTGCTTAAAGCCTGCTCACAGCTTCACAGAGGAATCTGGCTCGGAGTTTCCTCTCAGAAATTTATCACAGAAACAGCTTTCTGCCAGCACTGAGGTGATTTCACCACGAGTTAGTGCCATCAGGAAACTCCAGATGGACGCATCACAGTACCTAAGCAAGCTGCGGAACAGAATCTACAGGGGTAATCGGCAACTTGTTTCAGTTGACCCAAGTATGTATTGTGTCTGTGTCGTTATTATTGGTATGCCGAGGTTCTAGGAGGACTCGTGCTTCACTGACTAGTTGATGCATATGGAGCAAAATATCTGAGACAGAGATCAATTGTGCAGATTAGAGGACAGTACCTAGAGCCAGTGTCCTCTACTGGAGCGTAGAGGGTCTAATACTTGAGAAACAAGATGGACGCCAGGATTTTCAAATTCCAATCCTTAATTTGCAATTGCTTGTGACTATGGAAAGTCAAGCTTGTACTTTTTCAGTGATACTTAAAATGAGGAAAAAAATATTCTCTCTTCTTTGAAGCAGCTCTCTTGTGGCCTGTTTCTTTAACAGTTTTGAGGCTCTTGGGTAAAAAGTCTTAAGGAAGATACAAAGTATCACTTTGTGTACACTTTCATGCACACAACCTCGGTTGGTTTGGACCATGTACTTTGATATTGCAAGAGAGAATTCCTTGCTCATCTGAAATCCACACTGAATTAAATATTTTCAAGTCTGCATCTTGTAGTGTAAGTATGTTTTTTTCTTTTTAGTCGTCCTTTCCAGTGATGATGAAGATGCACCTTCTGAACTGGAATGCACAGAGCTGCTGCACAGTGGTATCAAGGGCAGGAAAGAAACAGACCAACACTCTGACTTGAGCTTCTCGGCAAAGCAACAGGAAGTCAAGACGGAAAGTCACACAGAGCAGGTGGTCCAGTTTTTGGTCTATGCATTGCTATGCCAGTCCTTTAATTTATTTCTCCGATGTTTATTTTATCTTGCATTTTAGAACAAAAATGAAATGCTTAGAGCAGATATTAGTCCCATCAACAAGCAGTAGCTGCAGTTATGGACTTCACAGGTAGATTCCTGGGCAGTCTTTAGAGAAATTCCCAGAGTCTGAAGGTTGAGGGTTTTTGCAGCATATAACATGTTCCACATCTTGAAAATAAACATTTGGAAATGTTTAATATTATAGTACAGGAAGAATCAAATAGTAGTCTGAGCTAGAGGTAAACATGATGAAGTTATGTCTGTGAAGTTTTTTATCACACATTTTATATTGATTGTAGTTCACATAATCAGCTGTTTCTTGTCCTTCAGTTGTCTGTAGTAATTCAGTGTGTGAAGAATCACAGAATATTAGGAGTTGGAAGGGACCTTGAAAAATTATCCAGTCCAACCCCCCTGCCCAAGCAGGATCATCTAGAGTAGATCACACAGAAACGTGTCCAGATTAGTCTTGAATGTCTCCAGACAAGGAGACTCCACAACCTCTCTGGGCAGCCTGTTCCAGTGATCTGTCACCCTCACAGTGAAAAGGTTCCTCCTTACATTCATCTGAGAAGAGCCTGGCTCCATCCTCCTGACACTCACCCTTTATATATTTATAAATATTAATGAGGCCACCCCTCAGTCTCCTCCACGCTGAAGAAGTTCAAGGATATTTGTTGAAAGGAGCCAGAGATAGGGTAAATCTTTTGCTGTGTGGCTCACCGTAGAACTTGAATTTAAAACTAGCCATAAAGAATGTTGCCCCATTTTGGACTTGATTAGCCTTGTGCTCCTTGCTTTGACTTGAATTTGGGTTATCTCTGTAATCAGGAAACCATTGCTGCCTCTTCTCACAGCTGCACCGTTTTGCTCACAAGCACCGAATTGGATTCTGTACCTTTGATGTCAAAAGAGGGTTTTTTTGTCGCTCTTCTGTTGAGGTTTTACGTCTTGACAATGGGAACTTCAGAGGTGGAGTAAGATACTGTCCATAAGGACATAGTCAGTAATGATTGTAATAACATTTACAGCTTTTTAATAGGGAATTCTTATATGGAAGCTGGATTTGTGAGTAAAAAGTCTTGTAGGCATAAAGAGAAAATCCTAAGGTTATAGGAGGGAATTGTCTCATTTAAATCCCTGTAGTAAATAGCTTTTTTTCCTCAGCTTTTAACAGAGTCAATTGAAGATACATGTTCCATCAGCTTACTTTCAGGAAGTGGACCTAGAAAACAGATGAACCCGCCACTGGAAGTTGAATTTGATAGTCTATACGTTGGGAAATTTAAATGGTTATCATCAGGTCCTGCAAGGGTAAGCTGTTCTGTTGTGATGATATTTTGAGAATATTTAAAAATTAAGCAAAACTAGCGGCACTTGATGTGGAAACACAGAGTTTTGATTATTGTTCATCAGACTGCTTTGTCCAACCAGTGAAATGTGTAGTCCATTACCTTGTATGTTTATATTGTTGTCAGTAGAAAAGCTGAATGGGATTTTCTATGAACCTGGGTAAAGAGTAAAAGGTAAAGGTTACACTTACTCAGAAATAGTACAGATGTTAGAATAAAGTAATTCATAGTGGTTGCAGTAGAATTTGTAGCATTAAAGAGCATAAAGACAGCACTAGAAGCATTAGCGCACAGGTGACCCGCTACTCACAGGGTGTAGCAATGAAAGCGAAGGTGTACTGCGAATGGGATAATGCCAGCTGCAGGGGTTTCAACAGGTCTTTGGCCCAACTTGGTCTGTATATTGCAATGGAGAAATAAATGTTGGAACATTGGTATCTCTTTGCTGAGACTAAGATGTTTTTAAATCTTGGGTTGTAGGAATAATTTTAACTTTTCACAAAACAGCAGTTTTATTTGGCAGTTATCATGCAGTAACAAAAATATTTTAAGAGAATTTCCTGAATAAATAGGCCAAAATAATTTTAAGGGGTGAATTGAAATATGTGTAGAATTAATACTTTTAGTTGCATAGGGAATTTTTTCCTTGGAAAAAAACCCAACTTTGTGCTTACTATGGTAATGCAAGAGAGACTGCTTCACTCCATGTGTATGACAACCTTCTCTCACAGCGACAGTGTAAGTGGAAACTTCAAAGGCCTTTAATTCAGAGATTAATGTAGCACAGCAAAGTAACACCCCAGTGTTGGAGTGTTTATATAGTGTCTCTAATTCAAATAGTGAAGCTGACAGTCTTTATCATGGGGTGCTTACAAATAAGCTCCTTTTGTCTCAAGTATTCATCCTTTTTTTTAACTTTTCCTTTTAAGGAGCCTGTAGGTAACTGCGGCTTTTCTGCCTATTTCTTAGTGCTGAGCAGCTCTGAATGTCAGTTTACTGTTGTATAGATTTTGTGATATTTATTGTAGGAGTGTTGTTTAGGTGAAATTGGCAATATTAAGTTAGGGATATTGGACTTGGTAGAATTAGGTTTAATGGCTGGCCTCTGTGACCTTAAGGATCTTTTCCAACCTAAAATGATTCTGATGTTGTTTTCAATTTTTTTGGTTGCAAGCAGGTATGCAGGTAATTACAGACTCTTAATTTGTTTTAATTTTTTTTATAAAGCAAACTAATTTAAATTCTTTTTAATCTTATTTCAGTTTACAATCAAATACATTATGATCCCAATTCAGGGTAAGAGAATTTTTTTTCTTTAGCCCTATTTCATTAAAATACTCAGTATGTATTCTGAATAATTTATAGTCTTACTTGCTTTTACAAAGACAACAAAATTTACTTTATTGAATGAATTAAAGTATCAGTGTCTATAATGTAAGCATTAATAACTTAACAGCTTCTTACGCGTTTAAGGTGAACTTGTAGTTTTAATGGCCTTGCCTCCCTCATTCCTGCATGTAGTTGAATACAATGTTGAACTGTAGTAAATATGATTATGCATGTTTTGGAGGTGAAACAGTCTTTTCAGATCAAGGTTTTAGATGCTTAAGTTTATTGAAGAAAAAGAATTGTACAAGCACTAAGAAGAATGTAACTGTAGATTTGCATTCATTCCATTTTCCAAAGATGAGGTGTGCTTTCTGTATCTCATAGGAGAAGGTTTGTGAGCAGTTTTGTATTGGATTGACTAAAAGCCAAAAAGTAGTTCACAATTTGCATTTTTTTTCCTGTGTTTGTAGGTATTGACTGTAGGTATTAACATTCTGAGCAAAAATACAATTTTTTTGTGAAGAATATCCTGCATGTAGATGTTTTGCTTTTGGTGTTTACAATTTGGTGTTTACAAAATATGATTACAATTGGTAACTTCATTTCACACAGTTTGATGTAATTGTTTAACACATTTTATGTAATGCCAGGAATAAAATCTATAAGTACTATTGTCAAGCAGTTTGATCATGCTTATGTCTTTGTATGTAATTACTATAACATGTATGACTTTTTCAGAGTTATGGCTAATTATAGGTTATTTTAAATTCTATTTCTGCAGTGGCTCTAAATAAGAATATTAAGCTGACAGTGGATACTCTGGATCTGAGAAGGTTTGGCTTGTGGAGAAGTGACGGTGGCTGTTCTTCAACAATCATTTTCCTTTGGTTGTCTGTGGATTATATAGAAAAGATTGAAACCCAATTAGGAAAGTTAATTAACAGCAAGCCATGTGAGTTATTACTCTTTTCTTGAATGCAATCAAAAGGTCTAATGTATGGCATGTCAGTAAAGCAGCTGTTTTACACTTGTGCTTCTGGAATACTGAGGAAAGCCTATAAATTTTTAAAGATAAGTTGGCCAGTTTTGCTTTTCTAAAATGCCTTGCTATACTTGTATTTGGAAGAAAATTGTAACATGATGTGATTCAAAACCACTACTACTTAATAAAAAGGCCTTGTACCACAGCTCAGTTGTAATCTGAGGAGGCCTTCTAAAACTAGGATTGTGTATAAAGTACTTCTTCCTTTAAAACAAATGGGATGTTTTAACCATCCTTACTTTGAGTACTGCATATGTTAGATGAAAAGCTTGGCAGATAAAAGTTGATTGGATTGTTGACAAGACTTCATTGGCCATTGCATTAGTACTGGAGATTTCCACCAACAGCTGAATGGGCTATTTAATCTGCGGGGGTTTATGAACTGGCTCCATCTGTTCTTATAGCATGAAGCTCTGTAAAACTGAATATAACTCTTGCTGAAGTATTCAGTGGCACAATCACACAAGGCTTTTACACTAGCAAAATCAGAGTGCCTGCATGAAACTCAACAGTATGTTTACCCTATATCACCGCTGCTATGAAGAAGAATTTAAAATAATATTAACTTTACATAAGGAGTACAAGTATTTTCAAATGAGATATTGAGTGAAATTTTAGCATCAATTTACTTGATGTAAGTTTATCAAAGTTACTGTTAGCTTCTGTAGACACAACTCACAGTGAAATGACTGGAATCTGAGTATGAAGCTGTGAGGCACTTTTTAATCTTGGGTTTATTTACCTTGATTACATTGTTGTTAGAGGAAAGACCTTCAGGAGTTGTTATTAAATTGAATGTTTTCTGCCTTTTAAGTATGTAGTAGTGTAAATATTTTGAAATGTATGTAGGGCTCTGGCCCCCGACATAGAGCTTTACTGAAACAAATCAATGGTGCCTTTATAGATTGTGGGAATAGTTGCTGTGATTCTGTTTTGCCTTCCTAGTGTGTTAGTATCAAAGGAAAATGTCATGTGAAATCTGATGGCCTGAGATGAGGCTGCTGCAGCCTCATGTCCCCGAGTCCAACCAGTAGGAAAGCTGGAGATGTAGTCCCAGTAGGCCTGTCCCTTAGTCACCTGCCCAGGCCCCTGACTCCCAGGGCACTTCACCTTGGCTTCACCACACGCTCGCTCGCAAACAGCACTCACTCCAGTTGCTGTGCTGAGGAGTGAGTTAGAAAAGGATTTAATAAGGTGACAGGACAGACTGCACTGATCAATGCACAGGGTGTGGCCAGACAAGTGTCCTGACCAGCACAGTATCTGGATGCAACTGGTTCTTTTTATGCCCTCAGCCCTTTATTTTCCCACACTTGTTCCTCCCCAAGACACTTAAATGCCTCTCTCTGCCTGCCTTCAGCTCCTCACCTCAACATCCCATCTACAGTCCTCTGCAGCCCCAAAAGCTCTTCCCCTGCACCCCATGATGCGTGCTGTGCATCTCAGCAGTACAAGAGGTGCTCTGGCCTTGACTCCTCTTGGTGGGTGTCAGGTCTGGACCCTGGGGCTGAGGCTGTCCTAGAACAGCTCTGGGAAGGGTCTAGACTGGGTGTTCCTCACAGTCCTTTATTTGGGTTCCTTCCTGACACTGTGCCCCTGTGCTCCTCTGGGCCTTTGTTGGTCACTATGATGAACCTGCCAGGGTAGTATTTGGGCTCTCCCTTCTGCCATTGTCTCTCTATGATGTAACTTGTAACATATTTCTATCCATTCTTTCTGTTTTCCAGCCAAATCTACTGAATTTGTATTTCTTGAACTGCCCCAACCACTCCCAGAATCGAAAGAAGACAGGCTTACTGAATTGATTACAGATGTGAGCAAGAAGAACAGAGCACCAGATCTCCCTGACTTTTTGTCCTTGAAGCAAGCATTACCCTTGTTAAAGGACCTTTCTCCTGAAGAGACCTCTTTTATGAGTTACTATAAGGATCTACTAAAGCAGTGTGTGCCAAAAGGGAATGCCTCAGGTACTCATGAGCCAGCAGCTGAGGTTAGTGAGTAGTTGTTTCTTTATTCATCACCACCTGTTGGCATTCATGTTCTAGTAAATCTTAGATCTGTTAGTTGGAGAAAATAAATTAACTCATAGCTCAAGAAAAAAATCAGTCATGTTTTTCTCCCTCACAGTGGGGCAAGTTTTGCAGTAAACTAGATTCTGCCGATGGAGGGTTAGTGTGTAGACATCATCAGTATGTGGCAAGTACTGAACCTTTACATTGACTCCTGTTTGTGTATGCCTAAAACCACAGGGATTTACTGCACTTGTGGTGTTACCAGGGCAGCAAGTTTGGAATTATTCAAGTAATGAGTGATAAAGCCTCCTTTTTTTTTTTGTCTGTAAAGCAGAAAGTGAAAGGGTGAAACAGGGGAGAGGAGCTGTGTATCTTGCTTGTCCCAGACACCTCTAGATTTTTCTTGTGGGGGCTCCATAGCTTGAAATGTAATTAAATGTATACTGACAACCCAAGCCCACGTCATTGTCACTGCAGAATTTACATGCTTATTCTCATCAGTAAAAAGTACAGAAACAACAAATCAATCTGGTATGAAACTGGGAACTTAAAAATTGAGTCAGCCAGTTCAAATATGTATTATTTTTTTTTAGGCAAGTTGTTAAGAACTAGATTTTTCAGACCTTCCAAGCATACACAGCTCCTAGTGTGATACTTGTCTTCTTCATCCTCCTGGGTTTTACTTCTCCAGAATTACTTCTGCCAAAGTTGGCTGAATATTGCTTGAACAGTTTTAGAGAGAGGTTCTGAATAGATAAAGACTTGCCATTGTTTTAAAAGGAACATAACTCTTTTTTTTTTTTCTAAATAACTGCTTTCTATCAAGATTCTTCTTCAGCAGTATGGGATGGGATGTTCCTGCAGACTTCAGGCTTGGCTTTTGTATGTTTTGCTTTACGTATCAAGCTGTGTAATGCTTTTTTCTACTGTCATTATAATTTGGATTTTTTTTCTGGTAGGAGTCAAACCCAAAAGTGGCCAGGCCCAGTTATGCCCTTGCAAATAAGCAGAATAGTGGCTGCTATTCTATCTCTCTGTCCTCTCTACTGAATGAAGAATGGAAAGAAGTAAGAGAAACTGGAGCAGTGAAGAAGTAAGTATATTTTGTATAAACGAGAATGCGAAAATTTAATCAACTGAATAAGCAAATAGCTGTAATAAAAGTATTCTCTAGTTGACTTGGTAGCATTGTGTGAAAGATGCCCTAGAAATCTAAAAGTATGAATGTAGTTATTTATGTTTCCAACCTAATAGTTAACAGACAAAACGGATGTGTTACAGAAAACCTCTCAGAAATTGGGGGAATAACTGAATTGTGACTGCAAGCTCATATCATTAATGCATCTAATAGGAGGGTAGGGACCTCATGACCTCTCTGAGTGTCCATCTAAGTCCCTGTTATAGCAAAACTATTGCTAAGTTGAGACCTTTTTTTTTTTTAACAATGTGAACAATGTTTTCTTTCATTGTTCTGTAACAGCCTATTTATAACTCATTTGTCATACAATTTACTGTTTGGTACAGGAGCTTGGTTAGCAAAAGACATTAGAAAAATGAGAGCACACAAAGGCGTAATGTATCAAGATACTGTGAGAGATCTCTCATGCCCCAGCTCTGTCTGCACTAGCCTGATTGTTTTCCTACTTCCAGTACAGCAAATGTTAGTGAAGTAAATTGCTCTTAGGAACTCTTGTCCTTTGCCATCACTGTTTTTACTGACAGTACAGGAGTTGGTTTTGTTTCTGCAGCAGGAAAAAACCTCAGTTCGTGGTCCCAGTTAAGTAATGTGGTTGTTAATCTAGAGCCTTTAAAATGCGTTTTAAATACTAGCATTAGAAGCTAACTGGCAGTTTTGAACCACTTACAGTCCATATGCTGCATGGTGTGTAGACTCAAGTTCCCTGTTTGGTAATGCTGGAGTCTTTGTTGGAGTCCTCATGAGTAGAAAAATCGCTGAACATTCATACCGTTTGAGCATATACCCCATAGTATTTATTGCCATTTTATATAGACTTTTGTCAGTTACTTTTATAAAAATAGAAAACCAAGGTGAAAGTAAAAATAATCTCCTTTCCAAAAGATTTCTCAAAATTTCCATGTGCAGTGGGGTACATGTTTCTTTTGTAACACTCAATGAAGAAGAAATGGTAAAGGACTTTGGAGTTAAACACCAGTTTTGAGAACTGCCACTTTTAACAGGTTTTCAAGTAAAATCTTCTAAGAGTGGAACAGCCATACTAAGAAGAATGTTGTGCAAAGCGTGGTTTGTCACCATTGTAACGATTTGTGTTTTCTAGTTTAATTGTTTATCCACCACCGCCTGCAAAAGGAGGACTGGGAGTCACAAGTGAAGACCTCGAGTGTTTGGAGTATGGAGAGTTTCTCAATGATGTTATCATTGATTTCTATCTAAAGTAAGTAATCACAGCCTTAATCACACTCTTTTTTCTGGGACCTGATGTGGACTTGAATGTAACTGTAAATGTAGGTCACTAAATGTGACGCAACAGTTTCAGAAGCAACGGTTTGAATGTGCAGGTTGGGCTTTTAAAAAGTTTTTCTGAGTTCTCAGCAGAGTAATTTGAGTTTCATCCTTACTGTCACTCTAAAGGGCTGTGATGTAATCCAGACAGAATAACTGTGGGGGAAAAAGCCTCTTGGCAAACTCACAGGAAAGAAACTGCTGAGCAGTTTTAAATAGGCAGTTGAACAAAGTAGAGGGTCTGTACTAGGTAGTTTATTTACAAAGGTTGAATGAAATGGAGCATCCTCTGCTATTCTGTGCACGAATTCAGGAAGTCTTCTGATCCACATCTCCTGCAGAAAGGAAGATAGCTAACACTTCAAGAGAAGTTATGCTTGGCATACCTGCTTCATGCCAACCTGCTCAAGTTGCTTGTGAAAACAAGCTTTCCGGAACCAGCACTGTGGGTCACCATTCCCTAAAGCTGAGTTTCATTTTCCCCATGTGACTTAAACCTAAGCAGAGTTCTGGCTCATTCAAAGGTTTTCTGCAAGAATTAGATTTTGCTAGGCATCATTCATGGCTATGGCAACTGTGACCAGTAGGAAGCCAGTTAAAATCCCTTTTCTAGAGGAGTGGGAAAAGAAACCTGTACCAGAAACCTGTACTGTGTTTCAGTGTGGATTTGTAGCAAAGCCACCTGTGTTTTTCTGTAAATTTCAAAGAAATAACACACTGTGGTTCTTTCAGTAGTTGTAGCTTCATCTCACTGGAAAAGGAAGATTTGAATAAAGGAATTTAATGCAATCATTGCAGAAACACCTCTGCTTTAAAAATTTGTTACTTTCCACATTCTCAATTTTTGTTGTGTTGCAAGCTGTGTCATGTATACCCATGTCATCAGGTGAAGTTAAAGGCACCTGGTGTAGTATGACTCCAGTGAGAGCTTGGCCTTCTAGAATGGGAGAATAAACATTCAAAATGATGGTCATAGTAAACTGATCAGCGGTAAAATCATACTGAATTAGTAGTTGTAGGATATTTGTCTTAGCTTTCAGTGGATAACCTGTCAAAGAAAAAGGACAATTATAGTACTGAATTGTTCTATGCTTTTTATATGCTCAGGAGTATAATGCTTCATAGACTTGTACCTGATCAGGTTTTCAAGCCTGTCATAATTGCAAGGGCTAGAAACCTATCTCTAAAACTAAATTCAGAAGCATTAACACTGGAGCACAAATCTGAGATTAAAAAATTGACAGCGTTCTTAGTAGCTGGTTGGCTGTTATATGTTCTAATGATGTCCACCCATGTGCATACTGAAAATAGAGAGGAAAATTTGGCATGATTAGCAGCTGTGGAGGCACTTGACAGGAAACTTACCCTGGGTAATTGTCCTTTTTTAAGCAGTAATGCTACTTTCTAGGAAGAAAAAAAAAAAGAAAAGAAATAATTTCCTTGTTTTCTTTGGTAGATACCTATTGTTGGAGAAGGTGCCAAAACATCTTGCCGATCGTACACACATTTTTAGTAGTTTCTTCTATAAGTGCCTGACCAGGACAGAAAAAAACTCTGAAGGGGATCTCAAAGTTTCGTAAGTCTGTTTTAGATGACCAGAAATACATTTATGTATTGATGCCACTTGGAAGTTCTGCAGATCATGTCAAAATTAGTACATAAATTAGTAATCAGTGTTCTCCAAAAAAAAAGGTAATTACATGTTGCAACTCACAATTTAAACATACTGGTGTTTTTCATTAAAATCCGTATGTAATTCATATGGAATAGAAATGCAGATAATATCTCCTTTCTCTAGTTTTATCTAAACCTTTAATTCAGAAACTTATTGATGTATTTTGATATTTTTATTATAAATTCAGTTCTGCAAAGTATGCTTAATTTCAAGAAAAAAATTAATTTCTAGAAATATTTTTATATTTACTATGTTTCATTTTATATATTGATAAAAAATTGTATAGATCTTTAGAAAGAAAATTTCCTTACCAAGTTTACACATGTTTTTAACATTTAAGAACAGTGGAATTGGGGAGTTTGACAAAGAGATATGTGTGGATCCTGTAACTAGTGGAGTCCCTCAAGGGTCGGTCCTGGGACCAGTACTGTTCAATGTATTCATTGCTGACCTGGATGAGGGAATAGAGTGCAGAGTCAGCAGGTCTGCGGATGACACAAAGCTGGGAAGGGTGGCTGACACCCCAGAAGGTTGTGCTGCCATTCAACAGGATTTTGACAGGCTGGAGAGCTGGGCAGGGAGAAATTTAATGAGATTGAGCAAGGGCAAGCATAGGGTATTGCATTTGGGGAGAAACAACCCCAGGGACCAGTATAGATTGGGGTCTGGCATGTTAGAGATTAGGGGCTGCGGGCAGCTGGACGGCCAGAAGCTCCTCCTGGCAGCACAGGGGGTACGATGACATGCTCCTCATAGCGATCTTCTCGCACTGAGTGGATGATGGATTGCAACCCCCTCTTGCAGAGGGGGCGCTCAGGCTTGATTTCAGCCCACTGCAGGATGCAGGGGTAGCAGAACTTGTGGAGGCAGGGCAGCACGAAGCTGGCCTCCTCGCAGGTCCCAGACATATGGGACAGCGGTGTTCCAGGTCTGCAGCCATGCTGTCCACTCCCTGCAGTGGGCTGTGAGGAGCTGCAGGTGTCAGGCTGCTGCCTGGGACAGATGGAAATGGCGCAGCAGCAGGAGGTGTCACTGTAGGAAGGGAAAGGTAGGGAAGCCACGGTCATCGTCTAGTGAGTGGTGGGGCTGGAAGAAATGCCCAG